>JAODLC010000123.1:7163967-7177011 GCA_026781145.1 Hippopotamyrus pictus | reverse complement strand
GATGTGTGACCTTTTTCTGAGTCCTACCTGGGCCTTAATTACAGAAACATTCGATTGCAAACCTCAGCAGTTCAGTAGCCTCAGTCTTTGCTTCCGAAATGTGGGTTAAGGGTCCGTGAGCTGAAAGATCAGTACTTAAATGGGGGGGGGCAGCTACAGAAGTACATCCCTCTCTCTCTCTCTCTCTCTCTGCCTGTCTCTCTCTGGCTGTCAATTTACTTAAAATAAGAGCAACATACCCAGCAGGGATAGGGGCAGAGGAATATTTTGTCTTGATTGCTCTTAGACATACTGGGATGTAACGGGGTGGACAGGGGGGAATAAAAAACGGAGCTTGGGATTTCTGAAGCTGTTTTTGTCTGTTTGATAGAAGCTTATGCATTTCAGCAGCAGGCTCTGCTCCGGCTTTGAAAAGCTGAGGGGGCTTCAGGGTTTATCTAAGGGGACCGGGGGTGGGGGGTGGGGGGCCAAGCCTCTACCGGGGGGTTGTCGGTCACTCCCAAACTTTGACTTTAGATCATTTATTAATTCATTATTCATACCTAAAGTGCAATCTGCAGATCTCAGAATGGGGGCGAGGGACTCTGAGGATGACCTTCACTGGGTATTGTGTCTGCCAATCAATCAATTAACCAATCGACTGGGTTTTTTTTTTAGTGATCTGTGTCATCTTAAGCAGGGGTCACTAAATGGACAGAACAACATAGATTGGTATGACGTGATACAGTTAAGCTGTGCCGGTCAGGCCTCCTGCCCAGACACTGCTGGACCCCATCGGCTGTTAGGATGAGACGCCGCCGTCTTTGACGGACGAGTTGAGCCGTCGCCGCCGTTCATCCCGACGGGCGAGCCGGGCCGTCGCTGGGCGCTATGAGTCACCGCTGGCGATCGGGAAGCGTAACGTTAGGCTTCTGCAGAGACTGCGGAGTGGGGGCTCGCAGGTGAAAGACCTGCATCAAGGTGGGTGTGTCAGATGAATATCCCCAGTAAACCAAGATTCCTCCACTGGAGTTCTTCATGCTGTATGTAATATTTGACAGGGACGGTGACAGTAGGGTTGTAATTATGGCCCAGCCTAATAATGACAACAGTACATCAAGCTCAGTGCTTACGCGGCAGGTCATGTGGTTTAGCTCCGTGTTTCGCAACCCAGTCCGCGGGGACCCCCATATAGTCCATGTTTGTGCTCCCTCTGAACTCCCAGCCAGCGAAGAACACCGAATACCTGGTACAGGCGCATTGGCAGCTGGGAGGGAGCAAAAACGTTAACTGTCTCGGGGTTCGCTGAGGACTGGGTTGAGAAACACTGGTTTAGCTTAATCGCTGCACTGGTGTCAAATGGGTCTGGCAAAGCTAATAGGCTGGGAAAAAGGGCAGAGCACTGTGGGCTATGGCTGTCGTTAACTGGTATAAGTCGGGGTTCGGAGTTTAGCCAGCATAGGGGCATATGGTGAGTGCACGAAGGGGGGCTTGGTGCAGTGGTCCATATCTGCCCGCTAGCTGACCTTAGCCTCTCGGTCATGCCGTCATGATGCCTACAGACAAGCTGGGCATCACGCTTCAGTAGCTACGAGTATCTTCAGAGACAACACAAGGTTTCTTGTTGGGGGGGGGGGGGTGCTTTGACCTTAATATTACAACGCTTCCGGCTTCCTCATGGACAAACCTCAGAATGGGGCCTTTAAGAATGGACCTAGCAATGGCGGCGAATCGCTGACATTGTGCGAAATGACATCAGTTTCCCGCCCCTGTATAGTGAAAGTGATTAACGATTCAGCAGTAGCAAAAATTACAGGACGATTTAAAGCAGGGCCTGTTAGTACTGAGAAGCATACGGGCCGCTGAATGGGGTTAGGTGTCTTAGGAAATTCAGATAATGAGTGAGAAGAGGGGCAGCTGGCTTAAACAGCTGGGCTCCTTTGTGTCTCTCGTGGCGAGCTATTCAGCCGCTCCCTGTGCTGTATTTGCTCAGGCCTTTGTCCGTATCCAGCCTGCCGACGACACCAGTTAAACGATGCAGATCAAACAGAACACTGGCATATGAAGCTTTTTGGAAACCACGTGATGTTTAGCCAGAGCCATTTTATTCCACATGCTTGATGAGTCCCTCCCCCACCCGCTTTCCCTTCCATAACGGCTTACTTTGGCGCCAACAGGCTGAGAGCAGGTACTAGTGGCGTCTGAATTTCTGATTGGCTGCTATGGGACATCTGACATTCATGTGATTTTTGAATTCAGTGCGTTTTTATATGTTATCACTGGCAAAAAATTACATGTTACATACTCAGCCATGTGACCACAATGATAAATTATAAATTCACCCAAAGTCAAAGGGTCAAAGATGATAATCAATGATTTCTGTATGGTATTTTGTCATTTACGTTTATTAGTTTTATCTGACACTTTTATCCAAAGTGACTTACGATAGACGGAAGGGTTACTATTTACACTGAGCAACACTCCCATTTGCTCCCATTTTTCATGAGTTGAACTCAAACATCGGAAAATTTTTCTACATACACAAAATACCCATTTCTCTCAAATATTGTTCACAAATCTGTCTAAATCTGTGTTAGTGAGCGCTTCTCCTTTGCCAAGATAATCCATCCCACCTCACAGGTGTGGCATATCAAGGTGCTGATTGGACAGCATCAATATTACACAGGTGTGCCTTAGACTGCCCACAATAAAAAATAAAACAGAAACCGGCCTCACAACCACCGACCATGTGTAACCACACCAGCCCAGGACCTCCAAATCCAGCATGTTCACCTCCACGCAGATGCAAATGAGCTTCCCTGAGACGGTTTCTGACAGTTTGTGCAGAAATTCTTTGGTTTTTTTGGTGGAAAAATTTTCAGATCTTTGAGTTCAGCTCATGCAAAATGGGAGCAAAATCGAAAGTGTTGCGTTTATATTTTTGTTCAGTGTATATGCTTTTAAGTAGAGATGAGCAGATTGGTCGCGATTTGGCCTACAGTCCTTCCTGTGGTTAGGGTTATGCTATTATCTGACATGTAGGGTCGGGGGAGGGGGGGATGAGGGATGGGGGGGGGAGGTGGTGGAAGCTGATGACTCAGCGCCTTTTTCATCCCAGCCCTCAATTAGCGTAGGAGTGACTGGGGACACGTTAGCGGTGTGGTGTTAATTAACATCCAGGCTGGCTCGGGGCAGGGGGGGTTGAGACAGCATTGCCATTTTCTAGGCAAGTAATTTCAGACATAAGACATTTTGATCACTGGAATCACGACCGGTAGCCGTACCAAATACCATGGCCGTTTACCGTGTACCCCAGGACACCGAGGTCAGCCATATTCCCCTATATTCACTTAAAATGTGCAAACTGTTTGGTGTGGTGATCACAGACCATGCTGGAAAAATTCATGGTTTGCTGATTATAGATCATTGAGTGCTATCTGCCTTGCAAATATCTGATCAATAAATATTAATGTGAAATTGAAAAAACGAATTAACCATAGTCTAAAACTGATGTGCATTTTACCTGGTTCTGATTCTGTATTTTTGTTTGCATCTGAATTTAAGAGCCACAGTAGAATGAGGCTCAGACACTCCGGTCTAACTCTTGTAAGGAACTAAGCGTCTTTCCCATTGCGTTTGCCAGCGCAGACGGCATCAGCGCAGACGGCATCAGCGCAGACGGCGCTTTCCATTTGCTCCTTGTCTTGCTTTCAGGAAATTTCATTTTATTTCCAAAGGGGGTTGGAGAATTTGCCTGTCTTCTGTGACAGACCGTATTGATTTCTGATTAAGGTACTCTGCAGAAAAACCTTAATTAAACAGGAAGTTTTTTTTTTTTTTTTTTTTTTATCAAATAGGGGATCTCTGCAAAGTGGAGGAATTGAAATATGCTACCTGACTTTGTTTTAGATGTTAGCTTCATCACATAAATATGCATAGTGGTTTTGCAAGTGAGAGAATCACGCGTATGGAAAAAAGCGGGCAGACATCTATAGCAGACGTCGGCCAGGTGTGAGCCTGGGGTCCCGGTCGCCAGCCTGCAGTGGACGTTTTTTTGTGTCCTTGGTAAATGTCACATTGAATAGTTTCACAAGCAGATACACAGCCATTGCTAGAGCTTCAGCCTGGAGTGTCAGTATTCTTATGCCTTCTACTACTTACAGTAGTGCCATAATCAGTATAATCTATCCCCCCCCCCCTTAGATAATTAAAGCTGGATTCTTCTGCTAGCAGGGGGTGGGGGGTGTTTCCCTTGTCAGGAAGTCAGAAACCCTTGCTTGCTCTTCCTGAGCTGTGTGAGGGTGTGACCACAGCGGTGTACTTCATACTGGGTGGGGGTGTAGAGTCCTACAGCTATTTCAAAACATGAAGGGGCCACTAAATAAGATCCTAATTCCTAATTAATGTGCCCCCCCCCATCCCCAGTGGCAGTGGAAACCCCACAACATAGTAATTTCAGGCCCCCACATGCAAGCTCCATTTGGGCAGCAGTGGGCAATATGGTGCAGTGACTGGGCCATAGGTTGAGTTTAGGGATTGAGGGGGAGTGGCAGAATGAGTAGGTGGGGGTGGAGCCCAGTCTGGGTGACTGGGAATGTGATGTGGGGGAAGGTTGGAAGGGGGGGGAGCACAGTGGGTGGTGCGTGTGAGGGAGCATGTCACCTCCACCCCTGCAAATCACAGGCCTTTCCTGCCACGTGCGCGACGGCAATTAAAGTTCCTGGTTCCCTCACAGGAAAGCGAGAGGTTTCTAGCCACCGCCCCCTGTTGTTTGTGTGGTGTTTCCGATGAGAGGTGACCCAGGGGAGCCCCGGGCACAAACCAGAGCCCTCAAACTCCAGCTTTCATTTACAAAACAAACAGACCACAGCCCGCGGGCACATGCCATGCGGGTACACTTAGCTGCGTGGCACACGTTGGATCCTTTCATTAAATATGCTTCAGAATACGATTATTTTCACAAAGGTTTAGTAGGCGCAGTTTTTAAATCTACGTGGGTTACGTCGTTTGTTTGTGGGGGTCATAACTCAACCCCTATTTTCACGGCCACAAATTGAGGCTCACGGTTCTGGTGTTAAAAACCAGGAGCCTGTATCTCCAAGCAAGATTTGTCGATTAGCTAGATAACATCAGAATTAAGGTACCTCAGTTTAAATGGACTTTTTGTCCACTTGTGTTTAGAACAGACTACCTTAAATTCAGAGAATTATCTTGCTAACCCAGTAACCCAGCTTCACAATGCAGGCTCCTGGTCTGGTTTGTTATGTCTGGTGACTATAGTCAGGGCTTTATTTTTCATGGGATGCAAAAATACTATCCTCCTTCAAGTATTTTTTTCAACTTGACCACTGACAGGAGTGCACCATTTCTGCCATTCAGCACTCACTCAAACAAGGTCAACGAACTTGTACCTGGTCCTAAATTTATGACTTGTAAACTGCTTCCATAACTTGCATCGCCTGGTGGTGCTGACCCTTGGTACACTGCCATCAGTCTTGTCTTGCTCAGCAGGTACACTGTAGTAGGAGCACTGTGCCTGAAGAGAACGTTGGCAGATGTTCCCACGGAGACGTGCATTCTTTCAGCCAGATCGGTAGTGGTTTGTCGTTGCATCACCAACACGACTGACCACCTGTCCTGATTGGCTAGAATGGTGTCCTGGAGCCCATCAGCCTTGCTACAGTGGTGTGCTTTGGCGATGTGTTGTAATGCAACAACCTGGTTTTTGATTGGGTGCTGGAAGAACGATGTCAGTGAGGTATAGAAAATTGAGATTGAACTCTTGCTAATTGGGTTGTGTATTAATGCAGGATCCTAAGGCTTCAGCCTTTACCCAATGAACCGAGACCACCTGTATTAGATTGAGGTTAAGCTCCTTTAATCAGCACTGAGGTCCACTTTTGGGAAAAGCTCACCCCGAGTAAGGAACAGTGAGTCAGGTGTTGCAGGGATTGGTGGAAGGGACTGCTCCCTTGCTTTGCGGATTGGATATGGACAGACAGCCATTTCCCTGTAAGAATGTGGGCATATGCTAAAGACGAAAGGGTGTTGGGTCATAGATAGACTGCAGCTGGATTGGGTATCAGGGTCTGATCACTTTAATAGAGGTGACTTTAGTGAGCTCAGTGTAATAAAAAGACTGGGAACAAGGAATAGATGAAGTGACTGACCACAAAAGGGCATTTGCAGCCTTTGACACAAGTTTTCATCCGAGAGCCCAAGCCCGTCGGGATCGATACCAGCATCCCCGCTGCTTCTGTCTGCTCTCTGAGGCATAAAGACGCCGGCTCTCACCCGCATCTTTTACATTAAGATTTTGATTACAGGGCGGAGGGGTGAAGGAACATCAATAGACACAGGAACCCTTCTGGTAAAATCCAAGGAGGTCTGGCAGAGGTCTGGGCTCCTGCCTGGAACTGGGTGAAAGGGTACGCATGTCATGCACATTTCCGGGGCAGATGGAGAATAGCTGAAGGCAAGAAAAACGCTGCGGCTCTATGGGGAAGCTCAGCACAGCTGGGGAGGGCCTTTATTTAATGCAGAGGGTGGTGCGGGTAACCCCCCCCCCCCCCCGGGACCCAGATCCAGACGGGGGTTCGAGAGCAATGAGCTGAATGAGCTTGTGTACATGACAGTGAAACATTAGCATGGAAAGGGGTGGATTGGCTTTAGGGAAAACCAGAGATCAGAGGGCAATGGATGGGTAACATTAGGGGAGGACAGGAGTCCTTTCTGTCCCATTTGTGACTCTGTGTTCTAACTGATATCCTCCTGGGGGTTGGTGTGTGTGGCTCAGCGCATGAAGGCATCTGAAGGTCGCTGGTTTGAATCCCAGTCGGGAAAATGATTTTAGCATCGCACCTCTGAGCGAGGCGCATAATTGCCAGCTGCTCCAGGGACTGTTTGATCCTGCTTTCTCAAAAAAAGTAGATAAAAGTATCTGTTTTTTTTTTTACATTTTATTTATGTGTTCTTCCACATTCCCTGCTTGTGTCCATGTGGTTCCTTTAGGACATTTTGTATGTTTACTGGTAGTCCTGACAGTTCCTGTAGGTTGTCTGTGATATTCACTGTGTCCTGTGGTTCTTTATGTTAGATGACCCTCAGCTGCCTGAATTATATTTACATTCTCATCAGTCAGGTTATTACTGCACTGACGGTAAATAAAGGTGTTGTGGTCCCTCCGTAGTATATTAAATTAACCTCGGGATTATTTATTTTTCTGGCATATTGTTCGGTGGTTCCCTTGGCAACGCACCGCGTGTCTCTTCAGTACGTGCGGGATATTTTATCCGCCCTGGAGTAAAAGGCAGCCTGAACGCTGACGCAGCGGCTGTCGATGCCGCGAGGCCCCCGCGCTGCCACCTCGGACGGCACGCCGAAACTGCCCCGCTTGGCTGTATCCATGACAACGGCAAGCTGGGTCACGTCTGTCGGGGGTGGACATCAACCCTAATGCGTTAACCCTTTCTGCACTGTCTGCACTCGCGGGTGGTTAAGGCCCCTTTTAGGTAAATATGAGGTACTGGTTAGCACTGGGTCTGTGGGAAAGTGCAGTTTTAAGGAAATTACGCTTTTGCCATTTGCACAATTACAGGTACATAGGAATTCCGTAGTTTTTGCGTAACCCCTCCCCTCTGCCCTTGAGAGACACGCAGGAGTAAAGCTTGTGGTCTGAACGCAGGGGTGCACCATTTCATTTTGCTGTAAGGACCTACTGGAGATGAGCAAGGATGGGATTCAAACCAATGACCTTCTGATCTCATGCAGACAGGCCTAGTATGCTATGCCACACAGTGCCCCCCCCTCCAAGATGAGGGCAACTAAGGCTCACAAGAGAGGGAGCCAGGCTGAAACTGCCCTTGAAATCTAGTGGGGTGTAGGAAAATATATATTTTTTTATCATAAATGAAAAGGGATAAAATTCCATATATTCTGTGCTGGGATGCCTTAAAGTCTTCAGTTTGATGAGGAAGCAATCTGTGTGTTTGATGGATCTCTGACTGAGAAAGTTTGGTAAAGGAACCTAGTTCGGGTACAGCCTGTGGCTGGCCTTTTATTTTTATGTGTTTCTTTTGTATAGTCAAAATACTGAACAAATAAAATGAAAGCTTGAATAATATGATGGTGACAGGTTCTTTGGAATCACCTGCAGGTTTGTTGCTGGAGAACATTAACCTCTGTTTTTAACCATTAATTCTTTATGATCCATCGTACGTGACGTGACGTGAGCTTGGTAACGTCATCTCCCGCATGCAGCCGCCATGCTTGTGTGATCACAGCTGACCACCAGGGGGCTCTGCGACGGCCTCCCCCCCTGCCCGGTTGACTGGCCGGTGCAGTTTTTCATTCTTGCGGTTGGTGCCGTTCCTCCGTCTGGAATGTGTGCACAAATAAATGTAAACGTAAGCTTACAGTCCCCCTTCAGACACGCCGAGATGCTTTTAGCTTGGGCTCTTTGTATGCTTTTGCACGGCTTTGATGCTTTGATGCTCACATGCAGCTTCTCTTTGCGCTCGACTGTCCATCCTGCGTCATTGCATTTCTTCTGCCAACTGTCGTGTCATCTGTGGTGCCCAGTGTGTGTGTGTGTGTGTGTGTGTGTGTCCCTTTCACTGGCGCTAATGCGACCCGCCAGCTGTGGCCCCCTGGCTGTATCTGGCAGCTCCACGGCAACGGAGTGCGGCCAGACGGCACTGCAGTGTGCCTCCCTGCCGTCCTTTGCTGACAGATGTGGACTGGGTTTTTGGTGTGGGCTGGGGAAGGGGGTAGTTTCAGAATATGAGAGGGTGGCAGAGGTCAACACCATGGTGAATTCTCACGAACACTGTGATCGATTTAATTGTTTACTGCAGACATGGTATCTAGAAACATAGGCTATGTAGCTTTTTACTAAGGATTCAGGTCAGTCTCGCCATGGACACATTTGTCCGTGTTGAAGATCCCTGGAGGGGGGTGATCACTGGCAGTGCTTATGAGGTGGTGCAACCCTGCCCCACACCCATTACCTCATGTGATCTCTAACACGCATGACACTGTTGTCATGGAAAGTAAGGAAGTGCTTTTTAACTGTAAAGAGAAAAACAATGAGGATTGAAGATGCTTCAGAGGTACTGGGACATGGGGACCTGATCCTGGTCCTGATAGGCCACATGTCGTGAGGGTCTGGGCTCTGCTGACGGACAGCAGGTGCGAACACGTCTGCTGACGGACAGCAGGCGTACACACGCCTGCTGTGAGATGGGAATTCGGCTAGTTTAGTCTGGGCTTATCGTTTGGACTTTGACCCCTGTCTTCTCCCCCTGGCCTCGCTCGTTCCTGTCAGATTTGTGTGTGCGTGACAGGATTAGATCAACCCTTCGCTGCACTTATCTCTACCCTCTCTTTTTGTCTTTTTTTTTTTTCTTTCCGTTCCCCCCCTGGATGTTATGTGCAGCCTTTCAGTCCGTTCCCTGGTAACTGTGGTTTTAACCCAAAGGCCACCTAAGACGAGTCGGGCTGAAACACCATGTTATGTAGTGTGCCTCACACTCTTTAAGTTCCTGGATGGATGATTCAGCTCTGTTCCAGCTTGTACCAAGAGGTGGCGCTGTGGTTGACATCCATTTACATCCCAGAGGCTGATGCTGTTGAATCCTTGAGTAGACTGCTTTGCCCAAAGTGCTCCAGTAAAATAATAACCTCTGTATGTGGATGGAAAATGTCTCTTGCAAAGTTTCAGCTGGGCAATAAAATTGCTGTCTTAATATGCACTGTTTTTAATTTCAGAAATCTGTTGCTTGACTGACACTTAATTACAAAGTCAGTATGAATTTACCAGTTTACCCACTGGGATTGTTAACTGTGGTTCAGTAGCAGGGCCCCTCCCCCGATGCGACCTGGTGATCTTCGGTAGCCAGATACTGGGCGGGAGCCTGCATGTGGCCTCATCTTCTCCACCCCTTTGTCCAAAACACGCGTACGCCTTCGTTTAACTTGTAAGCTAAGGATTCTCCAAAGAAATCCAGAGCGTTTGGACCTCCAGGGAATGTGAGTCGCAGTCCCGTCTATTCTCGCGGCCGGAGGACACAGGCACTGGGGACAGGTGTGTCCTGAGGTGTCGCCAGATTGGTGTTGGGTCTTACTGTCTATCTGTCAGCGCCACAGAGCCAAAGGCAGAACGGACCGAAAATGAATAGTTGTTCTTTTATCATCTTTTAAATTTGTTCTGTGTTCCTGTTCAATCAATTGTAAGTGTATGACTTGTGGGGGACTGGTGCCCAGACGGGGTGTCCCGGGTTGGATAGGCTCCTGACTCACCACAGCCCTACACTGGATGTGAGGTTATTGCAATGGATGAATGATTGAGTGATTTCATATGGTGACTTTTATTGATTCTTACTATTTATTGTCCACCAGTGACTCATCACAGTTATCGCGGTCAATATTGAGCCGGAGAACATTTTCCCTCCGGAAAGCTCAAAGCCATCAAAATGGCTGCCTGGCATTTTGGATGAGGGGTTGAACCACCCAATCAGGTGTGGAGGAGTTGATCATTGAAGGGAAGTCCTCAGAGGGATTTGTCCAATAGGAAGAGGCCATTTCCTACTGCCCTCATAACCGTGCTTTTCATGTACATGTCCACTTGGTGACGACCCCTTGGTCACAGGGATGGCTGCCCTTCATGTTGGGACCCGGCCTCGCTAACAAAACTGTTTGTGTCCTTGCAGGATTCTGACTACTGTGGGGTCGCAGTTTGACTTGAGGACACTGAGGGCGGTGCGTGTGCTGAGGCCACTGAAACTGGTGTCAGGGATTCCCAGTAAGTCATGTGCGATGGTCACCACGGGGCTCACTGCCGACCAGTTCCCAGCTACACTGACTCACCAATTTGGAAACCAGCACATTAGTTTTGCAGTGAAAGAAAAGCTTTAAAACCTTGGAGTAAGAATTACTGCAATTAAGTGTTTGCAGTACCATACTTATGCCAGTTTTGGACAGATTAATTACAGTAATTAATTAGTTCTCAATGTAATAAAACAAAAGAATTGTAATTAAGCAAAAAGCTGCAAAAGAGATAACAAAACTAATGTAATTATTAACATGCATTGCAATTGTATGTATTATATCACTTTCTCTTTTAATACTGTTGATCTGAAGGTTCAGATATTAAACACCATGAATTTAAAGGGCAACCTAGCCACTGAACAGTATGAAGAATGGCTTTAGATTTTTGACGAGATAAACATATTGTCATCTCGGTTCATTGAACAGGTCATATTTAAAAAGGTGAGTGTGTGATGCAGGTCTGATCTGGTCTGGTGGAGTTAGAAGACCCTGAAGCTTAGGTAGGGGGATGCAGGTTCTTGCAGCTTTGCTAGACTGAGAGCAAAGGCTTCTGGGAAGGTTTTTCAGAGGCAGACGAGTAATTACAACTGATCCGGTCCTGGGTGTTGTGGTTGCCATGGCGTGGGAGCCATGGAGACTGTCTGTACAGTTCTCCTGAAGCCATTGCCTCTTTCCAGGGAAAGATGAGATTAGTCATGTTTCCATGGCCTATATCCCCCCGCGAGATGCCCTGGGTAATTTCCAGGCAAAGATTACGCCCATGGAGAATGTAGGAAGCACGTTCTTGAAGACACGGCCGAAGACACCAAGAGAATCACCAAGTTCATTTCAAGTTCACGACGTTTATGAGCTTGAAACTCAGGAATGGACAGGAGCACAGTTTGGGTTACCGACTGAAGTAAAGCAGATTATGGGCTTCTAAAGCCTGGTGCGTGTGTGTTTCTGTTGGGGCCTCTGTGTCAATGTGTGAAACCTGCTCTTCTACCTCCAGGCCTGCAGGTGGTGCTGAAGTCAATCATGAAGGCTATGGTGCCACTCCTGCAGATCGGCCTGCTACTCTTTTTCGCCATCGTCATGTTCGCTATCATCGGCGTGGAGTTCTACATGGGCAAGTTCCACCATACCTGCTTCAAGTTAGACACAAGTACGGTTCCGCCCTGCCCTCCGCTCTGCCCCCCAGATTATACACTCCTGTATGACCAGCGAAGGCTCCAGTTTTAAAATTCATCTGAACCCGATGATCTTGGTTTATGGATGAAGTGTCAGTGGAATTGCACAGGTGCTACATAGCTTGTGCTTGGGGGAGGGTCTGGGGGAGACTCCACCTACAAGCTTTCTGCACATCAGTTATTTTTTTCCCCCATGTGACTCCAGAATATCAGTCATACTGATAGCAGCTAAATATGGTGATGGACAGACCTGTGTACCTGTGAGTGTGTGTGTGTCTGTGAGTGTGTGTGTGTGTGTCTGTGCGCGTGTGGAATGTGTACTGCGATCTGTTATCCCTCAGATACTAGATGTGCGCTTTTTCAGTGTTTATCGCACTGAATATTTTGTAACAAAACAATAAAAAACATTCAGCGCAAATAGCAATGGACTATTAAAAGAACATGGTAGATATTAGATGACACATTAACTGTTCAGCTTTAAATATAAACAGTTTATCTGTGCTGAGTCACAGCAGGAAATGGACATCATAGTCTCATCGCCCTCTTGTAAGTCCCCGTTCAGTCCTTTTTCTGGGGGGCGTTTTGTGTGTGGGAGGCACGGCTGTTTGTAGGACAACATTTTTAATGCACAGATAAGGCAAGCAGGCAGAAGCGTGTTATAAATTTGTTTAAAAAGCCAGAGGCCTCCAAGTGAGAGGGCTGAGAGCAGAAGTACAGATTTCTAGGTCCAGAGCTTCCCTTCAGGGTGCCGCTGTGGGATTAGACATTGTTATTAAACTGTGCATTTTTTCACTTAAGCAGTTACCGGCTTAGATATTACTCACCAATTAGGGATTCAGGGTTTGACCGTGGGCGGATTAAGTGCTTTGTTTCCTGCACCCTTCTCCAGACTTTGAGTCACTGGTTGCTGGCCGCGGTCACTGTTCGATGTTTGCTGTCAGAACCTGGCATTGAGATGCAGGACTGACCCGGCGAGGTCTGGCTGTGGGACTGTGACCCACCACACGAGGGCGTGGCTGAGTCGTGGGCAGGGGGTGTAGCTGCTGTATAGCACCACTCTGCATCATAT
>JAODLC010000123.1:7133163-7161975 GCA_026781145.1 Hippopotamyrus pictus | reverse complement strand
GAAATAATTTGAAGATTCTTAGTCAGGTAATAAATTCATATAATCGACAAAGAAAGCGTTTATGGTGGTGCGTGTTGGTGGCATGAGAGGTGCTGACAAGTCGCTGCTGAAGGTGGCATATGTGGTTATTTTAGGAGTTGGCCGTGGGGCACGATGGTCTTCCCTCTGTTAATAAGCCCCAGAATGAGTCATCGACTGGATGCTCTGTGTATATGCATGTGTGTGTGTGCATTAGGTTTATATCACATTGTGGGGACCCCACAATATAGTAAAAACCTGTTTTTTATGTGATGGGGACCATTCAATCTGTGAATGCAATCAAAAAAGTTCAAAAGCCAGAAGTATTTTGTTTGGTTACTTTTGGTTAAGGTTAGGGCTGGGTAGTGGTTAAGTTTGTCATGCTGGGATTAGAGTTTTCCCCCATAGAAATGAATGGCGAGTCCCCACAAAGATATAATTACAAGCCTCTGTGTGTGTGTCTACAGAGGAGCGGGTAGAGGAATTCCCATGTGGCACCGAGGCCCCAGCAAGGACGTGCCCCAACGGCACGGAATGCAGAGAGTACTGGATCGGCCCCAACTTCGGCATCACCAACTTCGACAACATCCTGTTCGCTGTGCTCACTGTCTTTCAGTGCATCACCATGGAGGGCTGGGTGGACATCCTCTACAATGTGAGTCGCCGGCTGTCAGTCCCGCTTCGGCGGGGGGTTGGGGGGGGGGGCAGGGGGATTTCAGCAGGCCGATCGGAATTTGGACGCTCGCAGTGAAGCTGGTGTAGGTCCGATCGTGTCCGATCCCACTCCACAGGACTGTGATGATGTAGCTGCACGCTGGCTTCCTGAAATTGTCCGTAGCTCCGAGCCTCAAGATCCAGCCAATTTGGATAAAACCTGAAATCTGAAAGCCAAGTTTTCTCGGTCTGGGATTACAGGATTACTTTTTTTTCTTTGGGGCAGTGGGGTAGCAGGCAGGTAGATGGGATGCAGCTCTTATATTGTATCTATATTACTGTGTTTCGCTCGCGTGTGGGGAGACAGGGAAGGCTGTGCCTGTTTGTCTGGGCCTCCGAACTTCTGAAAGTGGCCAGATGTCACCAGGGTCCCGGGGGGGGGCATCTACGCACGATGCTGTTTGGCTCTTTTCACCACTGCCATCTTTTATTTGATCAGATTTCTTATCTAAGTCTTATGTCCCTGTTCTGTGGTGAACACTGTACCTGTGTTATGGTTACCCCAGGGTCTCGTGTCCCAAAGACCATGTCTGTAAAAGCGTGTCTGTCTCACCCCACCGGCTCCTTGAAGCTCGGTCTCTGCGAGCGGCTCTGGTGAGACTCCCTGCTTTGAGAGCAGCTCAGTGATTGACAGCTGCCGTGGGTCGTGCTCTCTCTCTCTCTCTCTCTCTCTCTCTCTCTGCCTTCCATCGTCCTTTAAAATCTGACATCTGCTTTCTGCTCTTTGGGCACAGATTTGATCTGCTTGGGTGACTGTGTGCGCGCTGTAACCACACACAGAGACACACACGCACCATATCTACACACAGGCACACAGTCAGACACACACACACACACACACACACACACACACTCTAACCATACACAGACACATGCACGCAGACTCAGACACACACACAGTCACCACATAGACACAGGCCCATGCACAGAGACGCACACGGGCAGATGCAGATACACACTGGGGCAGCGTAACGCAGTCTGGGACACTTGCTGTGGACGATGTTGGCACTGTCAGACACTGGGCACTATGCCTGGGGCAGAAACCCAGATACGAGCTCTTTTTATGAAGGCTTACGTGGAACACCTTCACCCAATATGCTTGCACATTTGTTACTCTTCTCTAATTTAAACACTTTTATTCTACAAAGAAATAGGTGCCAATATTTCAGAATAAGAGCCCTGCCCTTCGCCACTGCAGTTCTGGCTGCGTTGCTCTCAGTGGACGTGCGGTCCACTGCGTGTCTTACGAGGTGCTCCGGCGGGTTTAACCCTGTCGGTCTCTTCCTCCACTGGCACAAGCCGCCCCAGTGGCTGCAGGTTCTCTGCGTTCCCGTAGCCCTGCGCCGCCCCCTCTGTTTTCGTTAATTAGGGGCCGTCCCACAGTTCCCCCAGCTCGCCTCTTTGAGCCCTCGAGGGTGGCTCAGGATATTACTGTAGACCCGCAGCGCCTCAGATATCCTTTACAGAAATCTCCTCATCCAGGCTCCAGTATCTGCACTCATTTCCACGTCTTCTCATATGGCCGAGAAATCCCCAATTTTTATGACAGCTGGCGTTAAGCCGGGTAGCTGATTCCGATAACAGTTTTTGCAGACGAAAGAAAAGCTCACCGTTCCACTTATCAAGTGAAGGCTGGCGGGCTGAGTAGTATGCGATTAACATGTTTTAAATTTGCAAGCAACAGGTAATTAACGTTACATTTTCTCTTCTGTTTATCCATTAGCGGGAGAAGCGTGACAATCGCTGCTTCACAGATTGCGATCACAATAGCGATCGCATTCACAGCTGCCCTGCAGATGAAGGCAGCAGGGATTCTCCATCTTGCTCTTTTTCCTCCTTTTTCCTTCTATCATGATATCCATCCATCGTCCATAATGATATTTATCTAGGATGGGCCACAGTGACTCTGAGCCCAGGAAGCTCGTAGCAGAAGAGCACTTTGGCCAAGATGCCTTACACATTCAGGCTTTCACTGACATTTTCAGGAACTACGGTCAGCTGAGCCACTGAGAAAACAGGGACAGACCATCCCTGAAGCAATTGGGGGTTAAGGGCCTTGCTCATGTAATCCTTCTGCGAAGCCTGGGATTTGAACCAGCAACCTTCCAATCTTAGGCACAGTGTCCTAATACACTTGAGCTACACGTCACCCCATTCATACACACAGTACTGACAATGCAGTCATCAGTTAAACTGTTCAGCAGTTCGTTTAAGGTAGTCAGAAGTAACAGCAGTACCTGGAGGAAATCTCCACACAAACAAAGAAATAACCTTGGATGTGTCACGCCCAGCTCCGTCCGATCCTCGTGTGTGCCACGCCCACCTCATTACCTCGTGTGATTCCCTGATTGTACTCACCTGTTGCTTGTTCAGTTTAGCCTGTCATGTGTATTTAGTCCGTGTGTCAGTCCGTATTCCCCAGATCTGTCATTGTAGTGTTACTGTGGTGTTATGTTCCTTGCCGTGTGCCTCTGTGTCCCGGCTAATAAACCCCGTTTGTCCGTATTCACGGCTCCGCTCGCTTGCTTCTCCGCTCACCCGCTTGTCAACATGACAGGATGTTACAGTGCTTATGCCCCCCTCCCCCCACAGAGTATTTTCTGTGACCATCCTCCCTGTCTCTCTGTCTGTCAGAGTCCAGGGCAATGTTTGCAGGTCTGGGTGGTAGACGGGTACCTGCTGTTTCCAAATGGCCCAGCTGGCTGAGTGTCCCTTTCAGTAAGGCGTGAAGTACTGCAGGTCCCCCCAGATTACAAATACCCTCTTAGCCACCGGACCGCGTGTCGGCCTCAGGCTGGTTTCACTGGTTTCTCGATAACTTTGACATCAGATCAGTATGGCCTACAAGGCTCCAAAGGGGTTAGTCCTGATTATGTGGGTTCATGAAAATTTACACACTCACTATTGCTTTCATTTGCCTCTGTTTTGGCTTTGCTTCTTTTTGTTTGCTTTGCTTTTTGTTTTGCTTCCTTTTGTTTTATTTCTTTTTTCTAGCTTTTTTTTTTTACCTTGCTTTTACTTTGCTTTGACTCCCTTTGCTTTATTTTCTTTACCCTGTTTTGCTGTGAATTTCTTGCTGCACTGCATGTTGGACGACCAGAGACAAGACATTTTCATAGTGCTTGGAAGGGAGTCGTTTGCACATTTTCCTCATGATTACTGCCTGAAGTCTTGGGGGCAAAGCTCCTTTTCTCCTTTTTAAAGAAATCTTTGTTGGAACCCATCAGTGGCGGATTGTGTAAGTCAGGTAACTTGGACAGTCACATGATTGGAGCAGCTGCCAAAAGGGCTCAGTTGTAGCCTAAAGTGAAGCTCATACACATTTGCATTCCTCAATACGCATTTAGCTACTTCATCCCTGGTCCAATCAGCCTTCATCTTGCAGCCCTTCATGTTTTGGTCTGACAGGTGAGAGCCCATCCAGAAGGCCAACTGGGAGCCATTTATTATTGCAGCAGAAGCGATCTGTCCATTATCGCCTGTCAGCCAGTGATGGGGCCTTTCGTACCCTGCAACGTGGCTCCCTTGATGGAAGGTTGACTCTGCTGGGGTAGAGATCGACTGTGCCAGGCCAGTGGGCATTATGGTCCTCACTGACACTTATTCTGGTGAATCCAGACCATCTCAGGGATGCATACGTCTTCTTTATATGGATATTCTATATAATTACTTAGCTTTTATCTAAAGAAATGTACGACTGAGAATGACAGCAAATGCTCTCCTGCATGTAGAAAGGGCATGCACCTGGTTTTAACAACTCATGTCCAAATGCAAGTACCTTCACGACTACTGCCTAGTGGTTGCACGAGGGCTCTGGTGTAAGTACCGTGGCATGCGCAGCACCCATATCCCTCGGTGAAAAAGACCTTTTAGGCAGTCCCTGGAGTAACTGTGGTTATGTGACACCACTCTGCCAACCCTGGGATTTGAGCCAGTGAGCTTCCGATCAGTGGCCTGCACTACGAAGCGGGGTTACTGGCTTATCGGGATAAGTTGTCGGATTTAAGGTAGTCTGGGCGAAATGTACTGTAAGTGACTGAATATGAAGTCCATTTAAACTGTGGTACCTTAAATCCAACAAGTTACCCCGATAAACCAGTAACCCCACTTTGTAGTGCAGGCGACAGGGGTCCTAAGCCTCTGAGCCACACACTGCATGACAGGAGTGTGCAGCTCACACCAATAAATATGTAGGGGGTGCCTTTTACTCAGGTAAACCCTAAATCTGATATACAGTCAACCCCAGTGCCTATCGCTTTGTGGATCATTTGGTTTTAAATACTGTAACTATTGACCTTAATTTGAACTCTTGCTCCATGGCTGCAGTTGCGTTATACTTATTTAAGGTTTCTTCAAAAATGTTAGAGCCAGCAGGTGGCGCAGTGGTTGAAGATCTGACAGTTCAGTGACATTTTTCCCCCAAAACAGGTAAAAATGTCAGTTATTAACATCACAAGTCACTTTGAGGGAGAAAATGAGCTGATGATAATAAACAAAATTTATAAATAGGCCGCTGTTGCAATTTGAATATAAATTAACCTGATAATCACTTGAGTTGCTAGACTAGACAGCCTTGACAGAGGTCATTCTGACCTAGAAATGGATGTTAAATCAGAGGGTCTTCCACGTTGGTTTCACCTTGAGTGGGTTTCCTGCTTTAGAATGGAGCTTCCCCATCCAAGTGCTGGCAGGCCACTGCGGTCCAGGCTTCTGCTCCACCTGAGTGCTGAAGCTGCTGCTTCTTACAGCGGCAGAGGCGGTGTGCTGAGGCTGCTGGGGGGCTTCAGGTGGCTGACGCCGGCAGTGGGAGATCAAAGTGGGGAGCGTGAGTCAGCGCTTCCTGTGGTAGAGCAAGAGCAGAACAGCCCCCACCACCACCACACACACACACCTGGATCTGTCACGTGGGGGTGAGGTATTTGTGGCTCCCCCTCTTTGCTGCCCAGCTTGCTCGCACCTATGGAGAGCAAGATGGGGTAGGTGAAAAGAGAATGAAGATCAATAAAATACAATTTTTTTTTCACCTAAGTGGGTGACATCATGATGGAGGGGAGGTAGGGGGGGGGCCCTCTTTTATACCTGTCTGTGGAGCAGCCCAATCCCCCCCACCCCCCTTTCTCATTCGTCTCCTGCTCAGTTCATTGCCCTCTACCCCTGGGCAATATTAATTTAACGTGGAATACTGTCGCTGCTGAAATGGTGTGGCAGTGGAATAAGGACAGCTCAGTTCAGATGTGGAAGTGAAGGAATTAGCAGCGTATGACTGGAGCGATCGATCGACAGGGGCGGGAGAAACGGCCACATCTCCTTTCCCTCTCCCCTTCCTATGTCTTTAATGTTATGTAATATTAACCTTTCTAAATTTGCCTGCATATGGGTAAAAGGCATTAATTGAGGTCAAATACCATCCAAATGGATGGGCATACCAGAGTCCGATGTATTTATGCTGTGTGCATGTCCGGCCACATGGCGACTGCGGCTCTATTGCTGATTAATGATGGCCGAAACGACACTTCATGAACCGTCTGCTGTATTTTCTGACGCCACTAGATGGTGCTCTCTTACTTAGCATGCCCTAAGTAAACCAAGCGCACCATCTATTGAGGGTCAGAAAATACAGCAAAATGGTTCCTGAAGTGTCCTCTTGGCCATCTCTACTCCTGACCTTCAGCAATCGACACGTTAGTGAGTTTGGCACGTTTGGCTGAAGCTGTTACTAGGCAATTCTCGTGAGACTCATAAAACCCAAAGGAGATGTTTGATATAATTTGCTGGTGTATTGTTATTTAAAATGCATATAATTACATTAGTGGCCATTGATATCACTGGTTTTATTATTCGATTCATTTTGTTTGGCATGAGTTGCCAAGTTGTGGAGTCACATTACTCTGGCCCTATTTTTCCCATTGTATACTGTATGTGCAGTTTAGTTCAGGATTTTAGCGAATGTGAGGTTTTTCAGGACCGCATTGGTTGTCTGTTAGCAGCACTGTCTGCACAGATATAAGGTCATTAAATGCATGCAATGGGCTTCAAGGTCTCATTATGTATTTCACAGGAAGGTCACATGACCTGTAGTTTATATCTGCTGAGAGCTGGTTTCTGCTGGCAGGTCTCTCTGTGAGGTGGCCCATTTCAGCAGTAAGGGGCCTATGATCATCCGGGATCCTGCTGCTAAGGAGTGTTGGAGACCACGGTGAACCTATCCTCTGTGTAGTGATCTCATTATAGTACACAGAAAACCGCGCACCTGCAATGTTCGGGAAATTGCTGGAAAAAGCAATTTTCTGTTAATTTTCTGGATATTAACTTGGGGTGGGGGGGATAGGCATTCCAAACATCAACTGGACGGGGTGCTGCTGGGAAATTTAGTGATTTTTTTCACCTGGTGGTGACCTTGGGGGCTGGCTGCTTGCATCTCACTGAGCAACTGACCCAGGTGGGGTGGTGGGTGGGTACAAACCAAATGAGAGAAAAGCCAGTTAAGGCTGCACACTGGTTGCTGTAATAACAGCTGGGGGAGAAGCGTATAGTGTAGTTAGAGCTTGGGTGACAGTTAAATTCAGCAGTGTAAGTATTTCAGGTGATGCCTTATGAAGACCTTCTGTCTTAACACTGTCTTAACGCTGTAATTTAAATGTGCTTCTGTCTTGACCTTCTGTGTGTGTGTGTGTGTGTGGGAGGTTATCTAAATAGTACATTGTGGGGACCAAATATCCCCACAATATGATCCTGTCATTTTGACGTTGTGGGGGCTATTTTTTTTTGGTCCCCACAAGGTCCCCTCAATAAAAAAAAAAAAAGATTTCTGACTGTAGTAAAAAAAAATAAAAAAGCAAGATGTCATGTAATTTGTTTGGTTACTTATGGTTAAGGTTAGGGCTGGGTAGGGGTTGAGATTGTCATTGTTGGGATTAGGATTTTTCCCAGACGGTCTCCACACAGCTATGAATACGAACCTGTGTGTGTGTTTTGGGCAAGATCATGCATAGACGATACAATTTTAAGAGGAACTGCCTGCCTGTGTTTTGAGGAATGCAGTGGCTCTGAGACACCAACTTATCAAATTGTCTGTCACAACAGAACACCTCATGCAATCCTCCTCATGAATTAATTCTAGACCATATAATTGACGTTACAAACTCGCTACAAGCTTCAGAAGTTGGAGGTATTGGCATATTATTAACCTGGCAGCCATCACTTACCTAGTTGATTGATTGGAAGTACCAGAATAACCTGGGATCTGGACTGAGAATCTGCCTGTTCAATCCAGACACTATGGTGTCTACATATAAGGTCTTTTTTTCTGTATCACACTTTTTCATGCATGACGATGTGTTGAGTCCCCTGTTTAAAAAGTCATTGTTATGACTATAAGTAGCATACCAGCATTATGTCATCTTGCGTTACGCACAGGAGGTCGTTGGGTCAAATCCATCCTTTGAAATAGTGACAGACCTCATCCGTGTGGCGTTAACAGTTAAAATTCCAGAGCAGTTCTGGACAAGCAGAGCCATAAAACTGATTTTCATCCAAAACCTGAGCAGATTTATTCACAGACTTCATATATTTCCTGAAAGTTCCTTAACGCCGCCTCCATCTGTCCATTAAAGCCGCCTTTCTGCCTGTCCCACATGCTTTTCAAAATGAGGCGCCGTGTGGAGTAATTATCAGCCCAGCCATGCCGATCCTGCCGGAATGGTGTGGTGCCTGTGCGAAGACGTCATCCAAACCTTCTCGGCTGGGTAGCTGTTCCCCAGATGGATGAAAATTGTGTGTTCGCTTATTGCAGAGAAGCAGCAGAAGTATTCAGGCTGGGTTGCCAGAGTGGAACCCTGTAATCCACATTTCTTATCTCTATTAGTGTTTTTTTCCCCCCATGTTGTCATGGTAACTACCTCATGTTGATGGTGCCCTATCATAACATTGCCCCCTTTGCCAGAAGAACCTGTCTGCTGGCTTTTGTGAATATCCGTGGACTTAGTGTCTCCCACTCACTCCCCCGTTTAAACGCTTCATTTAATGAGCAATGTGCATAGCTCAGAGAGGTATCATTTGATTGGCTGCAGCTTGCGTTCAAGCTGATCACTGATCGACCAGAACGTTCGATGAGGCGGGAAAATGGCTCCAAGCCCCAGGATCTGAATGCTTGTTAAAGACCCCCTGCAGCTGGTTAACTGTCAGTTTTAATTTCTTTCTTGTAAAGTCAAAACTCCCATGTGTAGTTTTTTTAAATCGTTAGCCTAAATTAGCATGCAATCAGGGCTGTCTGGGCACAGACATTGTAATTCATGACTGTTCAGTGCTGCTCAGATTGGTTTGATGGACCCAACCTGTCATTCTGCTAAAATTAAGCCAATTCCTGCCACGAGGAATGGAGAAATGCTCCACCCAGAAAAATCTGATGAACAAAAAGAGAAGACCATTATTACTAACAGAGACATATCACTGATCACAGATCTTTCGAGCACTATTTTTATAGAAACGTAAATGTAGGGAGACTGGTAATCTGATTGGATGGACAGATCAGCAAATGATGACTGCTGCTGATCTGATTGGATGGACAGATCAGCAAATGATGACTGCTGCTGATCTGGCACCATTGGGTGAATGGTGTGCCTTCAGTTTTGCAGTCTATCGGTTGGTGCCGTTGCTGTTCGGACTCTGGTGTAATATGCGCTGAAGGTGTATACTAGGGAGGTCACCCCAATTAACGTCGTTGACGTGGTTACTGAGGTCACCTAGGTTAAAGGGTTAGAGTTGCATTTGAATTATCCATGAAGGGTTTAGTAATGCTCTTAGTCCATCGTCCAGATCGCGTTGTGGTTCAGAGCTCTGCAGGCGTTTAGGCTGTATGATTGTCCTGATTGTCTGCCCCGTGGGCCAAGTTCGGCCTGTGTTTTATAGGACCTGGATCTCAGAGAGTGGTATGAATGATGATGGGATACGGCAGAATTAATGTAATAACGATTCCCTCAGTGTAGTTGGGCTGCTGTCATTTTCATAAGAAAGACTCTGTTGTTTATTGCCCAGATGCCTCCCAGCTTTTGTTACATGGTCAGCGCTTGACTGTAATGTGCTTATGACCCCCCGAGTGAACAAAAGAACAAAGCCATTCCTGTTGGAAGGGGAACATTGTTAGATCTTTTTTTCTCTGCAGTATCAGTACCTGAGCAAGCACGTGTCACCGTAACTGAACTCCAAATGTCTTTGGAACTGAATGTCCTTCAAGTTCCAACACATTGTCTCAGTCAGACCTGTTACTTTTGCTCTGGTATATCACAGAAATGAGGGATGCGATGGGTTTACTTTTCTGTCTCTCTGCCTCATTCCACCTCTGTCTCCGTGTCCGCAGGCCAATGACGCCTCAGGAAACATGTGGAACTGGATGTACTTCATCCCCCTCATCATCATCGGGTCCTTCTTCATGCTGAACCTGGTTCTTGGTGTCCTGTCTGGGTAAGACGCAGTTCTGGGCTCATTTGGATATATGGGTAGCGCAGAACTCGATGGAGCTATCAGCACCATCACAGTCACCACAATGTTGGTTGGGCACCTGCTGGGCCGACAGGGTCCAGACCCGAAGGTGTATATAGGGGCGGGGTCACTGACCCCAGCTGAAAGCTGATTGGCCCCTGGAGTGCCCTTCTCCTGTCACTCACCAATTCAAAACACATCACTGGCTAATGATGAGACTGACTGCACTGTATGAATTATGGATGGTCTTATATACCGCAGTTTTAAAAATCATAGAATCGCCTCTGGTTCATACCCGTCATCTGTTCAGACAAACTCCACTAATACTCCGGTTCCTAATTCCTAGACTTTGTATCTCCCCACCCCCATCCCCCCCCCCAGTGTGCTAATCTATCGATGCAAAATTAAATCTCAATTTGATTGCATAGAGCTCCGCCAAAACAGAATTACAACATTCGGGATGTGGTTCTTGTAATCTCTCTCTAGCCAAAGGGCAAATATTCTTTCTCTGTTAGGAACACACACACACACACACCCCAGCATTATATTTTTGCCTACATTCTGCTCTGTTCTGTCATTGTTTTGAGATCAGTTTCTTAGAATTTTTTTTTGTTTGTTTTTTTTTGGTGCCTGTTGTTAGAAACCATGAATGCTTAATTTTATTGAGCGTGGGGGAGATGAATGCTTCAACCCCAGCCCCAACATGCAGTACAATTTACCGCAGTTTCAAAGTTAGTCGTGCTCCTGAGGTAAAACCGAGCGCTCCCAGCATGCACTAGAGCCATGACTGTAACTGTGCTCGCTTCTCATTGGACTTTCAGTTGCTTAGAGGGCCCTCATCTCCATAGCTGCTCAGACAGGCGGCAGACAACCCTACAGCAGTACAACTAAACAAAGACTTCATCAGCAAATACCTGATACATGACAGAAGGAAGTGCTCCCAGCCAGACTAAGCTGTACAGCCAGAAGGATTTACACAGCACATTACACTGAACAATGATGTTAAGGCCAATGCTGTTCCTATATGTTGTGTTTCTGACGAACATAAAAAGAACAAACATCGCAAGTCTTTGTGTCAGGTCACCTTGTTTTAATGAGACTGCAAAAACACAGACGTAACGGTCCGAAGCTTTCGTGCTTCTGTGGCATCATCAACATAATGACTATAGTTGAGTCACGGATGAGGGTCGTTCTGCGCGCCTCTGCTCTTGCGCCGCACTGTCACGATTCGTTAGGCCGGCCGCATTTAAAGCTACTGGATGTGTCTTCCCTAATCAATCAGTCCTTTAACTGAATTTTCTGTAGTGTTTATCTGTGACTTCTTCACACTGGAATTATCGAGGGATTCGGGTTGGGGGCCCTCACGGCTGGAAATCGATCCGGACAGAATGACAGCACGAAGCTGAGGGCATGCGGGCGAGACATCAGAAAGCGACGTGACAGAGGTGATTAATAAATAAAAGAAAATGAACGACTGGAAACAAATATACCTTTGTAGCTTTAAAGCTATGGGCTCACGGTGTCCCGAATCTGTCTGTGTGACATCAACCTGGATGCCCCTATCATTCACGCTCCATCTCCTCAGAGGTCAGAGATTAATTGGGGGGCAGTGGGATGGCACACCGCCGCTCGTAGCACCAGGGGACCCCAGTGAATCCATGTCTGCTCAGAAACCTTTCCCGCTGTCATTAGTGGCGTCTGTGGGGTGTCATCACACATGAGTGTGCCAGGGGCCCCATGTTCCAGGTAAATATTTACAGCCCGCCGAAGCAAAACGGACGCATGACTCGGCCAATGAGGAGCCAGGAACGAAAAAAGCAAGATTAATTACCCTAGCCTGAGTGATTAGTCACTAGGGATGTCTCATTTATGACGGATCTCGTTCCTGCATGTCCCCCGCCACTGAGCACCTACACTGGGATCCTGAAACCCCACCCACCATTAAGGCAGACGGTCAGGGCGGGGTCGAGCATGGCCTGGACACTGCACTGGTCCTCCAGCCTTCCGAGATCCGGGACCCAAGGGCTGAGTCCAGCATTTTGTGACCCAGACAGAAGCTCGATTACTGTATTATTAATCATAGGATTGTTTATGAGTAAACAATTTAAATGTAATTTAAATGTGCTGTTTGTTGTCAGCCAGCCACTAGCGTGGGCTAGTTGGGGCTTTTTGAATACGCCAGACAGCTGTGTGGCCGTGTCAGTCTTCAGAGCGTTTTTGGTCAAGGTAGCAATTTGCATGAATGGCATTGCGTTCCAGTGAAGGTCTGTGATAAAATTATGGAGACTTTTGTGGCTGTACTATAAGCAATTATCATTAATATTAGTAGCACCTGAACAGTCCAAAAAATACATCAGCAGGACTTTCAGCAGCTGGGGTTTCTGCACTCCATACATCTGTAATCCATGGCTTCTCCAGAGCAGTGTCCAGGCAGGTGGGAGCCCCTGGAGGGCACGCCAGTCCATCTCAGGGAACACACTCACACCCTTAATGGCTATGCTAAAAATATAGTATTTCCCATCAACGTGTGACAAATGTGACACATCACTCAATACTGAGCCAAGAACAGAAATGACTTGCTTTTCAGTGGTACCATTTCAGTTCCTTCCAGCTTCAATAAAGACCATCCTGATTGCTTTCTTCGCTGTACTGTACTCAGTCCACGTGATCGTGCCTGTATAACCGTGAGCAGGTGCCCATGTCTATATAAGCATACCCATGTAACTGTAGTGTGACCCTGGCTGTGTGTGACCGACACTAGCCAGTCCATACAGGCTCTGGCACAACTGCATGTGTGATGTGTGCATGTGCAAGTACTGCCCCCCCCCCCCCCCCCCCGCTGTCTGCAGGGAGTTCGCCAAGGAGCGTGAGCGCGTGGAGAAGCGCCAGGAGTTCCTGAAGCTGCGGAGGCAGCAGCAGATTGAGCGGGAGCTGACCGGGTACCTGGAGTGGATATGTAAGGCAGGTCAGGCTGGCTCCTCCCCCTTCCTCATTAGCCACGCCCCCTTCGGTTTACACCTTGTACACTCATTACCAATGTGATACTTGCATCTGGTGACTGGCAGCTGTTGATTTCGCCGAGTTCTATGGAAACGGGTCCTGTGGTTCTGTTCAGCGAGTATTCCGCCTCATGGTGGCCCGCCCAAAGCATTCGTACTTGTGTGCCAGATGGCAGCAGTTTGCATGTATCTGCCTCCCGCCCCGCCCCTATCACCCCCCCACCTATCTGCCATCTGGTAAATAAAGTGACATGCAGCAGGACGTCCGCACTGCACGTCCATACGCTTATAAACGTGGCCGGGGGTCCAAGTCGGCGGGGATGATTTCTCCTTTGTGGTACCGAATGACTCACTGACACACGTGGCTTCAGCGAATGGTTGTGCCTGGGTCCATGATTTTTTTTTCCCCGTTAGGCCACTTTAAATGTTCCCCAGGTTGTTATTGATGTGTATTTGAATACCTATTAGGGCTCATTTGCATGCAGAATCGTAGGTCTGCTTTTGCATCTGTGAATTTTTGTTTATCTCTGTGTTCATTAGAGTGCCTTAACACGCAGGTATTGATGCACGTATGTATCCGTGTGTGTGTGTTCGTCCCCCTCACCTGAAGGTCGATTTTCTTGGTTTCAGAGGAGGTTCTACTAGCTGAAGAAGACAGGAATGCGGAGGAGAAGGCTCCTGTAGATGACTCCTGGTACAAGAAGAATCAGATCAACCCAGGTGAGGATTGAGACGGGTGTCTGACCTGGATGCTGAAACTGCACTGCTGTTGATGAGGGTTTTCAGCTGGTGGGGGGGGGGGGACAAGATAACCTGCTAAATTGTCACATTTTCCTCTAATTGGGCCCTTGTTACATTAACCTAATCAGTTTATATTTTACCCCTGGACTTATGAGAGGGCTGGTTAAACAAATATGAAAGAAAACACAAGACACTTCATTTTAGGAATGGGCCTTGTCACCCCTCTTCACTTGAGGGATGATTATAAAATTTCGACACCCCTGTCACTTTTAAACGTCCATCATGCCGTCAAGCTGTCAAACCTTGGCTTGCACATATGTACCACGTCTCCCCCTTTCTCTGCTAGCGAGGCAACCCCTCCCCCGATTAATGAGGGTGCATAATTAAGGCCTGTCTTTGGAGATGCAGCTAATTGGGGGATTAGACAGACATTTTAATTGGATTATAGGGGGGTGGGGGTGGCATTTCACAGCTAATGGGGGCGGGTGCTGAAGAACACATAGTCAGTGCTGGCAGAAAGACATGCAGCCTGTTTGGAAATGTCCTTCCTGTCTGCAGCACACGCCTTTTCCTGCGATAAACACTGGAACTGGGATGCGTCGAGTGAATAGGGAGGATGTAAGTTTGAGCGCAAGCATTACCACACTACCACAGCTTATCTAGTGTGTTAGAGGA
Source organism: Hippopotamyrus pictus (assembly GCA_026781145.1). Lineage (NCBI taxonomy): Eukaryota > Metazoa > Chordata > Actinopteri > Osteoglossiformes > Mormyridae > Hippopotamyrus > Hippopotamyrus pictus. The sequence goes on along the minus strand of JAODLC010000123.1, from coordinate 7,147,351 downwards.
TAATTTAAGTAATGAAGCAGTTCCTTACTTTTTTAAAAATTCTGTTTGTTTTTTAACCTTACGAGATGCCAGAATAGACTCCCGTCAAACTCTTGTCTTAGAAGCTGTGAATATGGTTGGCCCCCATCAGATTCCATTGGTCTGAGTGAGACCTGTTGCAGTACTGGCTCTCTCATTGCTTACCCCCTGCAGTACTGACTCATTGCTTACCCGCTGCAGTACTGACTCTCTTATTGCTTACCCGCTGCAGTACTGACTCTCATTGCTTACTCACTGCAGTACTGACTCTTATTGCTTACCTGCTGCAATACTGACTCTCTTATTGCTTACCTGCAGTAGCGTCAGATGTCCCGCATCTAGAGAGACAATTTAAATCACTTTTCTGATGTTTAGTAAAGCCGCTCATTATAGCCTCTCAACCACCGTGCCAGCAAATGCCCCATGGGAGGCACTGCAAGGGCAGCCCGGAATAACATTTTCACAAAATGATTATGATTTCTGATAATGATAATGAACACCTGCCAGAGGATTCCTGGAGGAGGGGCTGCAGTGTGTCAGCACAGGGTACAGTGACGGTTTGACCATAACATACTGTGCTGCTCTCTAGTCTCCTGCTCTGAGTTATCTGCAGGCACTCATTGGTCACAATTACTGTAAAATTGGATAGTTTATCGTAATCCAATTAAGCCAAATTGCCTCTGTGCTCATTAAGATAGCCGTTACACAAGCAGCTAAGAATAAACCACGTGACTTGCTGCGCATTCGTGCTGACGTTATCGTAGTTAGGGAGATGGCTTACTTTCAAAAGAGAACTGACCTGGGTGTGTCTAGCTAGGAAGGAACTGGGAGGTCTCAGCTGACCAGCTTGAAATGACAGACATTTTGCAAAATTTTGTCTACTGATCTCTGTGCCCATTGTCCAAAAGTGTGGCTGTACTTGCCTGTTTGTGCTTGAGTACAGTGGTTAGACTGGGACTTCTGTATGGATGCTGTTGTTTGGGTTTTTGAAATATCATCATTCGTGTATAAGTAATCATCCATGTCCGTTATGAGTGAAGTTCCGCCACTAAAATAAGTGATATTACTGATATATTACTGATATTATTGATAATGTTTTTTCATGATTTAAGCCACCAGATGTAAGATTCAGTTCCAGCTGGAGGTGTGGTTGTTTCCACAACAGGTCTAGACTAGGTGACATTCCGCATCCATGTAGGTGATCAAGTCTACCTTTGCCTTGCAGCCTGCAGACCACTGTAGTGACAGGAAGTAGCCAACACCCAGGTCACATGTCAGGAAGTACGTAGTTAACACCCAGATCACGTGTCAGGAAGTACGTAGTTAACACCCAGGTCACATGTCAGGAAATACCCCAACTAAGATTTGTCTCTCTGTGCCCAGTGCTGAAAAGAACAAAGGCCAAGAAAAATAAAAACGACCTCATCAGTGCTGAAGAGGGTGAGGAGCATTTCACGGACATCACCTCAGTCGGTAAGAGTCTCAAACAAAACAGGAAGAAGGGTTAGACATTTGGTCCTCTCAGACACATTCAATTATTCTCTGCCAAGTTTGAGGGAACACAAGTCTGATTAGGCTCTTAACTCGGTTAACCGTAAACATATACATTATATTGCCAGAAGTATTGGGACACCCCTCCAAATCATTGAATTCATGTGTTCCAATCACTACCATAGCCACAGGTGTATAAAATCAAGCACTTAGGCATGCAGACTGCTTCTACATACATTTGCGAAAGAATGGGTCACTCTAAGGAGCTCAGTGAATTCAAGAAGAGGTTCTGTGATAGGATGCCACCAGTGCAATAAGTCCATTTGTGAAATTTCCTCACTACTAAATATTCCACGGTCAACTGTTAGTGGTATTATAGCAAAATGTAAGGAACTGGGAACAACAGCAACTCAGTCACAACTCAGTCACAAAGAAATTACAGAGTGGGGACAATGCATGCTGAGGTGCACAGTGTGCAGAAATCGGCAACAGTCTGCAGAGTCAATAGCTTCAGACCTCCGTGTGACCTTCAGATTAGTTCAAGAACAATGTGTAGAGAATTTCATGGAATGGGTTTCCATGGCTGAGCACTTGCATCCAAGCCTTACATCACCAAGTGTAATGCAAAGCGTCGGATGCAGTAACGTAAAGAACACCACCATTGGACTCTAGAGCAGTGGAGGCATGTTCTCTGGAGTGACGAATCACGCTTCTCTGTCTATCAATCCGATGGATGAGTCTGGGTTTGGCAGTTGCCAGGAAAATGGTACTTGTCTGACTGCATTGTGCCAAGTGTAAAGTTTGTTGGAGGGGGGATTATGGTGTGGGGTTGTTTTTCAGGGGTTGGGCTTGGCCCCTTAGTTCCAGTGAAAGGAACTCAATGCTGCAGCATTTGAAGCCATTTTGGACAATTTCATGTTCTCAGGTTTGTGGGAACAGTTTGGGGATGGCCCCTTCCTGTTCCAACATGACACAAGCAAGGTCCATAAGGACATGGATGAGCGAGTCTGGTGTGGAGGAACTTGACTGGCCTGCACAGAGCCCTGACCTCAACCCGACAGAACACCTTTGGGATGAATTAGAGCGGAGACTGTGAGCCAGGCCTTCTCGTCCAACATCAGTGTCTGACCTCACAAATGCTCTCCTGGAAGAATAGTCAAAAATTCCCATAAACACACTCCTTAACCTTGTGGAAGAGTTGAAGCTGTTATAGCTACAAAGGGTGGGCCAACTCCATATTAAAGCCTATGTACTAAGAATGGGATGAAATTAAAGTTCATGTGTGTGCAAAGGCAGGTGTTCCAATACTTTTGGCAATATAGTGTATTTGCGGAAACTCTAGATCAATGTTTCTGAACCTAGTCCTTGGGAACCCCCAGACAATCCACAATTGTGTTCTGTTCCAGAGCTGGGAGCTGGATGGGATCAAAAATGTGGACTGTCTGGTGGTCCCCGAGGACTGGGTTCAGAAACACTGCTCTCACTTTATAGCATTTTGAGCTGTACAGTAGTTCTATGCAGCAGTAATAGATAAGGGTAGCATTTTGGGAATACCGTTCAGGATGTGTCTTTGATACCAGGGTGGAATAAATTGTGATAGAACCAAAGTACAGAGTGAGTGATGGAGCTTCAGTGTGCTTAACCGTAATTAGCATACAGCGCCGTGCAGAATGTGGAAGAATATTCATGATGACGTTATGCAGCCAAAGTGTCTTTTTTTTTTTTTGCTCTCCTCGTCTCCCTCCGTTTACCGCTACGGTGAACTTTGAGATCTGCTGCCTAAGTGGTTCTGCGCTTGGCAATTATACGCACTTCAAGGAGCCTTAACGAGGAGGCGAACGAGCTCCGGTTTTATTAAAGAGAGACACTGACAAAGTAGTAGGTGGGTGTGTGGGGAGGGTGGATTATAGTTGGACGATGGCTGCTTTATGTCACGCCTTGCTGGGATCTAATTCCATGCTCATATCCCACAAAAGTATCACTTCTCTTACGGAGAGCTGCAGACGTGATCTGAAAGGAGGGACAATTAACCATTAATGATTTTTTGTTATGCCTCTGTTTCCCTTTGAACAACTTCGCCCCCAATTTTAGCTTGTTGCTAAAACACAACTGATGACCTTGTCCGATTTAGCTCTGGCTTAGGACGGTGGCTTAGCACTGCTAGAAATGCAAAGATGAAAGGGGCAACCCATCCAGTGTCTTCTACGAGGGATGATCTCAGAAGCAGTAGCTCTAAGCAACCCAGCCCCCCCCCCCCATTCTCCATCCCTGACATTCATTAGAAAGCTTCAAGTATCTCACTGAGCAAGCCTCCCAGAGGCGATGTTCCCTTTGACAGGCAAAATGTCACCCACTAGGGACAAGGAGATCCCCTTTGATTCATTTGATCCACAGGAGGGACACAGCCAACCCCCCCCCCCCCCCTGCCTTGGCAGTAAGCAGTGTCAGGGAAATGACAGCAAGACAGAGGAAGACATCCACAGGCCCCAAGACGAGACTCCTCCCACACCCCAGCGCGTCATGCATACTTCCCATACAGCTGGGACTGACAATGTCAAGAGCTGCAGAAATAGGCTAATCACAAGGTTGCCGGTTCCAACCCAGCCTCAGCACGTCTGCGGGTCCTTGAGCGAGGCCCTTAACCCCCAGCTCCCTGGGCGCTGCTACGGGTGGCAGCCCTTCGCGGACATCTAACTCTACAAAGAGCAAGTTGAGGGAGGCATAAAGACAATTTCCCCGATTATTATTATTATTTATTATGGGAGCTTACAGTAGGCTTGTTCTCTACAGTGGAAGGGTTGTGAACACTTCAGATAATTAGTTACTCTATACTTTCTAGATAAAGTTGGGCAATACAGAAAATAAGGCACATACAGGTATTTGTCAGACAGGCATATATTGGGTCAGGGTAATGGGGGCACTGGCCCCAGCTGAAAGCTGATTGGCCACTGGAGTGCTCCCTCCTCTGTCACTCAATACATATCATTGGCTAATGATAAGGTTAGCCCCTCTGTATGAATTGCAGCCCCTCTTATGTCCCCCATGTTAAGAAGTTCTAGAATCATCCACTTTATCACCTGTGTGTCTGTCCCCTGAATATACTCCAGGAACTCCCTTTGCCCGGACCAGTGTGAAGAGCACAAAGAACGACAGCTCCTCCTACTTCCGGCGCAAGGAGAAGCGTCTTCGATTCTTCATCCGCCGCATGGTGAAGGCCCAGAGCTTTTACTGGATCGTGCTGTGCGTGGTGGGGCTCAACACGCTGTGTGTAGCCATCGTGCATTATGACCAGCCAGAATGGCTCAGCAACGCCCTGTGTGAGTCTACCCATTCCTTCCTGTTATACACATTACAGGGCTGGTCAATGGGCGGGGCCCAGGTTGGGTCCCGCCTTTTAAAGGAGACCACATCCAGAAATCGATTACCTCCCTAGACTATATCCATTGGTTTATCCCAAGCAGCTTTCTATTGCAGGTCTGGGAAGAGAAAAATTTGTGATTCTGTTCCTGGTTTAGTTTTGCATAATAAGATTTTTTATAAATTTAAAATGTATAAATTTATGGATGGTGCTGATTATAAAACATGTTATGAACTTGGAACAATCAAATCCAGCTTTACTTTTGATATTTGCTTTTCACCACGCAATACAAAAATGTCTAACATTTTTAGTTCTAGTCTTAAGCATCCCACTTCCATAGCATATTAATTATGACGTTCTCTCCCCACACAACTAATGAAATATTTATGAAATCAATGTGGTGTTAGATATCTTGTTATCACCATTGATTCTCTGTCCAGGACAATGTGTGATTTACCGCGAACATGAAGGAAATGTGTGAAAGAAAATGCATTCCTTCTTGGGTTTATGATCACTGGCGTTTCACCAGAAGAGTTAATTATAGTGTGTAATGACATGACCAACATCTATCGATACCTGACCACAAAGAGATCATGAATTATATTCTAGAATGGGTGCCTCCACCCAACCTGACCCTGTTACCTCACCCCTCTGGCAGACTTGACCGAGTTTGTGTTCTTGGGCCTGTTTTTGACGGAGATGACCCTGAAGATGTATGGACTTGGGCCCCGAAACTACTTCCATTCTTCCTTCAACTGCTTTGACTTTGGGGTGAGCTGAAATGGACGAGATATTCCCGCATCATCACATACAGTAGCAAACACCTGTATCTATGGCATCTTACATATGACCTACTATATATAACCATGAATTCTCTGTTTTGTGAGCCATTTCATAAGAGTATGACATCAGTAACTATCGTGGACATTGAAATAATCGTCCAGTTTCTTCACCCCTTCTACACCTCCGCCCCATCTAGGTGATTGCGGGAAGCATCTTTGAGGTGGTATGGTCCCTCATCAAGCCGGGTGCCTCATTTGGCATCAGTGTCCTGAGAGCCCTCCGCTTGCTCCGGATCTTCAAGGTCACAAAGTGAGTGTGTTTGAAGAGATCAGTGTTCCCCGTGATGCCAGTGACAGCAAGACTCTGCACCTTGGCTTTGCTTCCAAATTTGCTACTCCAGTATAATCTGCTAGATTTCCCTGCTTCAATATTCAACTCTCTAGTGATCCTGTGGCAAGCCATATATGAAGATCTGCCACACATCAACTGATATATGAAACTATAAAATAGCGTAGGAAACTTTTGTGACATTCACAAATGTGCAGTATAATCAGCTTTTTGTGTCTCACTGACAGTTTGATGAAATCTTGGCTTGTTGTTTGTTCTTTGTAAATGACATTAGTGTTGCCAAAGCGCCAATTTACAAGGAAGTACAAAAATCAGAGAGAACATCAACAATGGTTGCTAATGAATAATGAGAAAGAAAGTTTGTCTTGTTTTACTCTGGCTGTGACACGTTACAGTCCATTTTAGGTCACATCCTAGCCCCCTTCAGGAAAATTTATCAAACCAGAAGTATCCTAGTGTCTCCACCTCTCTGCCTGTGCAGGTACTGGAACTCCTTGAGAAACCTGGTCGTCTCTCTGCTCAGCTCCATGAAGTCCATCATCAGCCTGCTCTTTCTCCTCTTTCTCTTCATCGTGGTCTTTGCTCTCTTGGGCATGCAGCTCTTTGGAGGCCAGTGAGTGTCCTTCTGCCCTCTTGCTCTCGACCCACTTCATATACGAGCCCCTCCTCCAATTACAAATCCTCCTTTCTTTATAGGCTATGCCCCCACATTCCCCTTCTTCCCCTAAAACAAAGTTCTCTGTTGCTAATGGACTAATTTAACTGAAAATGTGGCACTGGTGTAGACAATTGATATCACAGGTATTGGCTCTTTTTATATTGTCTTATTTGATCCTGTAAAGGGTAGTACTACTGTGGTATATTGTATTGTCTAGTCAGCAGTATGGCTGTGTACTTTTAAAAAAATACTTCCTCTAAAACACCACATTTAAAATGCAATTTCAAGATAAACACCAAAAATCCCTGCAGCCTTACAGAGGGATACACCTTTTAATATGAGGCACAAGTGGATAGACCCAAGCTGATGTGATTTATCTGACAAATGCACTGCTTTCAGTGCAAACTGCCCTGAAGAGTCTGTCACAGAAATATTTACTTACAGGGCCAAAGTGCCCTGTCTAGAAACATCCATCTGAGTTGTTGTGCATTTAAAAGCCCAGCGATGTAGTTAGATGGATTTGCTTCGGACAACTTGTTGAATCCTTGGGTTCGGTGCTGGCTAGAGGACAGGAACTCCCTGGGCATGGCCACCAGGGCTAACTGGACAGCTCCAGTGGGTCATGGCTCAAAAAAGCCTGCTGATGCTGGCTCTGTAGCAGCTGGCCTGCCTTCCAGGCATGTTCTCCTCAATGGCTTACTGCTTCTTTGGTAAAAACCCAGCTGTTTTTCCGAATCATCAGTGCATTCCACGTACTGGGTAGAAGCCACCCCTAGCGTACAAGGGGACATGCAAACCAAATGGAAGCGCTGAGCTTGGAGGGCAGCCTTCATGTTTGTGAGAGTGGCTGGCAAACCGCTGTAGCCCCCCGTAGCGACATTAAGAATCCACTTTGGCCTGTTCATGATGCCCCACCGACTCCCCACTCCAGAAGACAGACATCGCTCTCCACACACAGGAAGATAGACTTTGGTTCCAATTGGGCTGCTGAAGCTCAGAGACAGATCCTCTGTATGACATGTTTTCAGTTCTGTGCCATAGAACATATTTTATACATGCTTGGTGTGATATCACAGACCTTCCAGTTACAGCTGTGCTTTAAGATCACTGAGGAAAGCAGTGGAACTTGAACTGGCTGTGATTAGTATTGGAGACACATTTACTGTTGCATCTGTACTGCTCATTAAACACTCAGTCCATTAATGGCAACTGAGACCGGATTCTCTTCGTGTCTCTGTCTCTCACACACACATGCACACTTTAGGCAATTTAGCAGGAGAGCTGTTAAGGCTGATATGACCTGCTCATGAAGTGTAGTAACCTTAGACGATGAGTTTCGATGTAGAAATCTCTGCTCCTTTTCGTGAAATCCCCACCATGGCTGCAATAGCGATGGCACATCATTCCATCTATGCCTCAATGGGTCATTTTTGGGTTTTCATTCTTGCCCTGTGTTGATTGGAGCCATTCAGCCCAATGTTGTTTTTTTTCCCTTAAGGTTTAACTTTGAACAGGAGACCCCAACAACAAACTTTGATACCTTTCCTGCCGCTATCCTCACTGTTTTCCAGGTGTGTGCATATGCATGTGGTTTATTTTAATGGGAATGCTGTTTTTGGTGGGGATGTTTTGTGCTCAAAAATATCAAGAACTTAATTTCTCTATCGAGAATTAAACCTCTTTAGTAGCATTCTGTGTGTATAGATACACACACACACACACACACACACACACACACACACACAAATAGTACCAGTCAAAAGTTTGAACACGCCAAGCCGCCTACAAAGAGTGATAGTGTCGCATCACATAACCTGGCTACCTGACCTAAACCCAGCAGAGGTGGTTTTGGAGGAGTTTGGCCAGAGAGTGAAGTGCTCTTCATATATGTGGGATCTCCTTCAGGATAGCTGGAAAAGCATCCCAGGAGGCCACCTCATCAAACTGGCATATAGGAGACAGTATGGTCAGCCAGTCCCCGGAGCAAATGGGGTTAAGGGCCACACTCAAGGGCCCAATGGTGGGATCACACTTCCGATCACAGGGTTTGAACCAGCAAACATCTTAGTCCCAACCCACAGAGCCAAATTATTTTATTTTGCATAATACCTTTTTGGTCAATGCATAATCCGTATATGTTATTTCATAGTTTTGATGTCTTTATTCTAAAATATAAAGAATACACACATACACACACTGCATATAACAGTATTCAGTGTGGTGTGGTTATATCTGAAGCCACCCTGCTTTTTGACCTTCAGATTCTGACTGGAGAAGACTGGAATGCAGTGATGTATCATGGGATAGAGTCCCAGGGAGGAGTCAGTCGGGGGATGTTCTCATCCATCTACTTCATTGTCCTCACGCTCTTTGGAAACTGTATCCTCTCTTGCAGCATGATGTGCCGTTTGAACATAATCTCATTTGTGGGAATTATTTTTATCTTGTTGCTTCTGTTCTAATCTCATTCTCTGGCTAATTAAGCTGAACCGATTGACATACCCTCACCTACTTGGACCTTTTGGCGAATGCATGATTAACCGAGTTGATTTATTGAGACGTTACTATTTTCAGAGTGTAGATACATGTTAATGAAGCTTTATAGACCATATAATTGCACAAGCACGGGGCGGGGGGGGGGGGGGGGGGGGGGGGGGGGGGGGGGGGGGGGTCACTGAATGTAAAGCTCAGCTGTACTTTATCTCTCACAGCTGGAAGAAGAAAGAGAGGAATTGCTTGGTTTCCTGAGGATAGATGGCTTGTTTCCACCATTGTTTTGGGAATAGGATCCCACGTTCTGCATTTGGTTTCCTGAGCGCTCTCTCTCAATCAGACACCCTTCTCAATGTCTTCTTAGCCATCGCTGTTGACAACCTGGCCAATGCGCAGGAGCTCACAAAGGTGAGGCTTGCTCCTTCACTATTTTTACCAGCAGGCTTTCCACACTTTGGAGACACCACTATACCTGGCGCGTCAGAATAAGTATGACATTTTAGTAAGTGTACATTCTTGGGGACCTCCATTTAAGGTCTGCATCAGGCACAGCTAATCCCCCACATCCTGCAGACTGAACGGGACCTTGCCATTAGTCCACACATGCTCCCCCAGTAACTGTCTTCTTATTGGTTAGGATGAAGAAGAGCAGGAGGAAGCAGCCAATAAAAAGCTTGCTCTCCAGAAGGCCATGGAGGTAAAGGAGGTCAGCCCCATGTCGGCAGCAAACATTTCAGTTTCAGCGTAAGTTGACTTGTGCAGCATCCCAGTTCCCTCCAACCTGTCTCTACCCCCCGCCCTTTCTTTTCTCCTCTATTACTTTGTCCGCACAGATGTCTTTGCATAGTTCTGTGTGTGCGTATCCTCTGCCAATCCTTTGTCCAGCTGTATCTCAGTAAATGTCCAAATGATTGTAGGTGTTCCTGTCTGCTGTCAGTCATCCTGTATGTAACTGTTCCTGTTTCCAGTACATGTCTGTGTCCCAACTGTCAATTGGTCCATTTGTTGGTTTTGCACCTTCTAAGATGTGTTATTGGTGTTACCTTTCTTCTCCCCCACCCCCAAACCCTCTACTGCTCCTCCTCCCATGTTGGATTTGAAACTGACAATTCATTGGAGAAAACCCGTATGTGATTTGATACATCATGTCATGTTAGACACAGGCTGCCAGTTCAGCGTAGATCAGTTCCAGCTCCAGGGGGCGCTGTAAGGTCCTGCTGGCTAAGGATGCCACAGGACAATGTGGAGGGTGTAGCTCGCTGCCTTAACATCCCCATGCAGACAGGAAGGGGAGATGTTAAGACACAAGATTTCTGAATATTGACAGAAATGGAGCAAGTGAACAGACATTCCTTCCAGTGTTCGAATTGTGTCAGAGGTCTTGGGGGGTTTTCTGGTGGGCAGTCTGACCATGAAGTGAAAAAAAAGTTGGTGACTGGGTGGGTGGGGGGAAGAGTAAAAATTATCAAAGTGTCGGAGGAGGGGGACCCTCAGGGCACATATTTAAGGGGGTCCCTGAACTCTATTTTCTCTCTCATCCCTAAGCTATGGGGACCCCCGAGATCTCCCTCAATTCAAACACTGATTTCTCCATATTTGTATGATTAAGGTCCAACTGTAGTTTTTCACAATCGCCAAATGGGGCCTTGGTCCCAAATGAATCAGTCCTGAGTCTGAGTGTCGGTAAGTACTGCAGGCATCTTTAAGTGCAAGAGGAAAACAGCAATGCATCTGTTTAATGATTGTACAGCTCCATTAGCGCTCTGTCTTTTAAGGGACGTGAAATAGTGCTTTGGGTACATTTCTTGCCGACAGTCGTAACCCAGTTCAGTACTGTGCTATAAACAATTTTAGTATAGAAACTGTAGTTATTTATGTCAGTCTTGATTACAGCTCTTGAAAGTCATACAGCGGAAACCTGCAATCAGGCATTGGGCTTGTAGTTAACAGTGTCGTTTAATCTTTTAATTGCATTGTATTTGAAAGTGTGTCATGATGAGGAACATCTTGACCGAGATCAAGTCCCCGGATCATTTTTAAAACTGGTTTACACAGTAAAAATTTCTAAAAATGATTTGTAGCCTTTTACAAAGCACTATTTCAACTGTTGAAAAGTGAGTCTTTTAAAGCTGTTTTTAAAGAATTTGGTCATTTACAAAGATTCATTGCAAGTCAAAGTAACTTCAAAAAAACCTTCAAGACTCAAAAAAGAAGACTTAAAGCTCCACGGATCAGATTTGACTTAGTTGAGGAGGTACTGATCCCTGATCCTGTGAGTCAGAAGGCTTTGTAAATCCCCTTATTCTTTTTGTCATTTTTAAGATTTTTAAGTTCCTGGCACATTTATATAATCATTTGGTTAGCCTGAGGAGATGTTTTCAGTTCTATGTTTTTTTGACTTCCAAGGTAAGCTTGTGGAGGTGGAGGGAGACTGAAGGATGGTCAGACGGGAGGACAGACAGTCCTTGAAAAGTCCTCTTGGCTGACCTTTGACCTTTTTTTCTCTCGTTGTTTCCCCTTTCTGCATGTGCAGTTTTGTAAAGCAAAATCAAGGTGCGCTCTCTCTCAGCTCCTCCCTCTCCAGCGTTAATTCACCGTGAGTTTCTGATCTCTGTTATGATACTACCCCCCCGCATTTCCCTATTTCCCACTTTCTCTTTAAATACCCTGACATCACCATTGTGACCCTCCCCCTTCCCCAGTCATGTAAGGTATATTCTATACTTTCTTTCTGGGGGGTGAGTATGGGTATGATAAATGGTTTAAACTGTGCAGCACACACATTTCTTTGGGGAGATGTTAAGGGTTCTTCCTTTGCTGGTGTACTTTCTGCAGTAGAACACAAGGGCATCGACAGATGGCGACTTGTCAGCGTTATACTATGATCTTAGTCCCCAGTGTCCTTCTCTTGGCTGGTCCTTGATGGCTTTATGACCCCGTCCCATATCCCATCTCAGCAAGTCAGTCTAAAAACATTGCTGGCATGCTCTTTGGGACCCTGAAGTTCCTCAGGTGTTATTTTAACATGACCCAGGAAACTTTTAAAAAATAATAATGTTTCACTCAGTGGTGTTTGTTGCCACCTTTTGGCGACCAGTTTTGGTAAATCATTCTGTCCCGTTACCAAAAAGCAGAGGTTGAATAAAATCAGTCCCTCTTGTCTTTGGTTCCGTTCAATTTCAAAATAGGAACATGCTGTATCCAGGGTGTTTAGATGTTTCCTTACTGATGCTGAAGATTTAACATTAAGTAGGAACTTTTTAACTACTTAACCTTGCATTAACCAATGTCAGCTTAATGCCTTAATAATCTTAAACCTTAAACTAATGCATTAACCCCTTGATAACCTTAAACCCTGGAGATAATGTAGAATTAAATTTAGGAAAAACAACATTTATAATAGTTGCTCTGATTTTCTCCACCAAAGACTCTTCAAAAGGATTAACCAGTTGTGTTCTCCTCCTGCTGCAGTCTCAGATCAGGTGCTGAATTCTTTGAAGCAGAATTCACAGGCACTGGTGTTCTGGCAGTGGGTGTTTACGTTAAGTAGACAATGTCCGAGTCCAATAGAAGGTCAACATAACAGAGACCAAGGCTGAGGGGTGCCTATTCCATTCTGAAAACACACAAGTTTTTCTAGCAAGTGACTAAAATTTATCCTATAAAAGACTTTATATCCATTTAACACATTGCGTGTGCTTGGTACTGTTAATCGTGTTGTAGATGTCGTCATGCAGTTTTCCCAACAGAGGAAATGTTTTTATTGCAAGGGACATAAAATATACAACATAATTATCACCTGGAATTGACTGTTTATGTAATTTGATCACTTTAAATGTGTTATATTTGTTTAAAATCAATAGCAATAAAACAAAAAAAAAACTTGAGATATTAGGATGAGTTCTTGGTTTGACGGACACTGGCTTCTCTAATGAGTACAAGTAGAGTCACTTAGACTGTAGTTTTAGCTACGTTGTAACTCTTATCTTTGGTTGTGAAGTGGGAACAGTGAAAATTTAACATTATGCAACACCAACATCTGGGCTTGTTTCTGACATTTTCCCTTCCTGTGTCTTGTGTTTCTATGTTCTCACGTCCTCAACAGCGTTTTGAAGTGCATATGTTGTGTGTTTTCCCTCTATGTAGTTGTGCCTGTGTTTCCTATCAATCCTCTGACCTCACCCCCCACCCAACTGCTGTCAACCTCTGTCTGTAATGTAACTGCATTTATTTGATGCTCTGTGTGTGTATGTTTTTAGGCGTTTTTTCCTCTCTCCTGCCCATCAAGTGTTGAGGTACCAGAAACACGCAGCTTGTGATCATGACAAGCACATGAATGAAATCTCACAAACACGCGAACACCCGCAAACACGCCAGTGTGTATCTCCATCCATCAAGCTTTCCGAGAGCCGGTGGGTCTCCCACTCATGTTCCAACCCAACAAAGCGGTCATCGATGGATCCTCCTCCATTCCCACTCCATCCACGGCTATAAGATTCATACGGTCCTCACAGACACAGGTGTTTAGAACATGCACTTGAAGGGTAGTTATTTGTCACTGTGCTATTTACATCAAGAACAGTAGGCAGCTGTGTCACCCTATTGTTCTTATATTAACACCCTGTCCATTGAACTAAGTCTCATGATGAACTGGTCACCCATTCAGGGTGTTTCCTGCCTTGGGCTTCCAGGGATGGGCTGCTGACCCACTGTCAGAACCTGGTATTGGATAAGGGCTTAGTGGATGGATCCTGGGTCTTTCCTTGCCTTGTGCCTGCAGCTTCCAGGATAGGCTCCGGATACTTGTGACTGCATAGGATGGTGCTTCTCAAACCAGACCTTAGGGACCCCCAGACAGTCCGTGTTTTCACTCCCTCCCAATTCCCAGGGAATTAGGAAAGCGCAAAAATGTGGACCATCTGGGGGTCGCAGAGGACTGGTTTGAGAGACATTGGTATAGAACCCTATTATTCAAATCACGGTCCTCGAGGTCCGAGCACTGCTGGTTTTCCAGCCTTCCTTTACCTGTGAGCCAGGTG
>JAODLC010000123.1:7104851-7133063 GCA_026781145.1 Hippopotamyrus pictus | reverse complement strand
ACTAACTACCTGGGAGAACTGAAAACAAGGCCTGGATTTGGAATCGAGGTCCAGATTTGAAGAACCCTGGTATAGAAGATGGATGGATGTGACGTTCGAGCTCTTAATCCCAGTACACCCCCATAGAGTTTTAAGCTTTATTCACAAATACCTAGCATCTCTTTAGTGAGCACGAGCTAAAGGGAGATTCTGCAGCACCATGGTCTTTGAGTTCTAGAGGCTACACTGCGAGACCCAAGCCCCTGGACTCCCCAGTGGCCTCACTTCCATTGCGGTTGTCCCCCCCTATGGCGCTGAAAGCCGGGCCAGGCTGTGCCACCCGTCCAGAATATGGGTCCAAAGATGCTTCGGGGGGCCATGAGGAGGCACGCCACACTCTGCTCATCTCCATTACTGCATGCTAAGGATGGGGCATGTGAAGGGTGCACCCACTTCTCCCATCACAGCTGATAGACCCCCAATCTGACAGACGCCACGTCTTCCTCGGGGGCCCATCAGGATGGAATGCAGTCTGACTTTTACCAACCTTGAATGCGTTTCAGCGGTCCGTATTGGATAGAGCCTAGCACCGCACCATGTTTAACAGAAACTGGCCTGCATGTTTGTAAGACCTCAGACCCCTGTGTTCACATCAGAAAATGTCAGCCATAATCCCCCCATTCCCCCCCACACATTTCTTTCAGACCCTGAGCAGTCCAGCATGTCCTCAGTTCCCCGAATTCACTATACTCTGCCACCGCCCCCCCCCCACATACCGCCCACCCCAACCTGATTGCAATCTGTAATTAAAACCCCGCCTGTCTAGCAGAGGGGAGATAATTTAATCATCCCAGTCCCTCGGGAAGGGTCACGCACTGGTCCATGGCGGCTGGAGCGTTGCCATGGTGACCTTTCACACAGGCACATCCATAGCGACCATCTTTTTCTGTTGTCGGGAACGTGGTGTCTGAGGCAGAGGGTGTCCTGGGAGCTTTCTGGCCATCCTCTACTGTTTGAGGTACCAGAGACTGTCCCCCATGCAATAGCAGCGAAGGCCTGGTGCCATGAAACCCGGTGAAACAAAGCCACTCATTTTCTCATGTTAATAGGGGACATTGTCCTTTATCTGCATTTCTGCAGCTTTTGGTGCCCCGGGACCATTAAGACTAAAGAATGGCTTGATAGCACTTCTTCTCTGTCACTATGTGGGCTGACAGGATGGGCAGCAAAAGGTGGTCATGCATATGGATGCAAATGCAGGTTTTTTGTTTTCCATTCTCTGAAGTGAGCGAGGAAATGACACAGTAAAGATGTCCGTTGACAAGATGAAAGTTGCCATAGACCGGCTACGAGTCACCCATTATAGGGCTGACCTTCTCCCTGTTTCCATACCGCCATACAGAAAAGAGCAGCCGAAATCCATGCGGATGATGTCAGTGTGGGAGCAGCGAACGACACAGCTTCGCAGGCACAACCTGCGTGCCAGCAATGAGGCCCTGTACAGCGAGTTGGATCCTGAGGACCGCCGCCGTTTGTCCTCCACCCTGCACATCAGGCCTGATATGAAGACTCACCTGGAGCGCCCCCTGGTGGTAGAGCCACACAACGGCGAAACCTGTGACAGCAGCGGAGGCAGCAGTGGTGGCAACGGGGATGTGCCAAAGGAGGATGATTGGGTGGGGGGAAGTGAGAAGGGGACTCCCAGGGAGCCACTGTCCTCCCACCACCCTCGCAAACACCATCGGCGGCGGGAGCATCCTCCCGGTGAAGGCGATGGTGCTGGAGAGGCGGGTGTGGGGAAGGATGGCCGGCGTCATGCCCGCCACGGCCGCGGTGGGGAGAGCAAGGCGGAACAGGGCCATGGTGGCCAACGGCGGCACCATCACCACGGAGCACCAGACAAAGGGGGCGGAGCCAATGAGAGGGAGCACCGCCGACACCACGGCAACCGTCAACCCAAGGAGGGTAATGGTATGCTCAGCGGGGGAGGCAAGGCAGAGCACCGTGGGCGGCACAGGGAGACTGAGAGGACATCGGCAGAGCCCCGAGGGGAGGCCGAAGGGAATGGAGAAAGGAGGAGACATCGGGTCCGCCACATCAAAGCCCAGTCTACCATCGATGGGGAGGAGAGCAAAGACAACGGGCAGAGGGATGGCACCAAGGCCCGCCGGCACAGGTAAGCCTCACCATGGGAGTCCACAGACCAAACCCGAGCTGGGGTTCAGGGCAGCATAGTGTCGTTGGCATGTTTCCGTTCGAAGGGAGGGACCAACTGGCCAGGGTATCTCATCCGACGTGCCAAGGTGCCCGTAATGTTGCTGATGATATGCAGGGTAAAAAGAGAGAGGAGCTGTGTGGTCATTTATATATCTTGAGGATGGGGAACATTCACCAGGGCCAGAAAAAACCTCCATGAATGACATTTTCAAATATTATCTCCTGTAACTCGCCAAGTATATTCCCTGGGAGCACACACAAAAATTAAATCTACTCTAAATCCTTTGGGATATAAGCATCAGATAAAGGTGTACTTTGAGCTGATCCTCAGTATCATGTCTGTCTCAGAAAACGAGCATGACTGTACTTATTTAAAAAATGTATTTAGGTGGCTGTTTTGGCTACTCTGACCACAGGCTAGTGATATCTAGTCACAGGCAAAAAAAAAAAAAAGTTACAAAATAGGTCAGTACCATTTTATCCCAAATTTCCCTCTGGAGAATGAAAATTCAATCTGCAAAGTGTGTGGTTCAGAACTTGCCACCGTTTCTCCTGCAGGGAAAGACAAGTGGACATTATGGTGAGTGTACCCCCTCTCAGCCTTCACCCAGCTGCTGGAGACAAGCAGGAAGATGTCGACAATCAAAAGAACATCCTGCGTTCCAGCCAGACTGCTGTCCACATCCCAGTCACCATCACTGGCCCCCCTGTGGAGACTACCATCATACCTAGTCAGTACCAGCAAGAGACCGATGTCCATGGTGGTCCTTGGGAAGAAATTATTTTATAGGCAAAGTACCTGAGATATTTCCTACAAGATCCTATAAAAGTCTTTATTCCACTCAGTATAGTGTTTCTCAACCCAGTCCATGTTTATGGTCCCTTCCAGCTCCCTGCCAATCAAGAACATTAAATGCCTGGCAATGGTGTGCTGGGGGCTGGGAGGGAGCAAAAATGTGGATTGTCTGGGGGTCCCTTAGGACTGGGCTGCAGATTTAGCAAATACCCTAACCACCCTTCCTTAGATTAGTGGGAGGAGCCTGGAACACCCAGATGAAACCCACACAAGCATCCATCAAGCCATACATATACTAAATCACTGCTCATCTGCTTCTTTACTGAGCCAGTCAGATCCTGTTTGTTGTTTTAGATCATCTCAATTAATGAATGGTAATGAGCTCTGAAATGTTTAGCGTAAAAGACTAGATCCCCCAGCTCAGTACTGTATCTCTCCCTTCCTTTCCACCTACTTTCGTCTCTTGTCAGTGAACAACATTGACTGTGAATCCCTCCCACCAAATGAAGAGAAGAAGATCCTGGAGGACCAGACAGTGAACCGTCCCCAGCAGATCCCATCCTACAGATCCATGTTTATGTTTGGTCAGAACAACCCGTGAGTGTTCCTTCCCAAGATTCTCAGTGTCGCACTCAGGGTCCTAAATCTTCCCCCCTACTTTCAGGAAAGGGTAATCTTTCAGTGGTACCTCTACCCCCGTGTGTCGTTCTGCAGGGTTCGTCGCTTGTGCCACTACGTGGTGACGCTGCGTTACTTTGAGATGTGCATCCTGATGGTCATCACGATGAGCAGCATCGCACTCGCCGCCGAGGACCCCGTGCAGGCCTCTTCTCCACGCAATAATGTGAGTCTGGTCCCACCAGGAAGTTTGCACTGTACGTCAGAAACACAAGGTTATTCATTAGCAGGGAAGTTTGTGGATCTTTTGTGGAGGCAGTAGGGGTAGATATCACAGGTCATGTTTGGGCTGGGGGTTTTGCAGTGATCTGCAGTTCATTTCATCTAACACACAGGGGCGCAGTGGGGGCATGGATACCCTGGAAGATTCAGGGGGCCCAGCACTTTCCTTGAACATGTAAAATTATAAAATTACTTAATGGGGGCCAAAGTAACGTTTTATGTTTTCGAGACACTGCTGATTTGTTCCTGATGTATTTGCTGTATATATAGTGTCAAGGGCAGGTTTGTCATTTCTGAGGCTCACTCAAAACGTCTCTTGGGCCTAAAACTCACGTTTCCTGTGTGAATGTGTGGCTTGAGTGATCATGAACACCTGCATACTTTACACATACGTTAGCTTCAGTTGTTCTTAAAGTTGAATATTTTTTCACTCAGGTGCTCAAGTACCTAGACTACATCTTCACAGGCGTCTTCACTTTTGAGATGGTGATTAAGGTAAACTCTTGCCACTGATTGTTCCCAGTGACCACAAAATCGTCAATTTCTTGGGTCGTTCATTCTAACAGTACGTTATAATAAAGTTTGACTGCTGCCAGCTTTCATTTGTATAATTTGTACTTTCCTGCTCATATCCGTGGATACTGCTGGATGTTTATTGTGGCAGTCAGGACCGCCGTGGAACCTCGCCAGGGATTTTAGGATACAGTGTAGAAGTTGAATGGTTTAATCACCATGCCGCTTTACAGTCAGGAGCGATCTGCTTGTCTTAATTAAAACTGCTAGAATTTGCTTCAGGTTAAGCGGAACGTGGTTCAATTGCCCGTCTATAACGAGGATGGTTAAGTGGCTGGTTACGAGCTCAGCGGGGGCTGAAAGCCCATGCCCCCCCCCCCCATCCCACTTCAGCAGTTAAGTATTTCAAGTTCTGCAGAATGTGTAGCCCTGTGCAAAACCAGCTTTCTGTATGTGTCAGAAATGAATGATTTCAGTTGACTTTCTGATGTACACATCCTACATCTCTGAGCTGGGGAACAAAGACCACTGTCCCGGAAATCCATTCAGACCAGCAGGGTGCCAGATCCCCTGCCTGCAACCTGTGACGGATTTTGCTAAATCATCTTGAGCCAAGGAGAGCTAAATAAACAAACAAATATTCAAAAATAGGTGTATGTGCTGACAACAAGCTAGGAAACAAGTAGAAAGCTTTCTAGCAGAGGTTTCCACAGGTCTGCTAGTCTTCAGTATGGCGTGGCTGGGTCAGAGCTGAAGGTCAGCCGCGAGGGCAGGATTGTGGTGTGTGACAGCAGTTAATGACTAATTAAGACTCAAATCACAAAATGCCACCATGACCCCTTTAAACAGAAAGCGTTCTAAGGATTGTGAAGCCTGGTATAATTGCTCTATGCTGTGTGTTTTGTTTTTAATCATGGCTTTCCTTCATTAGATTGTAGCTAGTGGTGAAAGCCTGGTTTCTGCACTCTGTCTTGTTACGTCGTCGTAAGGGCATAATGATGCTACACTCAAACATAAATCCTTCACACCTCTCCCTCAGCAGTTTCCCACAGCTGCCCAGCTGATCTTATTTATTGTGAATAAGTAAATCAGTCCTACTAGGGCTGGCAGAGGTCTCTGATAAATCATCATGGGAAGATGGAAGATCAGTAGAATGCAGCTTGGTACTATAAAGATGTACATCACACTCATCTTCATTCTATATCCTTCAAGATGATTGACCTGGGCCTCTTGCTTCACCCTGGCTCTTACTTCCGGGACCTGTGGAACATTCTGGACTTCATTGTGGTCAGCGGTGCCCTGGTGGCCTTCGCGTGCACGTAAGTAAGCGGGATACAGAGAATTCAGTGGCCCTTACAGTCAGCGACCATTAGGCGTGTCATACCAAGACAAACATTCAAGATTCAAGCGATTTGTTGTCATATGCTAAGTGCCTACACAATGAAATCCTTAGTTTGTTTATTCCTTCAGTTGCTGCAAACAAAAAGAAAACAAAAACAACAGCACAACAGAAAAGGAGCGTGTTAGTTTTGCATCGAGTGTGGCTTTCTGTGGGCAGCATGTGGCTCAGTGGATAAGCCTCTGTGCCTGTGATTAGAAGGTCACCGGTTCAAGTCTGGCCTCACTACATCGGTGGGTCTTTGATCTTGCTAAGGGTGGCTACCCTTCATGGCCAGGTGGGGGAGGCAAAGAGAATTTACCCATAGGGATCAATAAAGTATCTATTATTATTATTATTATTGAACATATGAATGTGTAGTGGAGCAAAAGTCATGTTTATACCTGGTCATGCCACGAAATTGATGCCAGGCCATCGGAAAGTACAACAGCAGCATTTATGTGGTGAGCTGTTGTGATGTGGTTTTCCATGGGGTAAAGTAGTGATTGACCCCTAATAATCTGTTTCACTTCTATGAATATTGCATCCGTCACCATCTAAATAACGCTGTGGGGCATAAGTCAATGTACACTGTTGTTGCATATTCTTTTTTAATGTAACAGTACAACCTTTGTTGTCCTTGGCTGAAATGATAGTCTAGAATAATTATGATTATTACGTAGATAAAAACTAATTATAGTTCCAAGTGTTTGTCAGTCTCACAGGTCATGCGGGAATACCAGTTTACAGTTTCGCTTGGAATTTTAATTTTGTAAAATATTTTCTTCTACTGCTGTTCATTTATGATCCCTGAAGCGTTGAGAAAAGGTGACACACAAGCCCCACCCTTATGTCACATGACCTTGCAGTGTTCTTTCCTTAGAAGTTGTAATCTTCAAATTGTTCTGGCAGGTCATTTGGACACCCTTCTTTGCGGTTGATATTATTCATGTAGCCACAATGATAAGTACATTTCATCATTGTTGCACAAGCAAACCAACAAGCCAACATAAAATGTTTTTTTTTCCCCCAGTGTTCTGTGTTTGCAAGTAATGCATGCTTTTTGCTGCCAGGATGGGTTACCGTGACGTTTGACAATTCTCTTCAGCTATTTTTTTTCTCGTTGCAGTGAGGTCCTCCGAAAGACCACAGTACACTGTTGCCCAAGTGGGCCATGACGTTGATGATCACTTGCTTGCTCTCTCTCTCTCTCTCTCTGCATCTCTCTGTCAGTAGTACTGTTTTGTTGTTGTCTTGTATCTTGCTGACTCTTACTCTCCCTTTATTTCCTCGTGGCTCTGGATGACTTTCAGGAGTTTCATGGGGTAATGCTTCACACTGTCTATCTTACTGCTTGTCTCCCACCGTCACTCGCTCCTTGTCATTCTCTCTGCATGTCTGTATGTGTGTGTATGCGTGCATGGGGCAGGGGGCGTGCTTAGGGTTTGGCTAAAGCGCTGCAGTGTCTATACTCATGCCTCCTTACTTCATTTTCAACTGTCATAGTTGATCTCATGTCTCATCTGTTTACATCCACCTTTGTTCATCTAAGTTGAAGTGTCCGCTGCCTCTTCAACCAAAGTCTTCATCATCAGAGTCTGTTATATAATCATGATAGGGTCCCTTGCTTGCATCCTTTGCAGCTTCCTAATAAGCTCCACACATTTAAACTAGACAGAGGCCAAGACTGGAATACTGGAACTTCACAGATAGATCTCCATATGTCCGTACATCTGGACTCAAGTTTGTAGACATCATAGCACAAAATGAGACTTTGATCTGTTAGAGCTTTGGATTAACTGGGAGTTTTGAGCTTGTGAAGATGGCCTCCAGTCACAGTAATGCAGTGATGAGTGCAGTGAGTTTTAGACTATCAGAAGACCTCCCATTCCATCCTGAATCTGAAGCAGACACCCTCATTGAGGGGGTGCTTTCCCCCCTGACCAGGCTTCTCCTATCAATATGACCCTCTTCATGAGTCAGAGAGTCATTGTGACCATTCTGTCGTTTTGTTACATGTTTTTATTATTCCTCAGGAGCTGTGCATTCATTAAATTATTCTCTCTCCATTGCTTTTTATGTGTTGTTGTATTCTCATGATTTCCTTATGCATAGTTTTCTTTGTTTGCAAACCTGCCATAATTGCTGCTTTATATGTTTTTGTTCTTAATCATTGCTTTCCTTCATTAGATCTCAACAAAATGTGACCAGGTGGGGACCTCCCCTTTCTTACCCCACTCTTCCAAAAATGCCCCCTTACTTCCTTCCTTGTTATATTATGATAATGGTCCTGTGTCCACCTAGGTGAACTGCCTTCTGTCCTGAGCTGTAGCTGGACAGGCGTCACCCTGATAGCTTTCACAGGGCACCCTGCTGTTTGCGGATCAGGTCTTCCTTCTATGGATAATGGCTTAGCATTAGCACAAAATGCTTGGACTGTCAGAACCAATGGCAAGATGTAAAGGTGTATTCATCTATTTTTATATAGGAAAATGCAATGTACAATCAGAAAAGTGTACAAAAACCTTCCTCCCAGAGAAATACTACTTCAATCTTTGTAGTAATTTCTGCGAAGAGTAAAAGGACTTTCATGATCAATATGTAGACAAAATTGACAAATTCATTCAGGTTACCAAAATTTCCATTCAAATATTTACCAATCATCTAGTGATCTTTAAACAGAAGAACTTGTGGACCTGAAGTTGGATAAAACCTATTAAGGGTCAGAATGGGAAGATCCAGATTAAATTAAATAACAACATTTAAGAGTGAATAAAATAGGTCTTTGTCCTAGGGGATCCCTGTAGTGGAAAGTGTGCTTCCCTTCCCCTTACACATGAGTTGATGAATTTCAGGTTCTCAGTCATACATGTAAACCACCAGACTTGCATTCACAGTGTTGGCTCATCTGGTTTCTTGTGTAATTAGAAAGAAAATAGTTGCTCCTTGGGGCAACATTGAGTTTGACCAATCCCACTAATGTAACGCCCTTCTCCCGAGCTCCATTGACCACTTCTGTCGAAAGCTATCAGAGAGCTAGATGTTTATTTCTCCTGTTCATGTCTGATCTTCCCTTCCCCTTTAATTGTCTGATCTTTAACTCCCAAGTCTCTGCAGAAGCATGCTAAGATTAATATAGTGCATTGATGGCCTGACTGTTGCATGTTATTGTGGTTGTGTGAGAACATCAGAGCTACAAATGTGGGCGTTGGGGTGGGGTGGGGGGGTTAGCGTACTTTTATTTGTAAGCAGGAGCATGGGTTTGTATGTCTTTCTGTGGGAGGCGGTCACAATTATATTAATAATTGAGTAAACTAACGATTAATTTGACAATCTGGCAATTGTTAGTATATGCTAATAGACAGGGATTTCAGAAGGCGAACTGTAAGGTACACACACGGTGGGAAATTTATTCAAAACTAAGGACACACGATGATCGGACAGGGTGCACATAAGCCACGGGTAAACATACACGCCACAATTGCGAAATGACTATTACCAACAACAGTACAACAATGGGCAATTTACAATTACTCGCGGGGCATGCTGGGACATGCAAACCCCGCCGGCGCTACAATATCAGTATAATGAAGATGAAAAGAACAATGAAAAATGAAAAAGAAACTACCCAGAAACTCTCATAATAAAATGTTTTCGCCGATATATTATACAGTTTCAGACAGCAGCGTTCAGGCTGTAGGACCACTTAATTCTTCTTAAACATACCATATTTATTTATGATACGCATTAAAAGCAACTCACAAAGAATGGTGGCCAGCTTCAGTCAACCGCCACATATCAAATTTAGAAAAACCATACAAAATACAACTAATCATCCTGTCTTCTCAATAATCAAATCTAGTAAAAATGAAGAAAAAAAAAAAAAGAACTACACACCGGTCACACATTGTCCGCCAATCCCGGTTATCATACTGTCGCACCGGGTCTTCAACTGAATTTCTAACCTTTCTTAATATAACTTTATTCTGAAACTCGTACCCAACAAAATCATTGAAAATCATTTTTCCTACCTTTAAATCACCGGTTAGCAGCGTGATATCCAACACCACACCGTTCCTCTCTTCAGAATTACCCGCGCACAGTGTTGCCAGGTCCAGCAAAAATCTCCAGCTCAAGGTCTGCTTAAAATCCACCCAACGGAAGCTGAAACTAGCCCAATATAATCCCAGTATACTGCATCTGTCACGTAACGTGGAGCGGGCAGTAAGCAGGCAAGAACAGTCGGATGGACGGAGAAAACGGGGTTTAATGATGAAAAGCGGGCAGATATGCACTACATCCACTAACAACACCACAACAATACAATGACGGATCTGACGAGACGGACTAAAACGCGGACTAAATACACAGGAAAGCGCAAACGGAACAAGGCACAGGTGTTGACAATCGGGGAATCACACGAGGTAACGAGGTGGGCTTGGCACACATGAGGATCGTACGGAGCCGGGCGTGACAGCATCTCAAAGAAGTAAACCAATATTTTGCTGCTGATCACATTCAGTATTTCAGCATTTTAAAACCACAATGACGTAATATAGACGGACCCACTCTCTTCCCAAGGTTGCCAACTTTGGTCAGCTGGCTGGAATGAAATTTTCAGTTCTATATTAGTCTGCACACGCATGGACAGTTTTAATACCTTATACATAGTCTGCAGTGTTTTCAAACTACCCCAATGCTTCTGGCGTAGCTAATTTAAGTTCCATATTGGGATAATATAGATTTGCCTTAAGATTGCTTGCGTGAATGTCACGCCAGATGCGTGAGAGCTGACAACCTGTCTTCCATGTGCGTTTATTGTCTCTGACTTTCGGTACCCAGCGAGCAGTAGGAGCCACTTGCTTTCATAAAAATTAATTTATTTTTCCCCATACAGTCTGCTGCCCTGGAATATTATGAAAGCAGCCCAAAAACCCGCAACCTGCGACTTCCCAATATTTACCCATAACCCTATTTTCAAAAGAGCCCAATTGAGCGGAAAACCGCGGACCTGGCAACTCCGCCGGTGTTCTCTCAAAACATCCTACCTATCCAGACGTACTTTCGAGCCTATCTGCGCAAGTGCAGTTCCACCGTTTTGGGATTAGGGTTAGGTTTTAGGGGTTAGGGTTAAGGTAAGGGTTTAAGGGGTTAGGGTTAGGGTAGGAGTTAGGGTTAGGGCTATCTATTAGCACTATGGTTGGATGTTTTGATAAAGTAGGATATTTTGTCAGAACACTGGCGCTGCCCATTTAAAGAGTACAGTGGTACCTCAGTACTCGAACTCAACTCGAATTTCTTAAAAGTCGAACTAACCAGTTTGGAAAAAAAGACCTAGAACTCGATCTGAATCTCAGAAGTCACAGACGTCACGGTCACAGCCTGTATTCGCTCGGCACATGATCCGAAACGTACGAACCAGTTATTTATGGAATTTGTAAAAAAATATTCAGACTGCGGTAAACCGTGGATAACTACGTGGGTCCCATTGTACTGTTTAACTGCATACAATACATGCAATGCTCATATCAAATACAAATAACTGTCAGGATCAGGTGAAGGAACCTGATTGGACTAGCGACATTGCAACCCGTGCGTGTGTGGTCCAGGTATACCTTACCTTGTGTGGACCAAATGTCCCCACAACGTGATGAATACCCTTTTTTCCTGGTCCCCATATATGGGAAAACTATATTTTATAAAAAAAATCTATGACTGCAATGAAAAAACTAAAAATGCAAAATCTCTTGTATTTTGTTTGGTTGCTTATGGTTAGATAGGGGTTGAAGTTTTCATAGTTAGCATTACATACACATACATACAGTACATACATTACACATACAGTACACGACTGTGTGTGTGTGTGTGTGTGTGTGTGTGTTTGTGTATTGTTTATATTACATTGTGGAGACCAAATGTTCCCCATAATGTGAAAAAAAAAATCTGTTATTTTAATGTGCGGACCATTTTTCAGGTCCCCACAAAGATCCGTGGATGCACTCAAAAAACTAAAAATGCCAGAAGTCTTGTATTTTGTTTGATTACGTATGGTTAAGATTAGGGCTGGGTAGGGGTTAAGGTCATCATGTTGTGATTAGAGTTTTCCTTATAGAAATGAATTGCAAGTCCCCACAAAGATATATATTACCTGTGTGTGTGTGTGTGTGTGTGTGTGAGAGAGAGAGTTAAAAGTACACAGCATTTGCATCCTTACTGACCATCCTGGCTGAGTTCCAAGCCCAATGCATTACCTCTGATATGGATTCCCTTTTCCCCTCATCCCCTCGGGTACAGTTTCAGGTGAGGTACCCAATTGTAATAATGGCCGCTCCTGGTCTGCTACTTGGCCAGACAGCACTGTTAGTCTGAGCTGACACTGTGAGCTGTGCATTACAGGCCTGTGTGCCTCTTGTGGATTCCTCTGAATCCTATCTCTGCTCTCCACCCCGAATTTCTGCTGCTCGCTTGAAATTGGAAGCCTCTGTCCTGTCCATGTTAATGCTCTCTACTCAGGAAGAAAGTTATGTTCGCCTGATATTTAAAAAGCAGAACCAAGCTTTCAGAAGTCCAAGAGAGAGACAAATGTTCCTTTTTTGTTTTCACTACTCCTGTTTTTAATGGAAGAGCATGTAGTCCCTAAATGGTATATTCAGGATTCTATTTGTGGGTTCCTAAGGTATTGCTTCCTCTGAATGACTATATCTACTCACCTGTAAATCTTAATTAAGCACAAACAGGGTGTGTACCTGTTTGTTGATGGGAAATCACAATGTTTTCAGTGAAATTCTGTGACTTCCATAGTTGAAAGGAGGTTTGCAACGGAGACTTAAAATGGTTTATTACTGCTTCTCCATTGCATTTGAGTCCATAGTCATTTCATTTCCACTTTTTCATTAGGCATCTTTAACTGGTGCCATTGCAGGAATTTAATTTCCTGTTCGGTGTTTGCACAGTAGCCCAGCTGTGTGACACTTAATGATGCTCTGCGGGGTGTTTTTTTACACCACAAAGAAACCGATTGCCTTTCCATTGACAGATTTGGTGCATCTTTTTATACTGTATTTCCATAGGCAGTAGCAGTGCAGCTTTTCCATTGATATCAAACACTGGTTTTGTTATCAGTGAAGCATTTTGCACTAGTATCAGCCTAGCCTTGCCATTGGTATCAGTTCCAATCAAGCTTCTGCACCAGTGCAATTTTTGCAGTTTTTTCCCCTTTGTCCTAAAGCTTTACATTTTAAATGAATCATAGGCTATAAAGCTTCTTTTGATGTGACATTTTACATCAAGAACCTAATTAAAATAAATTTTGGAGC
This sequence comes from Hippopotamyrus pictus, assembly GCA_026781145.1. NCBI lineage: Eukaryota > Metazoa > Chordata > Actinopteri > Osteoglossiformes > Mormyridae > Hippopotamyrus > Hippopotamyrus pictus. The sequence continues at coordinate 7,119,964 of JAODLC010000123.1, read as the reverse complement.
AGGGCCTGATGTATATGGGTTTCTAAGTTCTGTGTAAATCCTTTGTATAGAGTCCAGTTTTTGACATAAATAGATATTATGTTCATTGTTTAACTTGTATGGGGAGTGTTTGTGACAGGCATTACTGTAGAATAACAAGTTTACCCACAATGCATCTTCTGCAAGACGTCCAGCTGGACCATGTAATTTTCTATTACATGACCTTTACAAAATAGCATGCAAGCGGGAATGAGGAATGGCTGTGGGTGTATATTTTTGTCTCTGGAGGGTTCTGCATCTTGTGCTCGTGCACGTCACAATGGTGGAGTTGAGTCATCTGGTGGTGTGTGTTTGTTTTAGTGTATACATGTGTTTGTTTGTTGAGGGAGAAAAAGGTGCCATGTAGGCACAGAGAGGAAAGTTTACAGTAGTTCTTTAATAATTTAACTTCAGATGCATGTTAATAGGTACTTTAATAATACAAATAAAAAATTCAGTTGTATTGACAGATAAATGTCTATACAACAATAGTGAATGTCAACAGCAGTAACATCAGTTTTTGACACAATGGCTGAAAAGAAGTGTGTGTGTGTGCTTGTCTGTCTGTGTTTGTGTGTGTGTGAGTCTGTCTGTCTGTTTGTGTGTTTGTCTGTGTGCTTGTCTGTGTTTGTCTATGAGTGTGTGTGAGTCTGTCTGTCTATTTGTGTGTTTGTCTGTGTGCTTGTTTGTGTTTGTCTATGAGTGTGTGTGAGTCTGTCTGTCTGTTTGTGTGTTTGTCTGTGTGCTTGTTTGTGTTTGTCTATGAGTGTGCCTGTCCCTCACTCTCCTTGTGCTCTTTTAAAGGGGGACAAAAGGCAAAGATATCAACACCATCAAGTCCCTCCGGGTTCTCCGGGTCCTGCGACCTCTGAAGACCATCAAACGGCTCCCCAAACTCAAGGTACAGGTCAAGATCAGGTCTCACCCCCTCCAGCTTACCTTGGGAGGTTTCAAATACCAAGGACCAGCAATGTGCCTTGTAGTCAGAAGTCCAGGTCAGGATCCCAGCACCTTCTGTTTGATGACTTTGACTCTCCACTGTAGTACAAATACTGCCTGGCAGTATCAATGCCCTAAAAAGACTGAAGATTTAGCAATTCATTGTTTGTTATCCACAGTCAAAAGAACAGCCCAGACGGTCTCAGTGGAAATGGCCTGGCATGCTATGTTATTTTATTCATGTAGCTAATGCTTTTATTCCATGCAACATGCTCAGTGTAGCATGCAATCTCCTTGAAAGGGGATTCATACAGGCACTTGGACAGGTTCAGTAAAGAGTTATGTAAGTCACATAAAATAATATTCTTTTTTTTAGTTTTATGTGTTTATTTGTGGATGGAATATGATGATGGAATAGTTTAGGCCACTAATCATTAGTTTACCCTGATACTGACTGAGACTTCAGGATAAGTTCTGCTGTCGTGGGTGTTTAAGGTTTGGTTTCCCCAAATATAATAATAAAATAAGTAGTATTGCCTGGCATGGCTCAGTTCATCCATGTGTTATGTGACGACGTCACACCACTGGGTGTTCGATTGCATGTCCCCATGAAGGCCTGACATGACCATGCAGACGTATGCTTGCAGGCTGTGTTTGACTGCGTGGTCAACTCTCTGAAGAACGTGCTCAACATCCTCATCGTCTACATACTCTTCATGTTCATCTTCGCCGTCATTGCCGTGCAGCTGTTCAAGGGCAAGTTCTTCTACTGCACCGATGAGTCCAAGAGTCTGGAGAAGGACTGCAGGTATGTCTGACCGCTCGCCGGTGTTAGGCGGGTTAAATGTCCTGGCTGCACGTATTTATGTCTGAAAAACAGATACGCACACTGTGTGACTGCGACAGGGCTGATTTACTGTCCTGACTGTGCAGGTTTTTGACCTGTCTGTGTAAAATTACTTCCCAGACAGTATGGGTTTAATGCCAGATTTGCAGATCTGTGATCCCAGCTACTTGAGCTCATTGACAAATGGGTTTCTTATCCCCGCAGTTGATTCTTACTCAGGTGCCCAGCAGGGTCTGCATGGAAAATCACTTCTGTCATTGTGAAACCCCTTTAAAAAGGATGACTGTGTGGCCTGATTGCGCTGTGATTTATCAAAACATCCAACCCCAGGACCATTAGTGCGACCAGTGTCGTACCTCTCTGTCTTAACCTTTTGTCCCTCCTCCTGGGCCTGAAGGGGGGAATTTTTGGACTATGACAAGGACGAGGTGTCGGCCAAGCCACGGGAGTGGAAGAAGTACGATTTCCACTATGACAACGTGCTGTGGGCGTTCCTCACCCTCTTCACCGTCTCCACTGGCGAAGGCTGGCCCATGTGAGTAGCACAATGCCATAGAGATTCCAGCTGTTCAGGCAGTCATGCACGTTGAGGGTAGAGTGGCTAAAAAGACGCTAATTAATACAGACAGACTGACAGAACTGACTCAGGAGTGAGAAAAAGTCTCTTTTGTCTCCTTTGTTCACTTAACATCATTACAGAATATTGAAAAGCTGCAGCCTGGGAACTAGAAAATAAAAATTTCATTTACCGCAAACATTACCGTTGTAGATTCAGACTTTGCTAATCTATCCTTACCATACATCCTCAACACTAACAATATTGCCCAACCTCTGGACCTGTGATGAGTGTTTGGGAAACCCTCATGCGTATTTATGTACCATCCCCTCATCCTACAAGTCAAGAATGCAGGTGGTGCGCATTCCGTGCTAGTGGTTTCTTTGAAACGGCTATCTTGAGGGGCCAGGCTGTGTACTCAAGCAGTCGCTGATGAGAACTACTTGGTTTTTCGAATCGCCACAAGCAAACTGTAATGGCTGGAAGTACTGCTTGTTGGCTGGGGGAAACCATTCGTATGCAAAGCAGCAAATGGGGCACTTAATTATCAAGTAGACGTACCGTACCGGTCTGGACCTCTTTGCTTATGTAACTCGATTAAACCTAATTGAGTGCCCTTGTGGAAATGCCAATGTAAAAGCCAACTCAGCAAAGTAAACCTGCTTCATTAGTGTTCTTTGGGCCATTGTCTGAGGAGTTACATGTCGCAGGCAGTTAGGGTGACATCATATGAATCAGTAGAACTGTTTGTAGTGTCTGTTCACACATACAATGACGCAGAAACATTAAACACATGGTTCCTATGTAGTGTAATTTTCTGCTGGGTCACTGTTGAGTTGAATGCAAATCTCCGTTCCACTCAGTGAGTCTAGCCAGATTCTGTTGAAGCTATGAGGCTTGTTATTGACATTAGTCATTCATTTCCTGCTATTGTATTTTTTTTTTCTGGTATATTTTTCTCAGCATCCATGTCACAAGGATTTTGTTGTTTTTTTTTTACCCTCCTTTGGCTCTGCAACCTCCCAGGGTGCTGAAGCATTCAGTCGATGCTACCTACGAGGACCAAGGCCCAAGTCCAAGCTTCCGCATGGAGACGTCTATCTTCTATGTGGTCTACTTCGTGGTCTTCCCCTTCTTCTTTGTCAACATCTTCGTGGCCCTGATCATCATCACTTTCCAGGAGCAGGGAGACAAGGCCATGTCAGAGTGTAGCTTGGAGAAGAATGAGGTATGGTTGCCCTGTTACTTCCTGTCAGCTCGCCAGTGTGTTTGCTGCCAGCTGTTCCTTGGCCGTGCAAATCACTGGATTTGATCACGCTGGTTTCTGGGATCCTACAGAGGGCCTGCATTGACTTTGCCATCAACGCCAGACCCCTCACCCGCTACATGCCTCAGAACAAGCAGTCGTTCCAGTATAAGATGTGGAAGTTTGTGGTATCGACACCCTTCGAGTACTCCATCATGGCCATGATCGCTCTCAACACGGTGGTGCTCATGATGAAGGTCGGTGCTGGGGATCGTTTGAGTTTTTGTGTAATGAGAAGTAATTATGAAAAGTTCAGTTAGGTGTGGGGGGCAGCGTACTCGAAACTGAGGAAGTGAGCACAAAGCTGAAAATCCAGTATCACAGCCCCCCGTCAAGATGTTAATTGCTGGTAATGTAAACTCCTGGAGTGGGTGGCTCATACCTGCAGCTCTGACTTCTTACCCTGGATTCTTTCCTAACAACCCCCCCCCCCCCCCCCCCCCCCCCCCCCCCCAATTCTATAAAGCTCCTGATGAGTACGAGAACATGCTGAGGTTCCTGAACATGATCTTCACAGCCCTCTTCTCACTGGAGTGCATTTTTAAGATCATCGCCTTTGGACCACTTGTAAGTGTGCCATTCCCAGTTAGCCTGTCCCGGGTGCCATCTCATAGGGTCTCCGTTTCTGCTTACGGGTGATAATCGGGAGGGTTCCCCAGAGGGATCATGTACATTTGTAGGTCATTTAGGACTCAGGGTATCCACAGACAGAAATCAGGGAGGTAGGGCTAGCTATGATAAGAGCATCTTTGTCCTCTAGCCCTTGCTGTTGCCACGGTGACACTCCCTTTATGGGCCGTGGAGGAGGCAGTGATTGTTTGAGCCCAGACGGCAAACCGGACGGGACGATTGAGCCCATAAGTATTTTTCAAAAGCCAACCTTTTTTACATAATGGACATATTAAATATGGGTGAAAATTGCATTTTCGGAACTGCAATGGTCTTCACTTTAGCGCCTGATATATTTGTATTATCATTACCTGTTGATTTAATAAATGTAACATCCCGTATAGCTGGACATTTATGGAATCAGTAAATCAGAGTTTTAGTGCTTTACTCAAGGATCAAATGTTTTTGTGACACACCTAACTCCATGGTTTATATGACCAGTGGACTATTTGTTTAAATATTCATTCATTCATTCATTCATTCATTCATTTTCCAACCCGCTTTATCCTATTGGGTCGCGGGGGGTCCGGAGCCTATCCCGGAACCAATGGGCACGAGGCAGGGAACAACCCTGGACAGGGGGCCAGCCCATCACAGGGCACACTCACACACTGTTACCATTCACTCACACATGCACACCTACGGGCAATTTATTAACTCCAATTAACCTCAGCATATCTTTGGACTGTGGGGGGAAACCGGAGTACCCGGAAGAAACCCCACGACGACACGGGGAGAACATGCAAACTCCACACACATGTAACCCAGGCGGAGACTCGAACCCAGGTCCCAGAGGTGTGAGGCAACAGTACTAACCACTGCACCACCATGTCACCCCTGTTTAAATATTCATCCATTGAAATTATCCAATGATCCAGATCATGTCAAGAAGTTATGAAACCTGTTAAAATGTGTGTTTCCTTCTGTCTCTTTCAGAACTACATGAAGGATTCCTGGAACGTGTTTGACTTTGTGACCGTGCTGGGAAGCATTACTGATATTTTGGTCACAGAGATCAGGATGATAAGCAAAGTAAGCAAGTCAGGGTGTGGCGAGTCAAGGGGGGGGGTCACTGAAGGAGAACCTTTGTTGGGGGAAGACATGGGGAGTGCCTGGGGGGTCCGGTGCCTGGGTGAAGTGAGGATGAGGAAGATGGGGAAGGCTGCACAGCATGAGGGGTTAGTGATAGATTTGGGTTTATGTAAATATAATGAAAAAATCTAAACAGCATGTAGCTATAAAAGAAATGCTAAAAACTTAGGAATGGAGGGTATCAAAAGACTTTATTGCTAGAGTAACTAAAGCTAGACAGACAGCCTCTTCTGACAGCTTTCCATAGTTGGCTGTCCTTTTGGATTTCTTGTGGCACTAGAAAGATGTTCCATTGATCTGTTTGAGTATTGTCTTGTTTGTGGTGGGGGGGGCAGCCATTTCATGTCCATAAAACATCAAGAATTCCTACTGTTGTCTTGAGAGGTGGGTCAGTTTTTATATGTGTAGGTTATTTTGTAGAATATCCACTTGATGGTTAACCTCCTCACCTTGACCTGAATGTTTTAATTTGTCCCCGTTCCTCCCCCCTTTGCATCTGCATTTATCTCTGTCTGCCTGTATATTTGGTGTCTCACTGGTAGGCTGCTTCCCTCTGCTCAGGACTGTCTTAGCTGCCCGTCACTGCTATTCTTGTCTGCTTTTCTCGTCTGCTCTCTCTCGCTCTCCTACTCCTTCCTCAATGTCAACGCTCAATCTTGGCTGGGGCCTGTCCACCCCATGACCCAACGGCCGCTTTAGACTACAGTAAGTCACCCTTCTCCTCCACTCTTCTCTATCAGTCCTGCTGCCAGCCACTTCTGCGGCTGTACGTTTGGTTCGCTCCGCATAAAGCGGCGCGATTAGAGAAAGCTCTGAAGCTTTCCCCCCTCGGCTCTCATTGCCGAAAGGCCTTCACCCAGCATATATGCAGGAAGGACTCATCACTTAAGGAAGCTGAGTGAAGGTGAGCCATGCATTGCCATCCCTGCAGGACAAGCAGATTAACCTGAGCGTCCTGAGGCTGTTCCGGGCCGCCCGGCTCATCAAGCTGCTCCGTCAGGGCTACACCATTCGCATCCTCCTCTGGACCTTCGTGCAGTCCTTCAAGGTGGGCTATCTCACTCACCCTTCCCCACAGCAGGGCCACCTGGCTCAGCCCAACCCAACCCAAGTCCAACAGCTCCACCCATCTCCATCCACTACACTCAGTGTTAGCCAAAGGGAGGCTGTGACCCCTCTGATTCAATTGTTATAATGTTACTTTTAAAATGAACTTGTTGCTTGGCAGTGGTACTCCAATTTAAAATAAATAAGTATGTTACATTGTTACTCATTACATAAAGTAATGTATTGAAGTTGCTCCAAGTTACTCATTATAATGTAGTGAAGTTGCTCCAAAAACTATATAACGCTCTTTAATTATAAAGTTTTACTCTCAGCACTCGTTATAACAATCATGGCAGCCAGGCTTGGTGCTTTCCGTCAGGGCAGATCCATCAGAACAGCCGATTAGCAGCTTCCCTTCCAGAGACCACAGAACCCTTAACATTGGGAGGTTCAGCTGTTGAGGTTCATACACACAAACATGAAATAAATTAAATGATGTTTCTGTGGTATCAGTTTCATGGAGAGTATTCATGAGGTTAAAGTGTATGCTCCTTAACCAGCTTACTTTATTTCTTAGAGCACCCTCTAGTGGATTGGAGGGTGTAGTGCTTTATTATGAAATTGAACAGCAAGTCATGCAATAATATTGACTCAGTTCATGTCGCCCACACGAGCAGTCCCATATCTAGTGATCAGAGATTTCCTCAGATTCCACCCGTCTGATCCCTGCTGTGTCCTCTCCCCAGGCCCTGCCCTACGTGTGCCTTCTGATCGCCATGCTGTTTTTCATCTACGCAATCATTGGGATGCAAGTGAGTCTCAACCTCCAGATGGCTGTCGAACTATTGAGGGTCTGAGAGACACGCATGCTGCCAATCACTGCCTCGCATAGCTTGACGGACCCAGTGCAGTAACCAATGGGAAGTGATTGCAAGCTCAAGTCCCACCCACTTATGTATTTTGCCTGTATGTCCAGAATTGTTCAGATTGGTACTGCTTTTGGGTTGATGCTGTGGAAGGTGAGATCAAATACTGTTATTCTGAGCCCGAGGCAGATTTAATCGCCGCCAGGGTGCAAGGAGGCACTGAACCTCTGATGGTGTTGCTGCTAACAACAGAAGACAGGCTTCCTCTGTGCTCCCCACATGAATGCAACCTTACCGTAGGGCTGCGGTTTAGTCGGCAAACACCTCAGCGTCGTGCTCTCTGTGAGGGAAGATACCATCCTGCCAGAGGGGGTGGTGTTGCGTATAACTGTGGCCTGTAATCGGGTTACAGGTTTTCGGGAACATCGAGCTCGATGAGAAAACCTCCATCAACCATCACAACAATTTCCGCACCTTCTTCCAGGCCCTCATGCTGCTCTTCAGGTGAGAACCGAATGCCACCCCCCCCCCCCCCCCCCCCCCCCCCCCCCCCCCCCCCCCCCCCCCACACGTTTTATGACACGGAGCAGGATGTGTCACAATTGAACCTCTTTGGCTCGTGTGTGTGTTTGTCAGGAGTGCCACTGGGGAGGCCTGGCACGATATCATGCTTTCGTGCCTCAGTCTTCGGGACTGCGACAGTGCGTCCGGCCTTGAGAAGAAGGAGTGCGGCAGCGACTTTGCTTATTTCTACTTTGTCTCCTTCATCTTCCTTTGCTCCTTCCTGGTCAGTGTCACATGGCCTTTAGCTCCACCCACAGCCATCACATACGCCTCACCATTGCTGTGGCACCTGCTCTTTTTATTATTATAATTATCATTACTATTATTATCTTCCTATTGTTGTTGTTATTGTTATTATCACGTCTCCATAGACGATAAAGATAATTATACATGTAAAATAAAAGATATGAAATCCATACATTCATCTTCCAACCACGTATAGTAGTTAATATTGTGGGGAAAATAAAAGAAAATTAAGAAATTTGCGAGAGACAGTTCTCAAACAACGTGTAACTTGGATTTGGGCGCACGCGGTTTCTCTCATTCACAGATGCTGAATCTGTTCGTGGCCGTCATCATGGATAACTTTGAATACCTGACCCGGGACTCGTCCATATTGGGGCCGCATCACCTGGACGAATTCATCCGCGTGTGGGCAGAGTACGACCCTGCTGCTTGGTAGGTGTCCCTCCTCTGCAGTTCAGGCAGGTAGATGGAGGGTGACAGAGTTATAGCAGAGTAGGCGTGCGGAAGCGCGGTGCTTTTGTATGGGGACTGGCAAATCCCATCTTAATGTCATCGCGCCCGTCGGTTCCTGTTTGACTGATCCCTGAAAATCCCACTGGTGGGTCTGATACGTCTGAGGGGGGCGCAGCAGCATAGATGATGCCATCGCCGGTTCCCCATTGGGGGTGTCAGGAACTGCTACATTTAAATGAGAAAGAGGAAAGGCAGGATCCACAAGATGCCAGTGGGGAGCTGACTGGAAGCCCATGAGGACGGGGTACTAGATTATCCAGGGTCTCCATAGCAACCTGCCAGCAGAGATCCCTGTCAGAGGTGCCAGTCCAGCAAATGCATGCAGGGAAGGCTTTTCACTGAAGTTCAGAGTCATTAGTATTCTGTTCCAAAACACACCCACGGTGGAAACAAGGTGAGATAAAGACAATGTTTTTGTAACCTGAAATATATTGAGCTTATGGAGCATATTTGGAGAAGGGACAGGAGACCTTAAAGAGAATTTGATTAAAAGTTTGGGTCATTTTATATTATTTTATTTAAATCTTGTATTTTGACATATTACAGTTCCAAGCTCAAATGCACATTATCAGCAAAAATTTATTCAACATAACCGCAGTTAAATGTACTGAATTAATGTGAGTTCCTTAAGACCAACGACCAACTACAGTTTCATCAGTACCAGTAAATCTGTAATTTAATGCAAGCAGTATTGATATTTTTAAACTGTGCAATACAAAACCAGGCCATGAAGCATGATACAGTTGAGGTTTTGCAACCTATATTCTACCCACCTGTTTACATTTTAAATTTCAGAATTGTCTTTCATACTGCTTCTGTGTTTGGATTTCCCATAATTCTTCGAGAAGCTATTAAGAGACAGTTAAGAAGGGTCTTTGAAATGTTCAAATCTCTGGAGGAAAGAAGTCCATAGAAAGTAATTCTAATCAATCTCAGGAAACTAACTTCTGAAAGTCTGAAAAAAGGTTCTGTTTATATTTAATATTCCATTGGATCCCATTGGAGTCTTTCAAAGCAGTGCATTCTGGGTATGAAAGAATGCTGACAGGCTAAGCAGGAAGTGAAGTGACAGGTTTCAGTAATAAAGTGGTAAAGATGAAGTGGAGCTTGAACTGTAACCTTGTTAAATTTCTCCCACTTGGTCTGCCTGAAGTGAAGAGAAGAATCCACCATTTATTTGTTAATATGCAGTCCTTTTATTCTGTCCCTCTAATCAGAGAGTCAGCAGGAATTAGCAGCATCTGGGAATGACGGAAATGTGTGGTGATTTCAGAGACCACTATGGCGGATATACATTCGGATTCCATCTTGCAAATTGAGAATCACTTTGGATCGTAGGTTACAAGGGCTGCTAAGAAGAAGACTTAATGCCCCACACGTCCCTCACTGGAGCACTGAAGGTGGCCCAAACAGTGGTCACAATCTGCCTTATTAGTCACGCTGTACAGGGGGCACTGTTCTCCCCCGCCTGGAAAGAAGACATAACAAGGTCCCTCCCTAAGCCATCTTCCGAAACTCAGCAAAAATACTGAGTTTTGGGCCAAGGCGTGTCCTGTCTGTATTTATGTGTCTTTTTGCAGATGTTGCACATAACTGTGTGTTTCAGGTTGCTGATCGGTGTGGCTCCTTTGAACCAGGAGGACTGGCTGTGTGTGTTTCCCTGCAGGAGTGCTCTAACGCAGTGTGCTCTGTTCACAGCGGGCGCCTTCGCTACATGGATATGTACAGTTTGTTGCGTGTCATTTCCCCGCCGCTTGGCTTAGGGAAGAAGTGCCCAAACAGGGTGGCTTACAAGGTTTGCAAAACACTTTGTCCATTTAGGGGCGCCACAAAGAACCCCCCCCCCCCCCCAAATGCCCAAAACAACACTCCCCCACCCCTTCTCATATTAATTAGCCTGCCGGTAATTGCACCTGTTTGGAAACCAAGCCTTTGTCTCTACATTTGAATTTCTTAGCACCTGACTGATCTACCCACCGTATTACCCAGCACAATGATTTAGCTTACCGATACGTGTGTGAACAATTAGCCATTTCAGTTATCATGCTGTTTTTAAGGAAACTGTCTGATACTGAGTGCTCTGCTCAAGGCCCGCTTCTGACCTTCTGGTCACAAGTCTGGGCCGGTTCTGAAGAGGTAGGATCGTCAAGATCCAACTGCTGAGGGTCAGGCTCAGATGTAGATCACCGATAAGGGCTTCGTTTCCTCGCCCCCGTCCGCTTACCCTCAGATGTCTCTCAGCATGCGGGAGCAGGCATCCCCAGGACGGGATCGCCACTCCCTCAACCCCATTTGAATTTTCCGCCCTCCTGTTTCCTTTGGGATCAGAGCCCCTACACTCATCACCCCAAACTCCTGAACTGGGGGGGGTGATACCTGTCTAGTATGAGCATCGAGCCTCTAAGCCTCTGCTGGGAATTTAAATAACCTGGACCTCTTTTTTTTTTTGTCATCGTCCTTCTTGTTTCTGTCTTTGTTCTGGTCCACTCGTCAACTGCCCGGCCTTTATCCGTCTGGCCCCGATCCCACTGAAGTGGCCGCATCACCTACCTCGATATGTACGAGATGCTGCGCCACATGTCCCCCCCTTTAGGCTTGGGAAAGAAATGTCCGCCCCGAGTGGCCTACAAGGTAGCCCCCACCCCTTCTGCTCCTCCTCCCGTCCTATCATTCGCTCACGATCTGGCCAATAGCTGTGCTGCTCTGTGGTGATGTTCTTCTCCTCTGTTTTGTGCTCTTCCTGCCCCGACACTATCGTGCTGCTGTACCCCTCTTTCCAAACGGCGACACCCACAGCTGCTGACAGATGATACTGGAAAAATCTTTGGCACGTTTTTTTTTTTTTTTTGCGTGAAAACACGCCACTATAATAGTAACATCGTCTTTGAGGGATGCTCTGATCAGTGAACCTTTTAACCTTGTGTACAGCAGGTTATATAATCTTAACTGCAGACCTTACAGTGCCTGCAGAAGTGTTGAGTCTTTCACTGCTAGTGCTCAACACAATTGAAATTCCCAGCTGCTTTCAGATCATATTCAGACCAGCTGACCCTGATGTCATGCCTCAAAGTGGCTGACATCATGGCCAGCACTTACTAACCGTGCACGGCACAATGTCGGTGTCCCAGCCCGGTGTCTGCAGTCCCCACCGCCCGCGTCCCATGTCGTGCTTAGCACCAGCACATTGATGCTAGCACCAGCCCCGTGCTTTAGCCACTCGGTGCTTAGCGTTGGACCGGTGAGGAATGTGAGGACGCCATAGCTGTGCGGTGAGCCCCGCGCTCTCGTTTTTCTTTCCCTCTATCTTTTCCACCTCTTTCTCTCTGATCCCTGATGTCGAAACGTTTCCCAGTCTCCGCAATATTAAAACCTACTTGCTGGCTCCCCCCGGTTTCATGTTTTTGAGTGAGGACCACCCCCCCCCCATCTACAGACGTTGTCCACGGCTTGCTCACTCTTTGTCGTCTGGTTTTGTTGGGGTTTGGTATTTGTTCTGGCTCTGAACACCCTTGATCCCTAACCCACCACGCTGTCTGCTTCTCACAGTCCCTTTCACAGATGCATGCCTTTTCAGTGTTCAGTTTTAACCATTGCATGCTTTGAGCACCCTGTGTGCCGTGAAGATGTAACACCAAGGTGTGTGAGACCGTCTGTAACACTCCTGTTTACAATGTGATACACTGTTGTCTTTTGCTCAGTTTTGAACCAGTTCCTCAATATGATCAACTGACCAATATGATCAATTGATTCAGCTGCTTAAATCATCCAAGTTTGGTTGCAAAACTGAACTGTTTTGCCAGGTTAAGAGTCCTGACTTCCACAGCAGGTCACCTTTTAGGGCCTTGAACTAGCTGTCTTCAGGGTTACAGGTTCAGATCCTTAATCACCTGCAGTCTTAAAAAACTGCAGGAATGTCCAACCTTTCAGCTCCACCAGGAGTTATGGTTCATTCCAGCAGAAGCACAACCATGTTGCTCACATTTCTGAACGTAGCATTAGAGAAGTTGTGGACTAGAGGTTCATTTGCTTCACCCAGATCTATTCTCCAGCATCGGTGGTCCTGCATGCCTGTGTCTCTCTCGCTTTCATCTTCTCATGGCCATAGTGCACCGTGTCTGCATGGAAGACTTGCTTCCCCGCTTCAGTTCTTCAGATCTTTTTGTGTCCTGGTAATGACTGTTTACTCGCTGGCCCGCGGCTCTCCCCCTTTAAACGGCAAACTGGGGGTTGGCTCGCCAAGCAAAGCCGCTACCAGGACTCAAAAAAGAGGCTTGACACGGGGTGATGCCAACGCCATGACGACTGCCCGTCCATCTCCCCAGCGGCTGGTGAGGATGAACATGCCCATCGCTGAAGACAACACGGTGCACTTCACCTCCACCCTCATGGCCCTCATCCGCACGGCGCTGGAGATCAAGCTGGCGTCAGGTAACACCACGCCCCCTGCTGGTGTGTCCCTCCTCCACACCCTCTCATTCCCAGCATCCTCCCTTGCCTTCGGTCGGTGATGCAGAACCTCCCATCTTGTACGTCCTCGTTTCTGCTCTCGCCACCTTCTAAACAACTTCAGCTTAATCTTTACTCAGCCGTGCGCCAGGCTTTAAGTCTCTCTGTTGGCCCTTTAAGACGCTGAGGCTCTCCCATTCTCCATGGTGATAATAGGCTGGTTACAGCACAGTGGGATGATACGTGGTAACCTGTGGGCAGAGAGTGGCATAGAACTCCGAAGAGTATGAATGGTAATGAAATAATTACCAGGGATTGTGGAGGTCTGAAATTATTATGGTGGATACTAGAGCACTTCAATGACTTGGTGTAAAGTGTGGGACAGAAATTAAATTATTAAGGTGGATAGGATAATGATTATTGTTAAATAGGATTTGGAATCTTGAATTAATTTTGTTATCTTGCTGGTGTTTTTATCTAATGCATCTTCTTCATACTTCCTGAATTTATACCGCCGGTTATGTTGGCTAAAGCGGCTTGGATGAGTACCGTCTCACTGGCGGAGCGGCATGATCGCGATGCTAAGCTCACCGGAAGCTGCTGCCCGTGAGGCCGCTGAGATGAGACCCACAGGGAGCTGAAGGAGGAAGAGCACTGAGCTTCGGGTCTGTTTGGACATGCGCAGGTGTGGTGGCCCAGCGGCTCTGTGACGCCGACCTCAAGAAGGAGATCAGCAACGTGTGGCCCAGCCTGCCTCAGAAGACCGTGGACCTGCTGGTCACGCCTCATAAACGTAAGCCCACCTAGCACACTGTGGGTAAAGAACCTCATGTTCTTTTGGAGTGGTTGATCAAATTGGATTCCGTTAAAGTTCTTGAGGATGTTCTAGAACAGTGTTTCTCACCTCAGCCCTCAGGGACTCCCAGGTATTTCACACTTTTCACTCCCTGTACCAGGTTTTCCGTTTTCTTGGTTGTTCGATTCTGGTGTTTCGGGTGCGGCGAGGGAACAAAGAAAGGAGTCCCCGAGGACGGGCTTGAGAAATACTGTTCTAGATGGTTCTTGAAGGCGTTTTGAATATCCTGAAATATCCAGACACGCAGAGAGATAAACCGACTTAGTGCTGAAGCCCCTTCATATTCAAGGAGAAAAGGGAGAGAGAAAGAGAAGCTCCATTTTATTTTAGTACATTCTTATGGAGGAAGCCAAACAGATTAACTGCGGGGCATTTATCGAAGCCGCCCAGGTTAATTACCAAAGCTTGTGGGTACGCCAGCCCTGTGCCCTATGGGAAACAGCCCTAAACCAGTTCAGTCCTGCATAGTGCGGCAGGACAGGTGCAGGTACCAAAATATCACCTCGGTCTCGGCCTCTCATACACCAGAGTGACCCATTTCTGTCTCGGCCGCCTATCCTGACTCTACTTGCATGACCTGCTGTGTCCGCTTATCACTACTGCTCATTTAACCACTTCCTATTGTCACACTCAGCTCTGTGACTGTGGTGACATCTAGTGGTCAGGTTTGTAAGTGCTCTGGTTCAACTTAAGGCTGTCACAGCTGTGGTGCATTTAATTCACCAGCATAATTGTGCTTTCCAAGGTGATGGATACTCGTGTTTCATTCCATGAGGGACCGTTTTATCCAAATAATTAATTCGGCAGACCCTACATCTGTACTCCATGCTCTACTTCTAACCATTCCTTACCTTTCTTCCCCCACCTCCCAAGACAATGAGCTGACTGTGGGTAAAGTGTACGCTGCTCTCATGATCTTTGACTACTACAAGCAGAACCGTGCCAAGAAGCTCCAACAGCAGCAGCAACTCTCTGGGGTCAACCAGGTGATGTTTCTCAAGGGCCCACACTGCCCCCTCCTGGATAAGCAGTGTATCAACATAGCTGGATAGCTAGATGTCTTTGATAATCAGTTCCTATGGTGTTTGAATCTGTAATGATGGATGTAAGATATGAAAATAAAATAAAATAAATATATAAACATACAT
>JAODLC010000123.1:7088382-7104821 GCA_026781145.1 Hippopotamyrus pictus | reverse complement strand
CTTGATGTGTTAGAGCACTGTGGCTGCTTCTTGTGTAAGTAGATGCCCCCCCAACCCCCCCATGTGCACCACCTTCCCACCACTGATCACGCTGTTCGTGGTCCATGGCTGCAGGGTAAAGTGAGCATGGGCGCCCTCTTCAGGCCCATCCTGCCACTGACGCACCTCCAAGACCAAGAGCCCCCTGCCAGTGTCTCCACACCAGGAATGAAGGCGGAGCCGCAGACCAAGCCCCCGCTGGATGTGCCCTCCGCCGTGCTGTCTTTGACCAATGGCACCGCAGGGTGAGCCCTCCGCCGTGCTGTCTTTGACCAATGGCACCGCAGGGTGAGCCCTCCGCCGTGCTGTCTTTGACCAATGGCACTGCAGGGTGAGCCCTCCACTGTGCTGTCTTTGACCAATGGCACCGCAGGGTGAGATCCCATGCGTAGGGGTGGGTGCTCGCAGGGGGCGTGGTCAGAGGGGACGGTGAGATTTGGAGAGACGGACAGTGTGGGGAAAGCACTAACCTGCTCCCTGTGTCTGTGGTATAGCCTCGCTGCCAGTTGACGTGTCTGACAGCGCTGTGTTTCGGGGTTGTCCTGTTCTGTGTGTGTAATCTGTGTGTGCTTGTAACTTGATGTGTGTGCGTGTGCTGGTGTGTGTCCCCGTGGGTCTTCAGCCAAGGCCCAGCCAGCACCCGTAAAGAGTCCCCCCCCAGAGTGAGAGAGAAGTCCCGTGAAGTACCTCGAGGACAGGGGAGACGGACCCCCCAGAGGGACCAGTCGGAGGAGCTCCCCCCCAGAACCAAAGCTCAGGTACTGGGCCAGAGGGGCGGGCCCGGAATCGCCAGTCCTACCATCAGAACACGTGTCTCTTTCAGGGCTTTATACACACGTTCTTTACTCTGTCAGTTGATTGATTGATCGGTTCTCTTGTCATTCATTCATTCTATTTTAAAAAATGAAATTAGTAACTCATAATTATTCATTTACTGCTCTATGCCTTCTAATATTTGAGATATTAATTTTCTGTATTAAAAGTTATAAATGAAAATTAACTTCATTGGAATGAAATGAAATGAAATAAAATGATATGGTGTGGAAGATGCATGGATGGAAGAACTGAAGGCCAGTTTGCCTGTATGCAGGAATCAGTGGAGATGATGGAGATGCAACATGACACCAATGATGGAAGCCTCTCTGGGCTGGAGAGCCAGGGACGGGCAGCGTCCATGCCCAGGCTGAATGCCCAGGGTCAGGTAGGCTCTCCTCTGGAGCACCACCAACCCCTAGCAGTCTTGTTGGTCCAGTGGTTCATGGTAGAATCCGCCCCCTGACAACCTGGCGGATTCCCATTCTGGGAGCATTTTTTTGGGCTGCAAACAATCCTGGATGCTGCACTTAGAATCACCCCGAGACCTGCTTAGGATCCAGCAGAATCAAAGTCTTTATGTACGTTTAGCTGCTCCTTTTGTGGATCTGTTTTTCTGCAGCATGTTCTGAGTTCATCTCGGTTTCCCGGTTTTTGCAGTGAGGATTCTCTCTGTCCCACCCCCGCAGTGTGTCGTGGTTTAAAGACACGCTTTCCAAAATGTCCATGTGTCCCGTAAGCTCCAGATAAGGGCGTGATGTAAAGCTTCAGAAAAATGTAGGAAAGAAGAATGTTTCACCGAGGTTTATTTGCAGGCAGTAACTTATATCAGTACTCACCACTAGGTGGTGAGACTGAGCTCTTCCTGTTCTGTTCAAGCAACTCACAAATTCACAAATTGATGTTCAAAACATAAATTTAGGTTAGGAGTGCTCATTTATGAAGAACAACACCAGTCAAATTTAACTGTGCAGACTGCATGGTCATTTTGTGGGCTTTATGTGGCTCTGTAATGTCAGTGTGAGCTTAATACCCTGTGACAGTGACTCAGATATTCAAACCATTCAGCAAAAACCTAAAATGAGGATGAACAGAAAGTCAATTCGTTGTTTCTTCTATTGTTTTTTCTCACGTCTTCAGCCACTTCCAGACGCCAGTCCCATGAAACGCTCCGTGTCCACCCTGGCCCCACAGCACCACCCCCCGGAGATCAATCTGCGCGACTACTCCCTGGAGCGGCCGGCCCAGGAGCGGCTTCACCACCACCGCTGCCACCGGCACCACGAGAGGGAGAGAAAGCAGAGGTCGCAAGAGCGGACGGCCGGGTCACAGCATGTGGCCCTTGCTGGTCAGTGGGGCCTCTCTTCCTGCTCCTCCACATCTCCTTTGCTTCCAGCCCCATTGCACCTGGCTGCATCTAGATATGCCTCCATCATTTCAACCTTATACAGGGACAATCCAGTATGCTTTGATGACGTGCACTTCCCCTCCTTGCCATTAGGTGGCAGTGTTCTTTATAGGGCTGCCTCGGAACCATGGAAATGGACAAACGGTGCGGTGATTGCAATCAAGACTTAAGTTCTACTCATCCTTTAACAGTGGGAGATGTGGGAAGTTTTTTTTTTTTTTTTTTTGGTTTACATAGTTGCCAAATGTGAAGAAATTTGGTTAAACAGGCGAAAGTGAAAAGTGACAGGTTCCAAAAGGATTCTAGTTTGAACAAGGGGGAAGTAACATAGCGCCATGGTATATCTGTTATGTGCTATTCCCCAATTTACAGCTTTCTATAAGGTGTAACAATGGCCAACATCTTCACTGCTAAAACGGCTAAGCTTCTCCTGGGGATGGACTGTCATTCCAGTACCTTGTAGCCTTAATGACAGTTCACTGCTAAGCATGTGACCATGTTACAACCACTCAGGCGGCGTCTAACCATCTCACTGAAGGCTCCAAGGCTCTTTCAGATTGCTTTTATTTCCTGGTGTAGGTTGATGTTTTCCTACAAAGAACCATAGTTGTCGGAATGCTGCTTTTTCACTTCACCTGAAATGATACTTTTATAAAAAACAAAAGTGTGTATATTGCATTCAAAGTGATCCATGAATCCATCCATCCACCTCCTGTAACAGTTTTTCCAATATAAGGTCCAAGTGAGCCTGGAGCCAATAAAGAAAACATTTGCTCTTTGCAAAAGCATTCGCTAAGCGAATAAACCACAAATAAACCATCAAATAAATAGCAAATTGTCACCAGTATGAAACAGCCCTTTGTATGTCTCTACTTCTACAATTTCTACATAAACAGCTATGTATTTAAAAAAAGCAGCATACTTTAACCTCTGAGGAATGGATATATTATTCGGCAGGCAGGGGTCCGCCGCTGGGGGGTCTGCAGAGAAGTTTGGCCCTGGTTACCAAGGTGACAGGTCCTGACAGCCGGTGGCACAGAGCAGAGACGTGCAGCTGGCCTTTATTAAAGAGATAAAAAGGCACCCAGACATCAGAGTCCCTAATTTGTGAGCATGTCTTGGCAAGGCATGAGGAAAAACTAACCTTGAGGACCTCTGTAATCATCGCTGTGTGTCAGAGCAAAGACGCCTGCATTCCAAATGACAGGAGACCCAAATTGAGGCACCTGGGGTCCTGCCCCTCTGTGACATTAGGGGACCCACTAAGCCACGTTCGTGTTAAATGTTCACCCGGTTTCAGATGCCAGCTCTCTTTTACATCCGTTTCCTTAAAACATTTCCCCAAATCGTAACTGGCTTGTTGGTTTGTATCCCTGACAATTTCAGTTACCCAGCATCCTTCAGTTGTCCTGATTCTTAGTTACATTTCTCTGGCACTTTTAACCGAAGCGACTCGCACCGGTTGGTAGCAACACAATTTTGGGGTGCTCCCTGGGATTCAAACCCACAACCTTCACATAGTTGCCAGAATGCTATGCTTGTTGCACTACAGAAAGCCTGTTGGACTGATTAGGAGTATGACGCCAGATCGCAATCATTCATTTCGGCAGCTGAGTACATAAAATGGCATTAGGTGTGCGTTTGTATGTGTGTTTAAATACAGTATATAACTATAGATTTCATAGATAACTAGACTTCAGTGTTTAAATATATAACTATAGATTTCATAGATAACTAGACTTCAGCAGCCTTTACCCCACCGGTTGTCTTGTGATCTGCAGGATCCCCCGAAGAGCAGGAGACGGCGCTCTCCTCGTGGCAGCGGGCTCCAGAGCGGGGGCGCCCACACGAGCGCAAGCCGCCGCCCTCGTCATCCGCGGGGGGCGAGAGGAAGCAGCGGTTCTACTCCTGTGACCGCTACGGCAGCCGGGAGCTGTACCACCCCCGGTCGGCCGCTGCCAGCCGCTCCACCTCCCCCAGCGAGGCCTCAGAGCTGGGTCTGAACAAGCAGGTGGGGCTGGGGGGAGGGGGCGGGACCTAGGGGCGCATGGGGAAGAGGAGGGGCTCATTGGGTACCGTGCCAGTGTTGCAGTAGTGTTGATCTAGTATTCAAGAAAGGTGAATGGTTTTTATTGGGTCAGGGGCCAAAGGGTTTAACGAGGCTCCGCCCACAATTGACCAGAAGTCAGGTGTCTGGTTCTCGTGGTCTAGTACAGGCAGAATGGCCTGCTGCTATGAGAATCTCTGCACAGCTCACTTAGTACTGGAGGACCAAGCTGACAAACACAGCTGGTCTTCAAACTGATCTGAGGACAGTCCTTGTCCGTCGTCATAAATGGCCTGAAATCTCTCACATATTTCGGGTTTTGTTTTCCTGTCTCTTCTTCACCGCCTCTATGTGCTTGTTGGTGTTTGTCTGTCCCATCCCCATGACCGCTGCCCCGGTGGCCTTTCCCCTGTCCCCTCTACCATGCTCATCTCTGCATGGGCCTGTATTTTTATGTGACCTTTGACCTTTCTCACCCCCCACCCCATGGCTCTTGTCATCGTCGTCTGTTTTCATTCGCTTTGTTTCCATTTACATCTAGGGCAGTGGCTCCACTAGGGGGAGCCTGGTGACCCTGACCTCCGGGGGCAGCACCCCCAGCCGCGGACGTCGCCAGCTGCCCCAGACCCCCCTCACCCCCCGACCCAGTGTGGCGTACAAGACTGCCAACTCCTCCCCCGTGCTGCTGGGGACGGCGCGTGCCACTCTGCCCGCCCCGAGCTCATCTGGGTGGGATGCGCTCCACCAACGTGGCGGCGCCCAGCCCGAGAAGGCGGACGTTTTCCAGGACGCGCTCGGCTCTCAGGGGGTGTGCCCCACTCAGACTCCTGGTCCCCAGGGCCTGGCGCTGCACCCGCCAGCCCAACGCGGCCGGGGCGTCCCCAACGGGTACCACTTTGCCCTGGGCATCCCAGCGGGGTCCGGCTCTGCCACCAGGGGGCGCAGTCGCCATCAGGAGAAGGAGGATGATTGGTGCTAGTGTGGCTTAAATGCCAAAACAAGAGATCAATGATAAGTTTTGACGAGATGAGTTTTATCATCTTTACAGAGGCAGCAGTTTACACTGGCGTGTGTGTGTGTGTGTGTGTGTGTGTGCACTTAGCTTTGGGTAATTCTGTGTATGTATGCATGTGTATCTGTTTTCAAAACTGCATAATAGAGAAGTAAAACATCCAGTTATAGGGTAAAAAGGGAGAAAATCTCAAGAATTGTCCAATTTTTTCATTTCAAAATCTTTTTTTTTTTTAACAGTGACCTGAAATGAGTCTCAACAACAGGAAAAAAAATGTTTTTCCTTTTGTTTGTGGTTGAGAAAGAATATCCTTTCCTGATTTGGGGCCACAAGAAGGATACAAAATATACAGCGTTTCTGTTGATTATTCGCCCCTTTGAGAGACGAGTCATTAACAGGAATGCCAAAATCCCCATCTTGTCTGGGGGAGAAAGAACTTAGATGCAGATACTTTTTACAAGGAGACAGGAGACCTAAAGATGCAGCACAATGACTGCTGCTGGGATGTTTCCTTCTGTTCCAACGCTGTAGAATTTTATAGGCGAGAACAACTTATGATAATAGATGTACAGGAAGGATAGTGTTCACTGTAGGTGACATCTGGAGTTTGCTGCCGTTTCACGGAAACGCCCCCAGAGTTTGTGAGCAAACTATTTCACAAGGAGAGGACAAAAAGAAAGGGACAGAAAATAAAAATTCCTTTTGATTTCCAACAACTTAGGGTAGACCTTACCTCTTAATCGCGTGCGTTTCTGTAGACTGTAAACAGGACAGTGTTCTTTGTGAATTTTCGTGTCATGTAACAATGTCAGATCGAGAGTCTCCCACGTCCTGCTCCAGCTGATGATTACCAAGTGCCTGACCTTCTAAATGTCTTATAGAAACAATGCAAGCTTTTCAATTTTTTTTTTTTTGATCGCTTTAGCATTTGGGTGGGAGGTGTGTAAAAGTAGTCATAAGGGATTTTTATTAACCATGTTAGATACAGACATTAGTTGTAAGTTGTGAGATGCGTAACGATATTTCTCTAGTATTTTAAATTATATATTGTACCTAGATGATAAAGGACTTTAATAAAAATAGTGCCAAATTGAGAGGAATATATCAAGATATCATAGTGCATGTCTGGAATAATAGAAATTTATGGTTAAAGCCACATCTGCCAGCTAAAACAGCCAGAGTTACTTAGATGGACCCAACTGTTTGGGAGTGGTGGGCTGACTGGTTGTGTGTGGAGGGTCTTCCTCTGCTCAGGTTATATGTTGTCAGCCTCCGTGTAACCAGTCCCGAAAGCTGGAGTCCAGGCTCTGGCACTGGGACACTGGGTCCCTCTATTCCTCTTAAGTCTCCATGATGGCACCCTCCCAGAAGCCTCTTCCTGTGCCCAGAGTTGGGGTTATATTCCCTCCAGAGGAAGGGATTACCCCAACCGCTCTGGTTTATGGGGTCAGCGATGCCACTTTTTGGGACATTCATCCCAGTAACGTGAAAGGGGACTTTCTTACCGTAGGTGGCCGGTTTTGCTTTAGGAAGCGCCGTTCGCTGGTCCTTGGTCCACTTGGACCCAGCCGCCGGCTGGTTTATGGTGAGTAGGGTGTCAAGTCAACGGGAGAGTCGTGAATCACATGGATTCTGTGACCGCAACACCGGCTCAGGTTTAAGTAGTAAGTAGCTGTCCGTCTATCTCTCCAAGCAGTGTTCCGTGTGCCATTGCCATCCTGGCAAGGCTATGTATTTTTCTCCATTTATGCCCCCCCAAAAAAAATGGATCTTAGGGATAACACCCGTGTGTGAGTGGGGCCACCTGTCATTTTCTCCATTGCAGTCCAGAGTACCACAGACGCGGTCCGGGCCACAACCGGACACTCTGTAGCATGACTGACCAAATCCCTTACGGAGCTGCAGGATATAAATGCACACTGTATATACACGCAAAAGTATGACACATGTAAAGGCACAATAATAATAATCTGACCAATCAGCAAGTGGATGTGTGATTTTAATGGGAAAGTGCACCTATCACAGCCTCGCTCGTGGAGCTCAAGGAGAAGTGTTGCTTTGAAACGAGACACAAGATCTGTTGCTAAACGATGTCATCATAATGACAACTCGTATGGGCATTTTTAATTATCTTTGTCTTTTCTCCCCTCGACGCTCAGCACTAACCAACGAGGAACGACTTAGCGGTACAGAGAATTTGCTTTATGGGTCATTAATCCATATAAACGTTCCTCGTCTTATTAATGAGGAGGGTTTGAGTCTGCCATAATTATTTGGTTTCTCTGCCAAATAATCACCCCTACCTACTGTGACTGTTCTACTGCCATTATCCCGCCCCCCCAAATTAGTCATCCTCACTTTTTTATTTTAAATTATTTAGTCCAGCTTGAAAAAGCAATGTTTGCATGTGTGGAGAAAAAAAGTATGTGCATGTAAAAAATATATATATATATATATATCCTTATTCATTTTTTAAATATGTCTTCACCAGTTATTGATTTCTGATCTTTGATATAAACTGGACGTTTATGGAAAAAAAGACACTTCTATTCCATGAACAGTGTTGAACATCATAAAAAGGTTTTCAGGCAACAGAGAGGAATCAGAGGTAACTGTCCCGCTGATTGCTGCCTGATTGCTGTGTGATGGCCATAAGTCTGCCGTTGTTTCTACCGTATATTTTGTATGAGGCGTACTCCTTGGACTAAAACAAGACGCAAGAATAAAACTTTGAAGAAAAAAAAACGGTCATGGTGAGCTCATCCTTTGTGGTCTGTCGTGACAGCTCTGTTCCTCATTAGTATTTTACTGCCGTCAGTGAAAAGTGTAAGAGAAATAGCTGTCAGATCAGTTTGATTTCTTCGCCTGCTTTTCACAAAATTAAAACGTTCCCATTGCTGTGTTTGGATGATGATTTGACATTGACATTATGTTTGTGGACCGGAACTGAAAATGACTGGATCAACTTTCGTTGAGGTTTCTCTTGGGTTATTATACTGATTATTTCCCCGCTTTTACCCACTGGATGCGAAGATACGGTAATTTCGTCTATCAAGTACGGGGAATATCCCTAAATTGTCGTTTGGCTGGTGCATAAGGGATTTACGAAATGTATCAGATGGCTGGATTTTTATCAGATTACCTGGCCCGGGAAGGCATGAAGGAAAGCGAGCTCCGAGCGGACCAGCAGCGCGTCTCACTGACGTGCGAGTGCAAGCGGACATAAAACGGCGCAGATATTTATTGGACCTTGTTACATTTCTTTAAGATGGGCCAGATTTACAACCACGGGCTTTCTGTTTTCAATTGCATTAATTTCCCAAAAACCACGAAAGACGCATTCACAAAAACAAAACTGTGTGTGAAAGAAAAATATATTTTTTTCCAAGCGACGCCGAAATATAAAAATTTAATAACGCATATTCGGGAACTGATATATAATTACGGGTGCTGTATTTAATCGCTGCAGTGCTAACAAGAAACATGAGAATTTCAGTTCCAGCAACAGCCAATACATCAGTCTTAACCACGCATGCGAAACCCGGTAATAAATTGCAGGGTCCAGTTGTCTTGCGGTTGACCATGAAAGGCAGCTTTACAGTACATGTTGAACGCACATTTCATTGCTTTTAATACAGCAGTTAACCCGTTTACCTGTAGATGAGCGACTTAGACTAGGACGGTGATCAAAGTCTCAAAGCTGCCATTAAATTTAACGTATGTCTTGTTATTTCGTGATATTGTGCGGTTTACTGTAGTTCACATGCATTATACCAATATTTATCAGTCCAGTCATAATTCATCAATAAATCCTCCACGATGCTGTCTGTTTATGCGTTATTCTTCCTTCCACCAATCAGTTCATCTCCAGGAAGGGTTATTCTACAGTACTTTATAGGTACTTTAAAAATCTTCAAGCAACTGAATTGCAGGTTTGCAGTAGCGCGCACACACGTGCGCGCATACATTTAGACAAAAAATAGTACAGGCTGCGGCATTATTTTTTATTATCATGATGTTTAATCTTTAGCGAATAAATTGCGGCTGCTGGTGTATAATAAACACAGCAACATGAAACAGAATACGTTTAAACACCAGGGTAAACACGCCCGGTTTGATTCAGGATAATTACTTACCGGCGTCGCTGGAGCCGCAGCTGTTACGGGGGATCACGCCCCTCACCTCCCAGGTGATGTGAGAGCTGGGGCCTCTAAAGTGCGGCACCGGAGGGCGGCCCGATCTGATTGGCCGCAAAGCGGGACCGTGGGCGTCAATCCCGGCCACTTCAGTGCCGAGGTGCGCGTTAAGTTATGAGCGCTCGGCGGAGACAGGGGCTATATAAGAGCAAGTGGAAAGGAGTTGGGGGAGAGTGCATACTCTCGGCTGTAGAGCAGTTTATTATACGCGGCAATAGTAAAACGTATAAAAATACACAGACTCGTCAGAACAAATACGAAATTATACTTTTAACAAGTTTTCCAGTGTAAAACATGTACCGTTTCTGCCAAGACAGCAGTGTCCCTCAAGACAAGGGGGGATATCAATAGTGATACGTTTCTTTTATTTAATTTAAATGTTAGCAAAAGAGTGAAGAATGTTACCTAAGTGGGTCCTCCTGTCGCTGGTACTCGCCGAGGTCGGTGCTCCTGCAGAGGTGGAGCCGACTGATGCTGCCGCAGAGACCGGATCGGGTTTTGCAATGACAGGTAAGGGTTTCGAGAAGATAAATAAAATGCGCGATCTATGTAACGAAATCGATTCAGACATCCATGTGCCATCCACCTGATTTCGTGTTTATCTTGTGGATTGATTTGGTTACATATATTTGCTTCAGGATTTGAAAAAAAATTTAAATCGGCTGTTATAACTACAAATCAAATAAATGAAACGCTTTAGATTTTCGTCTGTAGTTTGTTTTTATGATTGTATTCGTTTTCATTATGTCCATTATGCCTTTTCTTAATAATCGGGTCTGTCACGTCTAGCCTCTGTTTATTTTAGAATAATCTGGTTTATTTTATCTCGTGGAGCCACTGTTTGTTTGTTTATTTGGTGCTCATACATTCCCATTAAGTCCGATTGTTCCGGCTGAAGAAATGACCTTTTTTTGCAATTTCCACGCAAACATAATTTAATTTACTTCATTTAATTTAAGCAGGTCAGCTATATGAAAATGTGTTTCCCAAGTCTCCAGCCGACGCAAACCGCTAACTTACATAAAATGAAGTTACCCGTTTTAGTGTTGGAAGAGGGGCGTTAATCTGTAGTTATTAAGTTAATTTAAGTTATGACAGGTTGTCTCTTGTGGGATAGTAACACACAAGTGTGTTCGCATTTAAGGCTGACTTGGCGCTTTTCTTACACAATAAAGGGATTCACATCCACACTATAATCCCCGTGATGTAGGCTATTGCTTTTGGACATTCAGGCTGGGTTATTATCTTTCCAGAAAAAAAAACTTGTAATATAGCTTGCTTCTGATTATGAGGAGAAGTACCCTCCCTGAGCTTAAATACAGACAACGAGAGAAATCGCCTTGGGAGCCTACACAGATTACATCCAGGCTCCGGAGCATTTCACATGAGGAAACAAGCTACATTATTTGACTGTGTTCCAGCAGCCCTTCAGTTGGATGAGGTCTGTCTTCCTTTGTCTAACCTCCCAGCTGCTTAAAGCCAAAATTTTTGGCGTTAAGTGGATTGAAACTTTGGTACAGAAGTAATTTAGTCTTGATTTTATTGTTTTATGATGGTAGGGGCCACTTCTCCAAACACTTGATGGTGGTATCATCAGGACTGGAAAGGATACTTAGCACTGGGGGTAGGACTTAAAAAAAAAAAAAAAAAGTCCCTCTTCAGGTCTGTCAACCGTGACGGTCGTTAGAGATACGGCATGAATGGAGTATGAGCGATGTCATGCGTTCCATCGCTACATGAAAGACAATTGGCTGATGGCCAGCTGCGTTTCCTGGCGACCGTGAGGCAGCGAGCCAATGCCGATGGTCCAGGTGGTCCTCTCCCCTCTCCCTGGTCTTTTACAGAGAAATGATTCTTAAAAAGCTGCAGCTTGGGGTCACTGGCGAACTTTGCGGGCTACTTTAATGCTGAGTCGACAACACGGGACTTCAAGTGACAGCAAATTAGTGAGCAAATTAGATCCTAACCAGAACTTTTTTTTTTCTGGCAGAAAGACTGATTGCAGTTTGGACTGATCTTAATGCTAGTGGAGACGCGACTGGCTACATACATTCAGTCCTGCAGCAGATAAAAATTCTTGAAGTTCGCATCCTGCTTCCAGCGTTTACGAGTCACTCTTGGTCACGCGGTCAAGGGTGACGTACGAGACCTCAAGCTGACGTTACGTCCTCGGTGGCCCATGGAGCCCTTCGGTGTGTGAAAGCTGCCTTTACATACTTTTTTTATTAAATGGATGGGAGGTCAAGCTAAGATAACACACCTCTGTGCTTGTGTATAATCAGCTCCTGTTTCAGCAGCTGCGTCAGCTGCAGTGAGAGCGGCAGAAAGTTACGCTTGCTGGTGGTTCTTATTTATTCTCTATTAAAGAGTCAGAGCCGCATGCTAGTGGCCTGGAGGGGAAAATGGTTGTTAACTTCATATGAATTTATTCCACCCCAGGGCTGAACAGGGGAATTGTTATTGTATCCCCCCACCCCGGCACAATGCAAGCATCTAAACCTTCAGGAATTCACACTTTAGCTTGCTGCCTTGTTTGATTGTTCGCCATTTTTGTTTTTGTCTTCCTTTCTTTGGTCATTCTGCTCCCATAGAGATGGACGAACCTGTGAGTTTCCCAGCTGTTGTAATAACAGGGCAGAGGTCTGAATGTGATATTAACATTTAGCAGAAGCTTCTCTCCAAAGTAAAGTGGGTCATATGGCATGTTACAGATACGTGCTGTCGAGGAGGCGACTCGACACGAGTGCAGCTCTGCTGAGCTACCAGTGAAAGCCCAGGTACAAGTGTAAGCAGGAGCTACAGAACAGCTTCCAAACCAAGCAAGAAACCGGAATATTAAGAACATAGAGGGAACCCAGAGTGGTATTAGGTTAGTAGTATTAACAAGGTACAAAGCATGGTATGCTGACAGAGGCGGATGTCTACACCCTGTGGACTTCCAGGTAGCCCTTTGGTAGGGGGGCCTCTGAGGACCCCGATAGGACCAGGGGTCACTGACTGCGAGGTGCAGACCCCAGGCAGCCAAACCGGACTTAAATACTCAGTTACAATGGGCATGGCCAAGGAGGAGAGCCATGGAGGAGGGCCAAGGAGGAGGCTGCGGGACAAACCAGGGTCAGACAAGCAGCAAACCGGAAACAAGATGTTAAGCAAAACCATACTGCAAACCAGAAATCAAGGCCGGAAAAAAATCTGATAAATAATCAGATAAATAGAACCAGAGAACCTAGAGATAAGAAACAGATTCCAAACCAAGCCTGAGTGGCATTAGCAAAGCCCAAGACTGAGATCTTGACCTTAGGATACATTTCACTGTGCGTTGTAGCCGCATAACTATGCATGTGACAAATAAAGAATCTTGAATCTTGAATCTCTTGAGATCTAGGAAAAGTTAATCAGAGAGAGGTGGAAGATTGATAGATTGACTTCAGGTGTGAGAGACTGCTGATAGAAATCATGTGGAGGTTTGGCCTTACAGGAGGTGCTGGCTAATTTCTCAGATTCATTCTGGGCCAAAATTGGCTTCAGATTTCTTACCGATTGGCACCAATATTTGTTGTTAGGATTTACCTGACTTCAAGTCCTTTTGCGAAGAGTTTTTCTTGTTGTCCACGCAAGGGTATCCAGCCTAGAGCACGCTTGTAAGTTTATTTTACCTGTATGTTTTTCAGTGGGTGGCGATTTCTTCAAATTGTTATTCTGCATGTTGGCTTAGACTGTGACTCTGCACTTACCAGTTGCTGTGTGGCATGATGCGATTGTTGTGGATGGAAACTGATCAAAGGAGCTTAGGGGATGTAATTCCTAGACAGATGAATTATTTATCAATTATGTAATAAAATGCAAATAAAATGCATTCCAACTTGACTTTCACTTGTCCTGATCCCACCTTCTGCATTTCTGAAGTTTGCTGCATCCTCACCAATCGTTTGTGGTGAAGAAACTGCTCAGCTTAGTTAACCTTTTTTTGGCAATCAGTGAGTAAAGTCAGAAGATCGTAGCTCGCTATCAAAACATGCTGATTCAGTATGAAGAGCGTTTATTTTTTAATATTTATTTAAGATTTAATATTTAGTGTAGTGACTGTTTGTGGCCAACAGGGGGCCAAACCTTGGGCGGTCTCAAACTGGCAAAATATTTATGCAATTACAGAAGAAATTTTGAATCTGTGAAAATGGAATATTAGGGCAAAATAATGCAAATCATTTACATTTAGATGCCTTTTCATTTAATAGACTAATTTACATAGCCACAGAGGCAAAATATAGTGGGAAAGTTTTGATAATGATCAAAGCTGACAGCAGTCCCCAAAGGTGAGGTTTGATCCTCCTAGGCTCCCATCTGAAAGCAGGGCCTCCAGCGTGTCTTCATGCATGTCACTTAGACTTATTCCTCTCTAGGGACCGCTGTTTCCCGCTTCATTTCTCCCATTTTGAGTGAATCGGCACGTAACATTGCCCAACGTTGACCTTTCCTGTTCCACCTTAGGGGTCTTCAATTGGTCCTCTTAGAGAAGGGTCCCCCACGGGCTCAAGGGCTGCTGTCTGCTGAGTGCTGACCTGGGGCTGACCCCCATGAGGCTTCTAGGTCTAGTCACAGGGCTTTCACTTGCCAGACTTAGCAGACGTTCAGATATTGCCCCAGACGAACCAGATCTGGACATTAGGTCCTAGTCTGAATGGAGACTGGGGTATAGGGTGCTGGAAAAAGAAAGTCTTCCATGTTCTATTAGGAACACGGCTGTGTAAATGCAGGCTGGATCACATCTGCTGATAATATGTTTTTGTTGGCCCGTTTTAAGCTGGTCACGCAGGTCTCCTTGGTTTTCCAGAGAGGTCGGAAATGTGTTGGTGATTTCACATCACCAGCACTTTGCACTTAAAGTGATAATTCACTTATCTCTGTCACTTAAGTTCAGCCAGTGTAAACTTCAGATGACACTGCCAGCTCTGCTTTTGTCTCCGTCGTTTCCTTAATTCTCATAATACCCCTTGATTTTTGTTTACTCTCCGTAAGTGATACGGGACAGAGGAACGATACTTTGTACATTTGACGAGCAGTAGCCTAATGGTCTTGTTTAGTTGACATGTGTTTGGTTTACTTCCCCACCGGAATCAGTGGAGCTGAAAAGCCCTTTAAATTCCTGATGGTTGAGGGAGATAAAGTGTGTTTGTAGATTCTTCCTGTGTTCACACCTGGGCTGTATGGTATTGGTGAGGGTGCAAAATTATTGTTTGAGGTGGTCCTGCCAGGGGTACTTGAGGTGCCACAAAAAACGGGTCGTCTTTGGTGCAATAACATGATCCACAGGCATCAACAGAGTGGGATCATGGTTCAGATATCTGGGTCTGCCTCCAAGTAATGCTGATCTATTGGCATACAAGAAAAACCAATGCAAGCCGCTATTTGTAACCGCACACATTGAGCGTAATGTGATCTTCTCATGCAGAAAACACCGGTGTTAATGGGTTCATGCCCATACTTGGTCGATTGGAAGCCCGGGTCATGCCAGGATGTAAAGTGGCAGAATGTTGTTTTTTTGTGATGTATGAAAAACAGCCACCGAGAGAATCCAAGCTATTGCACAGTCGGCCTGCTTGGGTCAGGTAGACGGCCTGCTTGGGTCAGGTAGACGGCCTGCTTCGGTGGCGTTCAATGAGGCGAATCGGGTCGAACATCAGCCTCCACGAGACAACAGCAGTGTCCACAACAAGATTTCAATTTCCTTCCCCTTCTCAACTATGACGCACCTCCTTGAATCCTACGCCACACTGCAGCCTAAACGGAAAGGCTTGGAGGCTGATCAAATCCACTTTATTCTCATTGCAGACAAAATGTCATGTCTTCCGGTCCATGGTGTGTTATGCATGTTGTGTAGATGATGATGCTTCATTCACACAATAGGTGCAGGTGCTTCTTTTTACATATCCTCTCTTGCTCTCCTTTCGCACGCACGCACGTTTGGGGTCTGAGCACTGCGTCGGTCATTCATCCATTTAAGGGCCCAACGGAGATGTGATTATTCTGCCAAGGCTTGAATCGGCAACCTTCTGATCTGAGCCACACCCCCCCCTCCTTCCCCCCCCAGCTGTGTGGCACCATGCCATCCATGGGCCCCGTCACCGACATTGTGTTTTCCCAGTGACTTGTGTTGTCTTAATGGGAGGGAATAGAGGCCTTCAGTGATCAGCACACAGCTTTTCACCCCATTTCCCAATCTCACGCCAATCTCTTTGTGGACGCTCTCTGAGTTTGCCTGTGTATGCATGTCTTTTAGCAACTGATTACTGCAATTGCCCATGAATTCAGCTGAAAGTTTCAGGTGAAACAATCTGTCAAAAAAAAAAGTTTTTGTTTATTTTTCATACTTATATATGTATGTATATATTTCGACAAGTCAGATGAAAGATGAGTCCTTGGATTAAAATTCCTCCCGTCTTTATGTCTGTCAAGACTTGTTAAGACATCGTTTGTCCTTTTTTTAAATTGATATGTTTAAAATCATTCTTGTTTTAAATCATTCAGTCTCTTTTAATGCTCTGACAGATTGCATGAGGGGGGTTGTCTGACTAAATTCACTTGGGGGGGGGGGGACCTGAGGTGTCCTGACAGTAACTTTTCCCAGCACTAACTCCAGGACTTTGTTCCATTCTGTACATCCTGCTTTCGATCTGCTAGCAGACATTAACCTTCTGTCAAAGGTGCTGAAGGAACAGCAAATGGTGACCATGAAAAATGATGTGTAAGAAATGCAGAGTATTTACCAATCCATCGATTCACCCACCTCTGGCAATCAGCTAGGGGAGGGGTGACTTGGTGGCAAGGGCGTAACTTTGGCTGGAACATTAGGGGGGTTGAGGTCTCCACCCATTATGGGGGAAACATGATTATTGGGGGGGTTGTATTAGCTGGTTTTGATTTATT
>JAODLC010000123.1:7047437-7074729 GCA_026781145.1 Hippopotamyrus pictus | reverse complement strand
AGAATGAGGAACTCACCATGCCCGTCCTAGAACCCAGCATGGAGAACTCATTATTCCTGTTTTAGAATGAGGAACTCACCATGCCCGTCCTAGAACCCAGCATGGAGAACTCATTATTCGTGTTTTAGAATGAGGAACTCACCATGCCCGTCCTAGAACCCAGCATGGAGAACTCATTATTCCTGTTTTAGAATGAGGAACTCGCCATGCCCGTCCTAGAACCCAGTATATACCATTTGTCTTTGAAGCCAGTACAAAGTACGGTACTTTCTCAGCTCCCATGCAATCTGCAGAGTTTGGGGTAATGGCTCGTGGGACAGGCAGTCCAGTCACATCCAGGGGCCCCATCGTCTACCTACTGGGCCTCTTTGTCAGCCCTGCTCAGACGGTGCCAGCTAATGGTGCCAACCACTTATATCGTTTTATAGCCCGACCTGCAGTGCCGGCGAGGGGAGCTGAAGGAGGAGATTAGGAAATTTGTTTATCTTGTCTACGGTTCAGATACCGTATTGAGGACAAAGTCTAATTGCGCAGTTAAGGCAGACGAGGCCCATTACTTGACGCTGGTTAGTGCCCAGTCATTATGTTGCTTATCTGCTGCAGCCCTGTGCCTTACAGAGCAATGAGTCCATTTTCAAGGGGCTCAGTTCTGGGGTAGGACGGCCCAGTGCCGTTTTCCCTGCGACGTCCCACAGAGCTGCATATCGACAGGAGGCAGGGTTTTCCATCCGGATCGGAAAGATTGTTCCGGGATGATGATGTTGATGATGTTGTTGCCAAGTTACAGTGGTTTTTGATCATGATCCTTTATCAATTTTTTTATAGCAGTTGATAAAGTCATTAGATGGTATCATGGATTAGATTAGGATGGTGCCTGGTTGGGCCTTTGGAGTTATATTCAGACTGTTTTGATTCTTCTTCTTCTCTCTTGATCTGACACATGGGCTCAAGATGGGCCTGAATGAGTCCCCTCTGTCTTCTATCGCTCGCATTTATACCGGCAGGTCTGCTCCCCATCAACCATATGAACCTGGTTTGAAATGCTTGCTGTCTGACCTCACGCCCAGTGACTTAGTACATCAAAAAGCCACACCTCCACGCACCCCTACCCCCAGCTGGGCACCCCACAGGCAAGAAGTGGGGAAGAGAATCTCTCTGACCGGCCTGATAACCACAGTAGCAGCGGTGTCAGCAAGAAGATGATACCCAGCACCTAAATCTTGAGCAGTCCTCAGGGATCCCATACAGGTGAACAAAATTCCCTTATCTACTCATGTTCTGAGCTGCAGTCTCGCAAGATGTTAGCCAGCTGCAAAGCCCGTCTTCATTTTGAGAACCAGAATGAACCATATGCTGATCCTTAGACCAGCTGTGAGCATTCCTCTGCCCAAAAACCATGCAAGTCAACCAGCAAAACATTGTATTTTTTTCGCCTGGGCTTGTTCTGAGAGGTACAATAAAACTACATCTGAGCACACATCTCCAGCACTTCTCTGCAGACCTGCCCATGGATGCCTTCAGCATGTCCCCTCTCTGAGCTGATCTTTGCTGCCCCTGGGGCCTTGGGCTACCAGTTGAAGAGGTCTAGATCATCCTCCTGGTGCCCTTAGCCCTGAGGAACTGCCTCTTATTATCAGATGGTGGAGTGAATTGATTTATAGAGAGTGCTTGTGGTTCGGGGAAGAGTGATGTAATCAGGCCGAAAGGCCAAATGCATCAGGTTCTCGAGCCACACAACCTAGCAGCAAGGCTGGGACCTTGGTCTGTCTCTTGAAGTGTCAGCAGGTTTAGGCTTTTCGGACATCTGTTTCGAATTACCACCACGTGGATTCAGACACAACAGAACAGGACCCTGAGTGCAGGACTTCTCAAGTGGCCACGAGTGCTGAAATGCCAGTGTCAGAAGATATTTAATCATACGTAATACACTCAGTATGTTGTAGGCATGGGCTGTCGAGAGGGGGAGTCGAGTAGAACGTGGAGGGAAACGGTTGCCGTCAGTTGTTTAGTCTATTTGCAAAGCCGTAGTAGGACATCTCAGGAACGTCTGGACCAGATGCATCAAGAACTATATTATTTGGCATCTAAAGAACAACTTTGGCGCGGCAAAGAACAGAGTTCTGGGAACATTGGGGTTAAGAGATCAATTGCTCACATGAGAAAATTTTATCACATCTCTAAGTGGTCTGGTTGTGAGTAAGGGTGAATTGGAAAGCTAAGACTTACTGTTTGAAGTCTTACCCCCCAGATACGCGGGGGCAGCCACTAGACAGTCAGACGTTGCTCACGTCACAAGGAAGTTTTATTCAGTCTTCAGTTGGGTGGAAGGTTTGTTCAGAGAATCGTGATCTAACCGTGACCTCAGGGCTGAGGGAGGGTGGGGACGTTATCTGTGACTAAGCCACATGGCTTGATTTTATATAGCGCTTTTACCCACATAATGGCCCGGAAATGTTCAACTAATATTTAACAAGAACAGGATGATAGACTGACAAGACAGCAGTCAAACATCTTGTTAAGAAAAGGTGGTTTGATGCCGCAGGTGTGGGGACAAGCAGACTTGGGTAGTGTCTGGTTTGTCACACTGTTATACCTTCCAGACGTTTTGATGATGGTGGGCAAAATCTACCATGAGATGCCCCCCCCCCCCCAGTTTCGGTTAGTTTTATTATGGGGGACCACCACACCTGCACTCCCTGCCGGTCGGCAAATTTTATAGGCAAGATTTGAAAATACCATGGTATTCTATATTGCCTTACTAATGCCCAAGCCTAGGTCCAAGTATAAGTAACTATCCAAGCACCCCAGAAAAACCAACAAGTCAGAAATAAGTTAATAGGTTTTGTTCGTTTCGGAGTGTAGTGGTGGTCCTCTGTTTAACCCTGTATTTGGATGGCTTGGATTTTGGTCAGATCTCATGCCTTAGTGTGGAACATCTAAACTTTCCATAAGGGCTCAGGTTGGGTGGTGTGATCTGCACCTAGACAGCTGTCGGAGTGTGAAGAGAACTCGGATGGGCCTCAGTGACAGTCTCTGTCATTCACATCCGCTTTCCAGTGGAAAAGAAGCCCAAAGCAGTGAATCCGAAACAAAGGAATTCCTACCTGAGCGGCTGGCACGATCTGTGCGCCTTCTCCAGTGCTGGCTTGTCCGTCCGCATTCGGCGAACCTCACCGCATGTTAGTTCATGTAGTACCTTGTGTCAAAAGCACAGCAGGGGCTTGGGGTTCAGGGCTGAGTGGGAAACTTTAGCTGTCTAAGGCGTTTCGGGTTTAAGAGTCTGTGAAACGTCTTCAAGAGCCACCTCAGGGTAGCTCCTCAGTCTGCTTCTGCAGGCAAGGATTAACAAGTCCTTCGACAATGTTTCTACTGAATGTCCGAAGCCGACGCACCTGTAAAAAACCTCCAGGAATGGTTAATGGACTGAGGTTGGCTAATAATTGGAAAATGCTTCTTAGAATTCTGTATTTCAATTAACCTCTCCTGCATTTAACAGCCATGGTGCAGTTGTCCTGGTGTCATAGTGCTTCTGGGCATTTGATGCACTTGTCGCAAAAACATGCGGTCAGATATTTTTTGTGAGTGTTGTGCATGGAGGTCACCATACCAGTAGAGCCTCATAGCAGCCTGTAACAGAGCAACCATTAACCACACAGACACTGTTCCCTGCAGGCATGGATAATGGAGGATCCATATTGGCTATAGACTTCATTGTTTGTTCCGAAATCTCCCTCAGCATCAGGACCACAGAATGATGTTGCATTCTGCTATTTCCCCGAACGATTGGTCAAATGTTTCATCCCACAGAACCACATCTCCTCCTGATGAAAAGAATTCTAGTCATTTAAATGATTTGAATCAATGAACCAGATGTTGATTACACTTTTACACTCTTGAGGGAATTAGGACTAGAGCTGTTAGAGTAGTGGATGTGTCTAATGGCTAAAGTATTTTATCATGATATATCACCCATATATTCCCTTGAACTTGAGCAAGCACTTTGTAGTGATGCATTGTGGGATTGTTATTTAGGCTAGTGGGTGATGTAGTGTGGCACATTTTGCGATAGCTTTGATTGTTATTAAGTGAAAATTCTGCAGTCGCTGTGGCTTTTAACCTGGCTTCCCAGGAACCGGCTACATTGTATTCCTTTTATTAGACATTTACGCTAAAAGTCTGGACTGTGGTGTTTCAGTGTTTAATGTCTGTTTGGGTATCCTCACCACCAGTAAATTTTTAAGTACTCCGGAGTGTGTTTGCAGAGGAAAATTCTGGATTCCCACCTTGCCTTTTTGCCTGCTCAGATATTTTTCAGTCTGTGTTATTTGCATTTGCGTCGATTTTAAGGGCTTTTGAGAGCTGAAATGGCAGAGGCATGGGGAGTGAATTAGCTAGTACCTCACCAGCAGGGTTGGGGGGGGGTGGGGGGGCTGGTCCTTTGGCTCAGTCACACTGCAAGTGTTCCAGGAGATCTCCCTGGCCTGCTTTGGGGATCGGTGGTCACCGCTTTGGACCGAACTACAGGCGAACCCCAACTTGCACACTCCCAGCGTGGCCATGCTCGCGGGGTTTCACTGTGCAGCTGGCCCGCGGCTCACGCCAAAGCCATTAAAACCGGGGCTTTCTCCTGGGGCGGTGCCTTTTCTCGTAGATCACTGGAATGTCATGTGCAGGGGCGTAGCAAGAAATTCTGGGACCCATGAAATCATCTTGGGCCCTCTCGGTACATTCTGCTGAATGGGACGGCTGGCCCTCAGGCCCCCTCCAGTGAAGTGCTTAGGAAAACCATTACCCCCCACCAGTGGTGGCCCGGAGTCATCACTACTCCACGCTTTGCTGTCTAGCACTCTTTACCCCTCGTACACTGATTTGGTCCTTTGTCCCTGAGCGTCCAGGCGGTCTTGCCGTTTGCCCGATTTAAATAACCTCTTCCTGTGCCATCAGCTGCAGGAAGGGAATGTGAAACAAAACAAGAGCCCCTGGGGTGTTAAAAGCAGGGGGTGTGAACCATCAACCCACTGCCTCTATCGGAATGTGCCGAACGACAGCCTGGCCGGTCTCCAGGCCCACACGGGCACATGGGGGGCCGGCATGCAGTGTGTCTGACCTCATCGTGCCACCTGATCAGGCCCCGAGGACCCCACAGTGCATTTGGATCCATCTGGACCTGCTTATGGGACTGGTAAATTGGCAAAGGTTCATCCCAAGGTGCACGCTGTTAGATCGTTCTTCTGTGTGTGTATCGCCGCACTCTGCCCACGCTCGTCGCTGAAACCTGACTGTCGTCTCTCTGTCCCTTTCACTCCACTTTTCCCTTTCCAGTTGTGCCAGATGGCCAAGGAACAACTTCTTATCCTCCTTCGCTTTCTCGGCAAATACTACGTTACATGAAACCATTGTCTGGAAAATGCCCTTTAGGACAGAAAGTTTTCCTTATTTCCCCCCCCCCACCTTGTAACGGAGATCTGTGAAGTCACGATCTGATTTTAGACGAGGAATTGCAAGCTTTAAGTTTCCTGTCCATTTCGTGATTTAGAGAGGCGACTGAGGATTACATGCCCGGAGGTGAAACTGCTTGGCGGTTCGAACACAAGCGCAGGCAGATACCAGCCGAAAGGCGGGGAGTGTCCCAGTCCTGAGACCTCCTTAGCATTGCGACTTTCGCTTTTTAAGTTGTCTTCTGAACCATTTCACTGGCACTGGCTGGTCTCCTTCTGGGCTCATAGTCCGGAGACTAAGCTTTGTCGGCGGGACAGGAAGTGGCAGCCTGTGTTTCCTGATTCCATTCTTCCCACCTTTGCAGAGGCGGTGGACCTGCTAGAGCACCTGGTGGGACTGGTGGAGGACGGCCGGAACGTGTCCGTGTCCAAGGAAGGTGCTGGATGCTTCACTCTGCAAGTTGGCCAGTACGCCACCCTACACCTGCCCCTGCGCCAGGTCTTTGGAGACAGGTACACATCTCACTGGACCCTCACTGCCCCGTGTGCCCGTGTCGGCACGATGGTCTGGTCGGTTGTCTGCGTGCTTTCTCACGACTGGTCACGACCGTCCGCTTGCGCCTGCGCAGGTTCGCGGATGAGTTCAGCCTGCTGCTGCAGCTGCGCAGCCCCCAGGCGGAGGACCGCAGCTTGCTGACCCTGCTGAGCCCCCAGGGCCACGTGCTGCTGCAGCTGCACCTCGGCCCTCACGCCTTCACCTTTGTCACCATGCGGCAGCAGCATTATGAGTGAGCAGCCCAGCCTCCCAATGGCCACACCTCCCTGTAGCCCCGCCTCCCCAAAGCCACGCCCACCCGGCCCCACCTCCCATGGACAGCACTAAAACCACACTCTGCTGGCACTTGTTTTAATATGCTTGCACTTTACTGCATATTATTCCTAGCATGTACTTTAGTATAATTTGCTATTTAAATACTGTTTATTTGCACATATTTCCAACATTAGTCATATTATTCCAGGCTGGTCTCCCAGAACATCCATACCTAAGTGTGTAGAACAGGGGTCTCCAGCTCCAGTCCTGTAGAGCCCCAACGCTGCACAGCTTAATTCTCTCCCTGTTCCACCACACCTGATTCAACTGAAGAAATGGGTGGTTACGCGAGAAGTAGGAGTGTGTCAAATGAGAGGAAACCCAAAAACATGCAGGGTTGAGGTTCTCCAGGACTGAAGTTGGAGACCCCTGATATAGAAACACACGTCCTTACACCATTTTAATGTGCCCCTCCCAGGTTTCCGGTGGGGGTGCTGTCTGACGGCCAGTGGCACCGGGTGGCGGTGAGTGTGTCCGCACGGCGGCTGGCCCTGTACGTGGACTGCACACTGGTGGAGAGCGTCAACTGGACCTACCGCAGCCTGGACATCGGCACCGATGGGCTGTTGATGGTGGGGGGCATCGTCGAGGGCTTTGACACGCCGTTCGAGGTGAACTCCCCCCCCCCCCCCATGCATAACACACACAGGTTTCTATAGGCTGAAACTTCATGATATGTCATCCAGTGACCGTATGATTGCAATCTCGTGACGAGACTGTCTATGTTTTTGGATGGCAGTTGGACCAAAAGTCAAAGCAGAGAGTGGGACAACAGTGTCCTGTTTAGGGGTCATGGAATGAGGACATTAACCCGCTAACTTTACAGAAGCTTATCAATATGAGTTGCAAAGCAGAAGGTCAAATAACAGCTCTATACTGCCTGACCAGAAAGCCGCTGCTGTATTTCACTTCCAGATAAATATGAAGCGTTGCCTGCATGTCGTTTGGCAAGGATGGCATGTGTTTCCTGTCACCCATGCAAAATTAATTTGCAGAGGCATAGCTCATGGGGGTGGCGGTATCCCTTATGAGAGCTGAGGCTTCTTTCAGGTTTTTTGAGGGGGCGTCACAAAACTCAGCATTGGAAATTATGGTGAATTAATGAATGGTGGTCATCTGGTTCCCCATCCTAAGACTTTCAGCAAAGCCTCACAGTCTGCCCCCCCCCCCCCCCCCACCCCCCAACATAGGGCGACCTGAAGCAGATGATGTTCCTGATGGGCGACCCGGACGCTGCGGCGGGCCACTGCGCTCTACGTCTGCTCTCCTGTAGCCCCACCACCCACAAACCGCCACGCTCTCCGAAAACGTCTCACGGCGCGCGGGTACGTTCACCTGCAGCTTTCCGCCCGCCCCAGGAATGAAAGCATCGACATACCGCCGGGCATTTCACGCCACCTTGTCGCTGCTTTATCCTCCCCAGGAACTGATGCTCTCCTCAAACGACCTGGAGCACTTGCTGAAAAACCCCGAGCTTGTCCCAGATGAGAAAGCTCGTCTGATGGTGAGTACAGATGTTCTGCCGTGGCTATTCCGTCTTAGCAGGGGTTCTGCACATCTGGGGGGGGGGGGGTCAGCTAGTGTAACACTTCATGGCCATAGTCTCCAAGGCTACCATTCAAGGCTCTTGAGGGGTATTCGGGTTGTACCTTGATTAGAGGTGGAAAGTTCAGGTTTAGAAAGTGCAAATCCAGACCAAGATTTTGTTTTATCCAACCAATTGAGTATAAAGAGTCACAGTCACAGAGTACCCAACTGGTTGGTGGAAACAAAATCTTGGCCTGGATTTGTACTTTCTGGACCTGAACGTTCCACGTCTGACTTTATACAGAGGGGGGGGGGGGTGATGGTAGGGGCCATCAAAAATCCCAAGCCTTCTCACTGATCACATCACAGGTTGAAATGCCCCCCTCTGGTTCCTCCACAGAACAGCAGAGAAAGAGAGATGTTTGCGACTGTCTCAGGCTATATTCTAAACTCCATGTGACCCTGGATCTGCTGCCCCCTCCAAGCCTGGCTTCTCTTATACAGCTTATTTTTAACCAGTTATCCGTAACCTAAAGAAAGCTAATTCTCCTCCAATGAAGAAGCACGTAGAGCTGCTGCAGCATTTTCCTAAGACTTGCAGGATGCCCTCGGGCACCTGCTTATACTAAAACCTGTCCAAGTCAGCTGCTGGACTGCTTAAACGTCGCTGTGGAGTGGTGGAAGGGGGCTTTTCCACAGTCTGCCTTCTTTTTACCCCAATCACTTGTAAATCAGGAATTTTTTTCCATAGCCGAGGCTAAGTCATTGTTTTATATTTTATGATTAAGGAGTTTTATGAAGGTCCTCTTGCCGTTGTCCCTATTCCCTGCAGAAGGGTGGTCCCTGACCCTAATTGATCTTAACCCACTTTTGGGTCCATGGCTAAACGAACACTCTGGATTGCCCCCCCCCCACCCAGGATCCCCGATCATGCAAATTGCGTGACGGCTTGAAGGTAGATACAAACACCATCCCGCAGAACCATAAAGGCTTTGACTAGTAGGTACGGAGGAGATGCCGCTCGGATTTTAACGTCATTACCGGAGGTGTCAAGGTGCCGGCATGTAATGACTCAGCTGCCATTTACAGGCACGTTACCCCCATAAAGGGGCCAGACTGGCCCCGGCCCTCACATTGTGCATCTCCCTCTACACATTCCCAGTCCTTCCAGTGCCCATGCAGGACTTCCTCAGTCTGCCTTTCCATCGAAGCGGGGAAAATGGCAGTTAATGAACCACCTGGGTTTTGGAATAGCTTGCATCCAGTCGGCCAAATGAGGGGGTCACATCTGGCTCCAGGAAGCGTTGAATCACAGCGCTGCTGGGAATCAGCCAGAGATCACTACCGCTACGTGTGGACCTCATCATCAATTTTATTAGTCCCTCAGTTAAACGGTGACTCAGAATAACATGGTATAATTAGCTGTAGCTTTTACAGAACCATATGGTGACTCTGGAAATTAAAAAATCCCCTCAGATGTTCTCAAATTTGATGCTAGTTGCAGGTTTGGCTAGTTGTGTTTTCACACGGGGCTTGTTTTTGTCAATGACATGACTTGTTTCCATGGCTTTGTTCCATTCTTTGTACTGCCTTCAAACAGTGCTTAACAGTGAGTATGTAGGTAAAAGCGTTGACTGTAGGAGCACGCAAGGCTGGGATTGATGAGGCTCAAAGGGGAAACACAAGTCCGTTTTTGGTGCTTCAGTTAAAGATGTAAACCTCTGCCAAGACGTGACTCTCTTCTCTGTGTGGTGGTAGCGATGCATGCTGGTTTTGCGGTGTGTCTGATGTCGACGGGATGGAGGGACCCACTGGGCTGTCGTCGTGAAATGTCCACTTGGGCCTCAGTATCTTCCGTCAGCGTAGTCTCCTGTGGGTTGGGTCCCCAATCCCTGCCGGAGCACTCTGTGGTCCCCAGACTGGTGTTTTTGATGACGTTTGACGGACAGATCATAAAAAGACAATCCACAGAGAAGTTTTAGGGCGTGTATGTATTCATACTGAAGGATGACTGGCTGGAATCCCTGGAAGATCCTAGCTGTTGCGTCTTCGTTCATGGTAGTCACTTTGGACTAACACAATGGAGTGTATAAATCGGGACTTTGACTTCCTCTGCTGCCCCCTGGAGGATGGGCTCCCCCTTTGGGTCTGGTTAGGGTTAGAGTTTCCTCTGCTGCCCCCTGGAGGATGGGCTCCCCCTTTGGGTCTGGTTCCTCCCAAGATTCCTTCTTATTAGGTTGTTTTTTTCTTGCCACCGTCTCCTCTGGCTTGCTCTCTGGGGCTTTGGGCAGGGATAATGCAAAGCACTTTGAGACAATGTAATGTTTGAAAATGTACAATACAAATAAAAATTTAATTGAAATAGCCAAGATAACCTGGGGAGTTAATAGCTAGTTGTGTAAGTTTTTGTTACATCTACTAGCTTTATTATAGTCCTGGATGCATGTGCGTGGGGTGGGGGGGATAGTGGTTGATTTATTGCTAGAATGTGCTGAGACTTGTAAGAAGCTGCCCCTGGGAAACAAACCCTGACCAACCTTGTTGCTCACTTTCCTAAACCTTATTCCTGCTTCCCCGAGGGCCTGTTGCAGACCCCCAGCCCTTCTGTAGGAGTGTGCCGGGGTGTGGCCCAGTCAGCTTTGGGGACTGCGAGGGGGAGCCCGCAAGGAAAGTGAACCTGCGCAGGTCACTGCATTTGCTGCGAGTGCATTTTGAGTGATGCTGCGATCTACTCGGGGGAAAGCCCCGCTATAGGCTGAGCTATAGTTAAGATCAATGGGATTGTCAGTGTGATCACAGACTGTAGTGAAATATGACCAAGACCAAGATTGATGCTACGTTACATGTCTGCCTGATTTGCAGAGAACGACTGTGCAGGGCTGCGCAGCCGCTATCCTTTAACTCGCAACATGCTGCACGTGGACTGCGGGCACTTTGGGCTTTTATCTTGACCCAGGATTGCCTGGTTTTGCTGGAAGAGCATTGAGATGCAGATGTGAACGAGTGTTTTGAAAGGGCTCCAGTACACACACGTATAAACACGGGTGAAGCTGTGGAGATCTCCCCAGCAAAGAACCACCTCATTAAAATCGGAATGGGATATAATGGGCTGGGGGCAGGAGCACTAAGGTGGGGTGGAGATGACGGATGGTGCTGATGCCAGCCCATACACTGTAGAACTGGGGAAGCAAGTTAAGGCAGCACCCATGTGCCCCCCCCCCCCAAGTCAAGGGGCCAGAGTGAGAGCAGCTGATCAGTTATGACGGGTTCGAGGGTGTAAATCCTTCACTCTTGCCCTTTTAGACCCAAGCGTACACACACTTCCCGTGCAGGTTTTGTTTGATTCACAGTGTAGTCTGAATAAATAGTTCATTTATCGTTGACCATCAGTGGTGTTGTCGCCATTAAATCCTGCTAAACCACAACCTGAGTCGCCATGGATACAGCACACACACGCACCCGTCCACCGTGTCTCCCCAGAGTGCCTCAGAGTCTGCGTGCTCGTGGTCCTGGGGGAGTTTTCCCGCCCAGCAGTCATCCCTGGATTGCGCCAGCCCCGTGCCCTGCCGGTCTGTGCCTATCCCCGACGCCCCGGGCCTCACATCCCTCCTGCCTTTAATTATACTCTCCTCCACACAGCTGTAATTTTGTGATACTATCAGATCAGTCATACACATACAAATAAATCAGTATATAGTAAGTGCTCTGTGACATTGAGGGCTGGGAGGTTCGGGCTAGTAAACTAACTCTCACGTGATCCTCAAACCTATCCGCATCATTCTTTTAAACATGGGAAGCAACTCTGTATCTTTTATCCCATGTAATGGAAGCCATTAGTAAGGTTAAGGGAGGCTTGGGTTCTGCTAAGGCTCTTTGGGTCGAGCCTTTTCTCTGTCTGGGGGGAGCAGATCCCATTCCCATATTCAAGTCAGCTGGTTCAGCAAGCCTGGGGGGGAGGTGTCGTCCCATGAGACGTCTTGCAATGTCTCCAGCTCTCAGCCTTGGGTAGTCTCTCCTTATTGGTGCACACATCAACCAATCCCCTCTCCTCCCAGTACCACTTGTGACGTTGCATATTGGTCCCCCCAAAACCTTCTTGCAGTTCACTTAAAACTTCTAATTAGTAATTGTGTCGTTCTCCTTTCTGAGAATTAGAATCAGCCCTGAGCGTTTAATCCTCTTCTCTACTCCTTTTTTTGTCCCTGGCCACCCATGACCGGACCTATTGTATAGTGCTTGTTTTTATTTCACTAATAAAGAAACCCCCCAGGACTGTTTTAACCCTTAATACGGACTTGGTCCTTGTAAAGTTGAACACTAGGGCTTCCCCACACGCACAGAGGCATCCCTGATCTGTGTACATGTGGAAGGCTTGTGCTTGAGTATCTGCGGAGATAGGGGTGTTTCCATTCAGCT
Organism: Hippopotamyrus pictus; assembly: GCA_026781145.1. NCBI lineage: Eukaryota > Metazoa > Chordata > Actinopteri > Osteoglossiformes > Mormyridae > Hippopotamyrus > Hippopotamyrus pictus. The sequence goes on along the minus strand of JAODLC010000123.1, from coordinate 7,062,477 downwards.
TAAACTTTTAGGCATCATGGTCATGTGATTATGCCTCACAAATGCTGACCGTTTGATTGGCTACAGGTACGTGACACAATCCAGAAACGCAATGCTGTTCTCTCACATAAATGAATCCACCTTCACATCCTCCATGGGAGGTGCTAGGAGCCCCTCCTACCTTTAAAAAATCAGGAGGAGGCGGGTGGATCACAAGATTGAGGGGGTGTGCCCCTGCCAGTGATGGGGAGGATTTCTGGGTGCGTTGTGAAGGAGGGCGGAGAGAGCACTCTGGATGCAGGTAGCCCAGGGGAGCAGCACGCTCCGGGTCTCCTGCAGCCATGTGGGGTGCCGCCTTGTTCCTCTGCCCCCTGCTGCTGGCACTGCCAGGATTTGACCTAGAGGAACTGAAGGTAAGGACCTCCTGGATTCCTCATGCCCTATGTTCTGATCATTAGCATTCTCTAATTGCATCTTTTTCACTCGCAAACATTCCTGCCAATGTTTTTCTGTGAATTTCCTTGTATGAATTTCAGTGACGGATCTGTCAACTTCGGTCAGCAAGTCGGACTGGAATTTGTGCTGGTCCAGATTAAGACAGATTTTTGGCAGCTTAAAACTGTCATTGTTAATATGGGTGACTGGTGGGGTCTGCTTTGTAGCCCTTTCTACAGTTTTTCTTTTTTTACGGTTTGAAGCGGAAGTGAACGAGAAAAGTCTGCTGTGAAAATGGTTGCTAGACATTGTGACTCTTTTTTGACATTTCAGCACGGACAGGAACTTAGAGCTGTGGCTTTGAACCCTTGAAACTGCATGATGCTTGTCATACTGTAATTCCTGCTTGGGTTTACTTGCAGGTCATGCTCAGATTAAGAGCCCGGCCACCGGGTGTTACCTGTTTGTTGTTTTGAGAGTGTTGCAGTAGAGCGTAAGAAAGTGTGCACAATCTGTGTGCCGTTTCCGCTTTGCCAGTCGCCCCTGCGGTTAGACAAAAGTGCTGCACAGATGTCTCGGCAACGACTCCCAAAATATTTGTGCACAAGCTTGGTGTAAGACATCTGCAAACTTTTTGTTTTGCAGTGTTCCGTAACAGCGGCAGGTGCTAATTAGTCGGCACAGCACACTACGCCATTTACCGTTGAGGTAATGTGCTGTTTTCCTTTCGCCAAGTGCCTTTTGAATGTCATCTGCAAACAAACATGGACACGGGCGAGTGGGATACGGTCCAGTCACGTAAGCAGGGCTTGGTAGCTTGGGAATGAGGTCCATTGCTCTTGCAGAACTTGAGTCCAGAGTTTTGGGGCATGCTTGACTGTATTCCTGCTGCATGTAGCATAACTGCTAATGCATTGGTCTGCCAGCTAAAAGTTTCAGGTCATGGAATCCTTAACATGAGTGACGGAAGAAGTTTTGACAACAAGGGACAAGTGATCCAGGAGTGGAGTGACTTCATCGGTGTCATCGGCATCTGGCCCTTAAGTCTGTTGATTTTGGAAGCCATACAGAACCACAGCACAGTAGAGAACTTGAACGATTGATGGATGTCCTGGGAAAAACCCGGTTACTCATCACGAAATGTTAATGCAGATGTTGCCCTGTGAGTGATGATTAGAGCATCCTGCTTGAGGTATTTGCGTGGAGATTTCCTGCATAGACAGTTTTACAGAGCAGTACGGATTCTTATCTTTCTGATGTTGACCTAAATTTCAAATAAAGCATCAGTTCATCTTCACTAGTACAGGTGAACTGGAATGCTTCCTTTTGCGTATCCCATCATGCTCTCCTTTGAGACACACACGCATAGGCAAGTCAGAGTGAAGCCTAGGGTCTAAGCGCAGGGTCAACCATTTATGTGGTGCTTTGGAGCATTTTGGGGGGTTCAGCGTCTTGCTCAAGAGCCAGAGGAGGATGAGTCATGAGGCTAAAGCTCTGAATGAATCCAAATGAGCCCCGAATGATTAATTTAAGTTGGGATGTTTTAGCAACCATGCTCTCGGTTTGAGAACTTGGACTGAGTCCTGGATGTCTAAAGATCCTAGCAAATTGTCCTGTCAAGGGCCCAACAGAGATGTGACTATTCCGCGGAAGATGGAACTCGAACCAGCAAGTTCGCTCCCTGTCTGCTCTGTTATGTCACATAGGCCTGGTTCCTCTAGCTACTAATCAGAACCAACCATCTGCTTTGTGTTAGCATGACTTGGAACTTTACCTTTCCACGCCCAGCTGTCTCCCATTTTGCCCCCTCCCCCTTCCAGCTCTGGGCCTGCCCTTTCCATCCTGCCCACTTCCTCTTCCCAACCATCTTCTTTCTGACCATTTCCTCTATCACGTCATCCTTTTGTTCTATGGGCCAAGCTGTAAACCTCCCCGCTGGAGATATCGTGGCAGCGTTGTTCCGGACAACATCACATGCATCCCTGCCTGGATCATAGCCCATTTCCTACAGGCATCTCTACCACAAGAAGTAAGCTCTATGTGGAAAGGAGGCCCACCCCCTGGAAGTCTGTCTCCTTGGGGCTTTCAGGAGGGTTCCCCATCATCATGGAGCGGCTCAGGCTGTGACAGCATACTCCAATGCTTTCTGATTGGGTTGATGTTCCTCACTGACTCATGGGTGTTTCCACTCTTTCCTTGATGCTAATCTGAAACCAGCTCCACCTCCAGGGGCAATCTGTCAGGATTATTGTGACAGGCGGCTGAAAAAGGGGTCTCCCACACACCTGTGTTCCTCCTGCCTGAACGGGTTAACCCACCTTACTGGCATTTCTCAGCCCAAGCCTTACAGCATCATTCAATCAGGTCCAGGTCCCATCAAGTCCTGGTTGGCCTGTTCTTTGCCTTTGATCTGCAACAAGGTACAGGCCCAAAATTTCTGAAAATGACCTTAGTTACCTTTCCATTACACTGCTTGGAGGGATGCTCTTCTTCCTTTATTTTGGATCCCTTGGCTTCTTTCTTCCCTTGGCGTCTCCTTTACCTACTCCTGCATCTACAGTACAATGAGCCCGATGACCAACCCGTGATGATCTTCTACACCTACAATGATCGTGATGACTGGCTTCTGGAGGTTTTTCTATGCCTACAATGATCATGATGATAAACCTGTGATGGATGTCTACCCCCTACAATGATCACGACGACCAGTCATTAATTTGTTTTTTTTTTTTTGGCCCACCATCTTCAGCCAGGTGTCATGTGGTAGCCATGGGAACAGAGAAGGCGGGGTTATGGTCTATGGAGGCACCACCCCTATCACAACTTCTGCGGAGCCTGACCAAAAACCTCCTACTGCGTCACCCCCACTGCCAGCACCTGTCACCGCTCAGACAGATTAAGTAGCGGTGACCTGAGAGACGCGTTTTGACACCTCATGAAACGTGTGATTTTCATAGCAAACGGATGAAGTCACTGTGCCTCTTGATGTCAGTTAAAAAACAGCATAAACGTTACCAGCCATATGAGAGACAGTGTCGGTTGCTACCAACAATAGCGGCGCGACGCAGTGCGAGCTGGGTAATGCGCCATGACTCGCGTGCAGTGCTGTCAAACAGTGGTCACTTTTTAACCTCCCCAGCCCCATAAAAAGAACGCAAAGACGTAAACATGTCTCGGAAAGCACTTTCGCCGCAGCATTCCCAGCCCAGACTGGTTGAGGTTGACCATACATTGTGGGTCATGCAGGATGCCATTGACCTAGCGCTGCACTCCACCACCCAGTGGACAACTTGAGAAGTGCAGCATGCTCCTGCTGTGCCTAAGGGTCTTTATGGCTAATTACACAATTGTACCCAAATTGGAAAATTCCGACCAGAAGGACGTGGAGGGGTCCGTTCAATCAGGTGTTATGACCCTGAAAATAAATACAAACTATGACACTGAAGGCTATTCCTTTATGGCTGTGGAGGATGTTCCCACCTGTGCCCCCAACAGCCCCCACCCCCTCACCCCCATCACCCGAAGGTAGTTATGTGCTGTTTTTAGTTTTTACTCAATAAAAGCCAAGAGCTAGACTTAGATCTGTCCCCCTCGGGTGCTTCATTTCTATCCATCAATCCAGCAAGGCCCCACACCATCCCCTTGGGTTAGACGTATTAGCTAAATAGCCTGTTTTCACCCTTTCCTCACATAAAGGCCGGTTTCCACATGCCTCACCTCGCATTTTACTGCTCTCTGCTATTACACGTTATACCCATCATTATTCTGGCACCATGCTTTGTTACTTAGCAACCACTCATGTGTGAATGAAGCACAATTTACACACTTTATTGTTGCTGTTTTTTATATATATTAGGGATTTCGCATGGTACTGAAGTTAAAAATTATCTATTATGATCAGGCATCTATTAGCTACTATTTAGTAACAAGATAATAATATAGGGCCAGGTGGGTAGCTAGCAGGTTTTCAGCTCTTTAAAGATTGTTTCCCTAACTTCCCTAGAAACCTTAAACTATTGATGTATCCTTCCATATTATTTGTCTTGGGATGAATTCATTAAAGTTTAACTTTTGGAGGACTACAGAAATAGAAAAGTTTTTAGCACAACCAGTGTAATGTTCATGGGGCTCCATGGACCTGAAGTCATGCCAGGTTTAAACAGAAATAGGTTTTATGTTGTTTATTTATAGAACGTCAACTTGATCTATCACACTTCATGTTGCTAATGGTTAATCCCAGAATTCAGTTACCAAGGACAAATAAAAATGTCTGTAGGTAAATCTTGTCTGAGCATGTGGTTGGTCTCTGGTGAGCACTGACTCTGTGGTCTTCGCTCTCTCCTTCCTCTGTCTGAGCAGGACTCTGTATTTCACCAAGGTGGGAGTCCGCGTGGAGACGGCCTGACCCCCCTGGGTCCCGGCCGGCCTGGTTCTGTGGGACATGGGGATGTGTTCCTGGTGGAAGAGGACACTGACCTGGTCGATCCCAGCCTTCAGCACAGGCCTGGTGCCACTCACACTCAGAAGCACACACAGGGTGTGGGTTCGAAGCCCGACCCTGCATCCAAAGACCTAGATGAGAACGTCACCACAGACAAGAAAAGGGGGGGCGGAGGGGGGAGGATCCAAGACACGTTTCCAGGAAAGCCCTCCGATGACATCATCGACCTGGATGCTCCCTCCTCCCGCCCCTCAAAGAAACCCTTGGGCGGTTTCTCTGGGGACAAGGAGAGTCCCCATTTCCACAGGCACCATGATTCTGACCCACTGGAAGGAGTGGATCTTCTGCTTTCAACACTGGTTCCACCTACCGCAAAGCCTGGTTCTGCCCCAATAACCACAGTTACAGAGCTGGGATCCAAAACCCCTAGCAAGTCCATTCAGCATGGTCAGGTGGAGCGAACCAGAACAGACAACAGAACACCAGGTACAGGAACGGCCCCTACCAATGACAGAGGCTTGGTCCAGGGCCCTGATGGAAGGACATTCCGGTACCTTAGGGGACCTCCGGGGCCAGCTGGACCCCAGGGAAGGCGAGTGAGTATCCTCTTCTCTGTTCCCAGTACACGGTGCATGCTATACCATGGACACATAATAATGGCTTATTCACACTTTCTTCAGATAGATAGATTTAATCTTTAGCCATTGACTGTTGATTTCACTTCTTGTGTGCGCTTGGATACAAGACTGGGCAACTCAAAATACTTTCACACCCACTCTTGGTTGGTTGGCTTTACTGTATGTGCCTTTGAAAGCCCAAAGCATGAGTATAACATACCACTAGCTTTGGCAGGGAGCATTATGTCATTTTAACGGGATCTCTTCAAAGACTGAAGGTTTATAGTCATGCAGTTCACAAAGATGTGACTCCAGATCTATTTTGTGTAGCTGATGCTGCATCAATTAATCAGGGGTGGAAAGTTTAGGTTCAGAAAGTACAAGTACAGACCAAGATNNNAGGTTTGTTACAACCAACCAGTTGAATAAATAGTCACAGTCACAGAGTACTCAACTGGTTGGTTGGAACAAAATCTTGGTCTGGATTTATACTTTCTGGACATGAATTCTCCACCTCTGATATTAATGTTTAGTTGCCTAGAAGATAGTTGAGTTGAGTACCTTTAGTAACAGTACTGCAGAGCTCAGGTTTGGACTGAAACCAACAACCTTCAGGTTGCAAATGTAGAGAAGTATTCACTGAGAGCGTTGAAGTTTCCCTCAGGCTCATTGCTTCAGAAGTTCAGCAGAGATTGAAGCCCCTCCTCGCAGTCTGGGAGCTCCCAGGTCAGAAGCTGGACCAAAGTCCCTAAAAATTGATCCCGCCTCACAGTACCCTTGAAGTGATTAATCCTGCCATGTTTGAAGTATATACTGTAGCCCACTGGCTGTAAGGGAGGAAAAGCGGAGCATACGCTCCCCCCCCCCCCCCACACACACACACACACACACCCCTTTCTACCACCTTTTGAACAAAACAATACTTTCAGTCCCATGCTTGTTTATAAGCAGACTTTTGCCTTAGGGACCAGGGAAATCTCTCTCCTGTTGGCCTTAGTGGGGAGCCTCAAGTTCCTTGATGGACAGGGTATTTGAGGAATTTAATTTCTCTCAGCGGGTGGAGATTTTGCCATGATTTAATGCCGCGCCTGTCAGCGGCCCATACTGGGGCAAGAGGAAACACTAACACCAGTGCAGCCAGGAGCAACTGTTTTCACTGCAAACACGAGTCGGCCTGCGGCCTGCCTGCTAAGAGGCTTTAAAGCTGCCAGACCATGCAACTAAAAACAAAAAAGAAAAAAAATCAGTGTTTTGCTTGTATTCCTGTTGCCGTCAACGAACGGTAAAAGAAAAACCAACCAACATACTTTTATGCCAGTGCTGCAAAATCAACACAGGAGGTGAGAATGATTTGGTGCTAATCATCCTCTTAATTACCTGTTTCCCCAGAATGTAATTCTTAAAGGGTTTCTGGCTAGAACAGGTCACACAAGTTCTCACAAAAAAAGATGACAGTAAAGCTGAATAACAGCATGTTTACGAATGTTGTTACTGAATTCAAGAGCTAAAGTCAAATTTAACAGGCTTCTCCAGTTAGTAGGTCTGGAGGTGACACTATAGCGATCTGTAATCATTCTCACCTGCTGTGTGAGAAATTACTGTAAAAACATTTATTTCGATTGTCATAGGGCTTGTAAACAAAAGTTTTAATTTACGATAAAACTGCCTTTTCATAATATTGATCCATGGTTCTAATGAGGCCTATTTCAGTCAGGCCGTTGTCAGGAGCGGGTTACATTACCTCTTAGTGTGACTGTGTCTCTGAGCATGACTTCAGTATTAGGAGTGGAACTGAACTCTCTTTGTTCAACTCATTTCAGTTCATTTTTTGATATATAAAAGATATTTTTGTTCTGGATATTTCAATATTACATGCATGCTGCATGAGTCGTTGGCTCAGTTTTTATGTGGAAACACAAGTGCATTCAATCTGCGCTGCCCGCTTTTGGGTCGAAGCGTGATTTATTTCATCGGCGGTGGAATTATGGTCGAGAGGATTCCGGGCTTGCCATTCCGCTGCAAAGCACCACAGTTTCATCTGACCAGGCCGCATAAAACGATTTATGCTGCTTGCTAAATTAAAGGCTTAGGAGGTTTGGAGGCCCGGAAGATTTATAAGGTCCCAGGCAGACGAAAGCGGCGCTGAATGATCTGGGTCGCCCAGTCAGTCCTTGTGTTCAGAGCTGGAGAAGTTGCTAAACCTTTAGCAGTTAGCTAGTGTGATGTTCATGGGAGAAACTCTCCTTCCGCTTCCTGCTTTGCTGTGACTGCTTTTTACACGCAACCAGGTGCTACAGACATTTGGAGGTGTCTGCTGAACCTGGGACAGGCCATCAAGCCAATACTGCCACCCAAGTACTCAGGACTGGCCCAAGGCACAAGTGAATCAGGCAACTGTTTAGGGCCCAGTGGCCACCAGGGGGCTCCACTGTCAGAGTGGAAAGGAAGATGACAAATGGCAACTAGGTTAATGGAATTTTGCTGAACAGGGTTAGACCAGCCCTGCAAGTACTAAATAAACCTTTCTGTTTTTTTTTTCCCATAATTTAGTAGTTTGTTTACTTCACATCTATGGTGCTTTTAGTGTGTTCAATTAATGGATATAATCATCCAAAGTGAATTAAACAGCTTGCGGTTTCATCCTTTAACCTTTAATAAATCTATCGCTGCTTAAACAAGGCAAAAAGAAATCCTTTCACGCCCCAGGTACAGTTAGCAGACGTCCACACGCACAAGCCGGCCTTTGTTCAGTCTGCAGGTATTTTAAGAAGCTTGGCACTTAATCAGATCGAAATTCATTAGCTGTCCGTTAGACGCAGGCTTCCGCTGGCCTTTCCCCGGCCCCCCTCTCGCCACTTGACCCCATCGTGTGATCCCACCCCTGGCTTGTTTTCCTTCTCCTCCCCAGGGCTGTCCTGGAGAAAGAGGATTTCTGGGATTCAAAGGTGACAAGGTGAGGCACGTTTTATTCTGATTCGATCCTCAGTTGGGCAGGGTCGTACAAATGAGGACGTAATCACCTGTGATTTGCATTTTTCTGGATTTTGGCTGGTCTTCACTACCCTCTCTTGACTTGCCTCTGTTTTTATCCTCAAGAACATCGCTGGACGTTAAATTCAGGTGCTATAGACAGTTGAAGCAGGAATACGCAGTCTCATTACCACAGTGCTCATGTATATTTTGAACCCATTCTCAGCGCAGCTAATTGGTTGCGTCATGTTTGTGCTGCCAGCCAGCTGTGTCGTGTCGCCCGAAAGGCCTTGGGCTTTATCCGGCGCCTTCACGCTCCTGTAAGAGAGAGATATTCACACGCCGGCCTGCAGGCGCTCAGCCAACCGCAGACTTTGATGCGGAGAGATGACAGGGAGTGGATATGAGCCATCCGTGAGCGTTCCTCAAAGTGGGGGGGGCAGATCCCCTTGTATCCATCCGTACAGGTGGCTTCCTGTAGGGTCTACAGAGGGTCGCTGTCACCACCGGCGATGACCTACCAGCGCAGGTCCCGGAAACCTGTCTGTGAGAGTGACATTCCTCCAAGCCTCTCATTTACAGGGGGACCGGGGCCCGGAGGGGCACGAGGGTCGCAGGGGCCAGCCGGGGCTTCCCGGCCCAGCGGGACTGCCGCACCTCTACCTGTGGAGGAACGGGGTGGACGACTGGGCTGCCTTCAGGGTGAGTTTGCATTAATGCCTTTTATGTGCGTATGCCCTTCTATTCTATAACTATTATATTATATATTATATATTATATAGTGTGTGTGAATGGTTGCTGTGATCCATGTGCTTTTTTAATTGTCATGCTCAACCAAGAAATCTTATGGCAAATCTATATTATTCTATTATAAACCTAAAAATTTGCTTCATCAAAAGCATTGGGGTAGCTTGCAAATCCTACAGATTATTTACAAGGTAAAAAAAACTGTTACATACGTGTAAACGCGTGTGCGTGTGTGTGCAGACTTGTCTTGAATTGGAAGCTGACACCAGTTGGCAGCCCTGCATTAATGATCAATCGAGACAGAGAGCAGGGGCAGCCAATCAGAACCAGCAATCCAGTGTCCATTGCTATGGGCTAAATTGTGCGGGACCTTCCCAAATGACACTGCATCTGCCCCCCGGCTTGCTGGCGGTGAGCCCAGAAGATGGGTCCTCAATTCGGGTTGAGCCTGGCTTGGTTGTAGCCCAGCCACTAGGCACTCACTGATTTAAAGATGCCAAACCCAGGCCTGGCTTATGTAGTGGATAACCTTTCCCCGGGTACGCTTGCTGTTCTTGGTGCCGTTCAGTGTGTGGGGGGGGGGGGTCCGCTGTTATAAGCATAATAGGCAAAACACTACCATGCAAATTCAGCTGAGTCCAGTCAATGCCTGGTATGTAAACTATTCTTGACAGGATCAGTAGACTGTTTTTATTCTAGAGGTTTCTTCTCCAATTTTCTAAAACCGCTCACCCAGTGCAAGGTCTTAGTGTGCCTGAAGCGTATCCCACAATGCACTGGTCAGGGGACTCCGCAGGATGCCAGTCACTCACACTCCGTGGCCAATTTATAGACATCAGTTCACATAATTGTATGCTTTTGGTCTGAGGGAGGAAAGCAGAAAACCGAGAGGCAGCGCCGCGGTTTTGGGTGACCGGGCCGCGGAGCGGGCAAAGGGGGAGCATGTGAACTCCACACACGGGACAGGAGGCAGGTTTCTGACCCGCGGAGCATATGCAGGGGCGGGGCCACCGGGGCATTGGCCCCAGCTGAAAGATGATTGGCCACTGGAGAGCTCCTTCCATTGTCACTCACTGAATCAAAACATTTCATTGTCTAATGGCCCCTCAGTATGAATCATTTTACGCCCTCCACCTTAAAAAAAATATTAGAATTATACATGGATGGATGAAGTATTAGCAGCTAGGTTTGTATTATGTTAATGTCTTTCTCAAACAGTAGAAGTACATTTTTTTTCTAAAACCACATTCGTTGAAATCTGCTTATTACATCACCTTTCAGCATGCACTCCTTTTCACATTTGCACAGTGGAGCTCGATGCAGCAGTTCACCGTTGGCCACAGAACTTTCCAGACCACGCTCTTGGTCAGACTCTGATTGCACAAAGATGGCGAGCGGCAGTGAGGCGTGGCACCCTGGTGACGACCCACCAGGCTGTGGCGCTGTCATCTACTCCGGACATGTCTGCTCTTCTGTAGCCAGTATCAGGGCTCCCCCAGTATCCGCTAGAACAGGAGTCTGTAGAGGGAGCAGGTTACTCACAGTGATGAAAGGGGGACACCAAATCTGACCCGGCACTGCAGAAACTGGCAAAGGGGGGGGGCAGGGCAGAACGCAGTGACAGAAGGCTGGATGGAGATGGGTAGAAGTGGCTGAGAGCCCCCCATCACAGAAGGGAGTGTCTGTAGTCATGCTTCTCTGAATGTTTTAGCTTTTAATTGTAACTCAACCGCTCCTCGTCTCCCAGGGACACTTAGTTGATTTGTTTTTGTTTTGGCCCTCAGAACAAAGCGTTCCGGAAAAAACGCGTGATGTTTCCTCGCATTAATCCCAGACAGGACTCCTCCACGGGAGGCCCTGGACCATTTTCCCGGCTGGGGCCTGGTTAACGGCGTGGGTGATTACAGTCGGTCACAGTCGATTACGGTTGTAAACACCCAGTCCCCTGCCTCCCTAGCAATGCAGACGGGCCGTCTCACTCACTGTAGTGGTTACAGATTTATGAATGAGCCCCCTCCCTCACTTTATCTCTGAAGCTTTTGGGAAAGCGAAGGCATTCCTCAGAACCGTAGCTGTGAGATGCAGTGGCGTCTTCCATAAGGACCCCCTTCTCTGGGTGTGACTTTGCCTTTGCACATGTGACCGGTGCCCTTATCTGCAAGTAAATCATACTGATGATCCTCTCTTAACCAACGCTAATAACTGTAGCCCTTTTACACACACGGATGTGTTCCTTGCAGCAGTCGTGGAAATTAGGTTCATAAGCTCAGCTCAGATCATTGGCTCTCCAGCCTCTCAGTCTGTAGAACAGTGCTTCCAAACCCGGTCCAAGGCGACCCGCAGACGGTTCACGTTTTTGCTCCCTCCCAGTTCCCTATCGGGGCAGGTGCCTGACTTAGGTGTAGTACATTTTGTTTATATTTGCTGAAATGAAATTCGGGTTGCAGTTTGCTAAGTTGGTGACTGTGCACCTCAAAATGGCACTTTTCAATTTGGAGATGGGTCTGGGTGCACACTTCACCTGTGGCGTAAATCTCATCTAAGGGTAAGGAAGTGACGCCTACCTCACGCATGGAATTATGGTCTTTGTATTTGGATGTAAAGGTTTTTGCTAAAGCGATGGACTGAAATACCACTGATAACGGTCTTGTTTTAAAAGCATTTTCTCCGTGCTAACAGCGTTTACCGAGTTGTAAAATGATTTCATCAGTGAAGGACTTCATTAATCACTTTCTGTGCAAATTGTTGTAAAATAATCCTATTTACTATCTTGTTTTTAAAAACATCATTGCCAGTTAAGGACTTTTTGTAATAAAGATATGCTTCCTAAACATGACTTAAACAATCACAATGAAACATGTTTGAAAACAATTCTGTTAATAAATTAGATTTATGGATGCTGCTTTAACACGTAACATTTAGCATGCATATTGTTTTGTTTATCTCTCTGAACGTAAGACAAAAAAATCTGTTATGACACAATAGGCAATTATAGTCAAGACATTTCAAATGCGTGGCCTTTATGGTGACAATGGACACAATGTACATAGGACAACATTGAAACAATTATTTTTTATCACAGTGAATTAAATGCAAAGAAGTTTAAGACAGTGATGGATTAAGCATAATAAACAGCTTCAGATGTAAATTACTCCACAGGGGGGATTTAATTGGTGTCTCCGAATAATTTTGCAGATTTCCTCCTCAGTGTTTTGTTTAGTTTAACACTTTTATATAAGCTGCACTGATACAAACTGAAACATAAACCCCTTTGTTTCACCACCACACTGGAGCACTGGACACCCTTCTGATGAGCAAGAAGCCTGTATCCGATGGTACAGAATGTATCGTTAATTGTGAAATCTCCCATACATGTCATTTATGTCACTGAGCAATGAGCCAGTTCAAATTCACCATAGCAGATATGAAGTCAGCAGCCATGGTGTAGAGTTTGCACTTCGTGGTTGCATATTTTTCACATGCTGGTGAATTTGTTTGGAAAAATAGTTACAACAGGTCTGGCTCTATCGAGAGGCAGAGTAGGCAGCTGCCTGGGGTCCTTGCATTACCGCCATTGCTGAGCTAGTGAAATGATCATTGATTTTCATTGTCAGGGGCCCCCCAGCTAAAGCCTTGCCTAAGGCCCCTGAAAAGGTAGGGTTGCCCCTGTGTTACAATATTTGTCAGCGGTAGAGACTCGAGTCACTCGTGACTCGACTTGGACTCAAGTTACAAATTTGATAACTTGTGACTCGACTGAAGACTTGGACCCGACTTGGACCCTATGACTCGAATATTTGAGGTTATAGTCCCCTTCTGGATACCATCGTTGTGTAATTTTATAATTTCAGTGTATAATTTCAGTATAATTTCAGTCTCCTGAGGTAGTTGTAAACATGCATCACTCTCTGCAAATCCAAGGACGTAAAATCTATGAGAGGATATCCATAAGTGGACGGTCTCTTTTCAATCTATCTCTGCCTACAAAGAACGTATCCTACGACGTACTGTGGCGGTTTTTAGTTTTAACCACTAAAGGAAAAAAACTGACATAGGTAGGGACTCAAGTTACATGACTTACAAGTCGACTTGGACTCGAGTCACAAATTTGATGACTTGTTACTTGACAACAAAAATGATGGAAGGACTTGGACTCCATTTGGACTTGAGGGCAAAAGACTTGAGACTTGACTCGTTCGGCAAGATTTTGACTCAAGACTTGACTCGGACTCCCCAAGGAATGACTTGTTCCCGTCACTGGTATTTATATTAGCAGTTAAGATAATGCATGGGAAAAACGGAAGCAGTACGGCTTCGGAACAAATGGTGTGTGAGGTTCACGGGCACTTTCTGTCACATAAACAGCACAAGATGATCCCGTCCACGAGCCATGCTGTTCCCCTCGTCACCTGGAATCTGTGTTCACATATGGAGCTTAAAGCTCAGTGCTGTATTCTGTCATTGCAGCACAACGCTGAGTAATACTGTCAAGTCAGGTACAGCAAATGTCTTTAATATTCCGTGGCGTCGGCATCTGGGCCGAAGAGGGACGAGACCAATAAACGGCCGGGTCGCTGATCTCTCTACCTGACAGGACACCACGCCCGGGCAATCCAAGGAAGCCGTTAGAGTAACGACCCAATAAACGCCACGGATATTCAGCAGAATCGCTCCCTTGATGTGGCCGCTGCTTTCAGAATTGGCATCCATCTCTGCTCCAGTCCCATTGTAACTCATGCCATGTGTGTTGTTCTTCCCCTAGCAAAGCTCCTTCTTCCAGCTACTCCAAGCCGGCTGGCCTGTAAGTAAACATCCTTTCCAAGGCTGCCTTTGCCTGGAAGTAGGCATGACTAATGACTAACTGGCAGTGGGTGTGGCTGGTCGGGAGCAGCAATTACTGTCAATGGTGCTGGGTGTGGTGCTTGTGACTGTAAGTGGGCGTGTCCCATTATGATTGGATGCGGGTGGGAAGGGCGTGGTCTCAGGCAGCCTCTGATAACAGCTTCCTCTTTATGAGCTTTCAGAGGGTGCAGGGGCCTCCTGGACCAGAAGGGGAGATGGGAAGACCTGGCCGGCCGGTGAGATGCACACAGATAGCACATCTTCTGCAGTGATTATTGTTTGCTTATGCTACATCATTACTTAATGACACTAGACTTATAGCAAAGTATTGAAGATGAGCCATCGTGCTGACTGCCATCATTGCCTCTAAACAGGGACAGCCTGGGGACCCAGGGCAGCAAGGGGTTCCTGGACGCCAAGGAGACATGGTAACTGACACAACACAGGGGATTAAGTTTCCCCCACCCTCCCCAAAGCCACTCGGGACAGGGGTAACTATGAAGTATGCGAGTATCCCAGCCTTGTGGTCAGCAGAGCAGAACCCCAAGGCCAACTCAGCAGAATGCCGTCGGGGTGGATGAGCACCAGGCAGGGCCAGACAGCCTCATTGCTGGAGGGGCTTACTGGAGGTTTACGGGGAGACAGTGAAACAACAGCTCCTCAAGCTCATTACCAGAAACCAGGTGAAAGTCATCCATAGCATATATTAACATTTTATTTATCATTCCAAAGCAACGGACACGCGATGATCAGAGATCAGGGACAGACAGTGTCTCTGGAGCCCCTGGCTTAAGGGCCTCGTTCAAGTGCGCAACTTAGCCTGGGATTCAAACCAATAACCTTTGGAGGTCCACTGAGCCTTACGCTGCTCGATTTAGCAGGTCGCCTGTAAGTTGCTGCTCGGCATTAGTGGTCACCAACACCTGTGCACATGGTGCTACTCAGGGATACTTCACATACTCACTTTGCCCCCACCCCCCCCGCACCCCCCCCCCCACATTCCTGCACC
>JAODLC010000123.1:7019531-7033280 GCA_026781145.1 Hippopotamyrus pictus | reverse complement strand
GGGGGGGGGGCGGGGGCGGTGGATGTCACTGGAGTCCAGGTGTATGTCTCTCTACCACAGTAATAATGTGGAGGACCTTTTTAAGTCATTAAATTTATGGCTTTAATTTCATATTTTCATACTGAATGCATGCAAAGGAATGAAGATATTATTTAGCTGGAGTAAATCATGCCTCCAGAGTCAAGGGTCTGTTTTTGGTCTTGGCTGTGAGTCTGCATGCGCCCCATATGCTTCTGTGAGTCTTCCTCTCAGTACTGCTCTGCTTCCAGAATTCCATGGGGTCCCAGTGAAACAGTGACCCTGATTGCGTGCAGTCTGGGATTAGCGCTGGACTGACCCAAACTGAACTGGACAATGTATTGAATTATTACTGAGAATGGGCTCATTTTGAAAGCCTTCACATCATTCTGTCCTTATTGCCTGTCCTGATTTCAGATACATGCCAGCTTGTTGATATGGTGGTTCTCTGCAGGATAAATTAGCTTGAATCGCTGTGTTTGTGTTTCTGCGCATGTTCCCTCTCTCTCCAGGGCTTCCCCGGAGCAGTCGGCATGCGTGGAAGGCCAGGACTCATGGGGGACATGGTAAGGGTGCCATCGGGCTTACCCCAGCCATCTGGACATCAGTACACACATCTTTTACCTACCTTGCGCCAGGGGTGCTGCTAGAGATTTTGGACCCCATGAAAGCTTATCATATTAGGCTAATTGCCCCCCCCGCCCTTATGGCACCCCTCCCTAACACTCAAATGAATGAAATACATCCACACTAGTACAAAGCTGGTACAGAAATGGTAGTGGTTTAACCTCTGTTATAAAGCGTTGAAAGCCCTCACATTCAGCTTGCCGATATCCAGCAGGATCTCACTTTGTGATAGTCACTCACGTTGACTAGCCATGTCACATACCTACCACTAGGGGGAACCTGGAGCACAAGGCCTGACGGGACCACCAGGGAAAGGCGGCTCAGTGGTAAGTGTGCATCTTGTCCCACCCCCATGCGGGTGTTCATAGATAACCAAGAAGAGCCCTCGATCGCTCCAGCCCGGGAGAAGGTCAGCAGCTGTATAAAATTTCCCAGTTTCCTAATACATTTTAATTAGGTACCGTCAAGAAAACCCGGCCCAGGTTAGATTTAACAAATCAGAATGGTTTATTTTCATACCAAATAAAAACAAAATTTTTAAGTCATTATCTTTGACATCACTTTCATTTCCACAGCCGGCTTCTGCTGTTGATCTTGGGATTTCGTTACAAATATCCTGAAACTCATTGTTTTTCAAGCTTTACTGTAGTTTGATACCTAGTTTTTCCAATTTTTTTTGTAGGTTTCTGTCAGAAAATTGAGGGTGAAATATTTTTGGTCGAGCCATTGAAATCTTGACTTTGATCAATGGATAGTTTCAGTGCAGTTTTTGAAAGAAAGACAAGGCAAAAAAAGCAAGAAATAACCTTTATTTTATTTTAAAACATTATATATGAAATTTATGGACAGTGAAATGGCAAGTTGAATCTGAAGTGTTTTGGGCCAATGTCTACACTTCGCTCCAGTCAATGCGCATACCTACCGGCACCTACGCCCATTGATGCTGGGACATACGCCCCAGTGCTTCTCCTTGGTTTCTCTTGTTCTTATCTTCTTTGTTTTGCTGAAAGACAGCTGGATCCTTTGCTGAAATGGCTCAGCTTACGTATGGTGTTCAAAGGTACAAAAGCAGATCCCAAGTGGAGCGCACGACCCTTTGGTTTCGGTTTCGTTTCCCCTAGACCCTTCGGCACCTCATTACATGTGGCGGAATAAAGTGTGGGGTTCGCTTGTGGGAGTTTTGCTTACACAAAAATGTTCTGAGGGCCGAACAAAAAATAAGGTTCAGATAGATAACCAATCAACTAGAGAAGTCCATCTACAGAAGGCTGGATCAACCAATCAGATGTCTTGGTTTTGCTTCCTCTAGTTGCTTGGACCCAACTCTTCTACAATCTGATTGATCTCTGAACAAATCATATTTCGTTCTGCCCTCAGAACATTGTGTGTAAGTAAAACTCCCAATGAGCGTGTGGTTTAGAGTGTGTGGAGTGAGCATTGCATTTAACTTTTAAAATGTTGTTCCAGGGCCAAAAGGGACCCCAAGGGGAAAGAGGCCCTCCAGGGCCACAGGTATGTTGTTGCGTTATGAGATCATCTCCCCAAGGTGGTGTTTCGTCATTAACAGCCTCCTGTTGGATGTTCTTGCTTCTAGGGCCGACAGGGGGAGCCAGGCCTCCAAGGGCTCCATGGAGCACCGGTGAGTGTTTCTGCTATCATTTCCCCCCCCCAGGCCTCTCAGAGATGATTAGCCATTTCAAATCCCGAGGATTCTATTTTCCAGAGCCAAGGCTAATCATTTCTCACAGGCAGGTTTGTCCCAAACCCCTACAAAAATGGTTCCACTCAAATGGGTGAATGATTGCAGGTTGAGTGTAATGATCTCTGCTCCCTTGAGTATGATGTCCCAAATTCAGATGTTAATAGAAATTCACCTTTTGGTTTGAATGAAATCAAAAATTAGCGCGTGAGTTTGAGTTGGCCTACGAAGGTGTGAAGGGTTTAGACCCATGAGTCATTTCTTTCAAGACTGATGGAAACTGCTCCTTGACGGCCCTCTTATTCTCTGTCAGGGGCCTCCAGGTGTTCCAGGCCCAGAAGGTGCGCTTGGCAAACCTGGGCCTCCAGGAAGCAAAGGGCCTCTGGGTGCACCAGGTCCAGATGGTCCATCTGGAATTCCAGTGAGTGGGTATTTTCTCCTTTTTTCTCTATCTTATTTCTTCTGTTATTTCTCACTGTAAAAAAAAGCAATGAGTGCATTTTATTGTTTTCCACAGCATGAACCCTCAATGACTTTGAGAACTTTGAGATCTAATGACAGCCACTCTTCAGCAGAATCTTGGGTCCATGATCACAACATGCCCAGACTTGTTTCCATGGTATTTTAAGAGCAATAGGCCTGGGGTTCAGCATCAGAAACCTGACACCTCTGTAGCATTCATAACCTCACATTCATATTTCATTCATGCATTTATAATTCATAACTCCTACCAACAAAGATGAAACACCATGTTCTGTTTGGTTGACATGAGCTTACAGCACATCTCTGCCCGCTGGTGTTCGGAATTCAGATCAGGTCTTAGACAAAGACTGTCTTCCTATGTGTAGGGAGATAGTTTAGCAGCTTAATGCAAGGCTTTCTGTAATGCAAGTGCCATGTTCCGTGTTGGGTACTGAAGTTCTCCGAAGCTATGTCCTACATCAATGAATGTGAGAACAGAGCTCTCCTGCACAAAAACCAGTCATTAACTGTCCTTCCTTCAAGACAAATGGCTGAAGTAGAACCTTCTAGAATGAACGCTAAACCTACAACCCAAGATTTTAATAGGTAGAGCCTGATATACCTAAGATCCATGGCTTTTATTGCCCTAGAATCCATGAGCCCAGGACTGTAACTGCCATTAAGACTGGCAATAACAAGACTGAGACTGGGATCTCACTGGCATCCCATCCACGGTGCCCTGTGCTATCTGGGAGAACCTGCCAGCATCCGTACAATCCTGACCAGGAAAAGATGATGAAGTCTTGGGCCAAAATGCTACCCTTGCTGTACCTGTTTAACTATTCTATGAGTATTTAGTAAGCTGCATGCGATTTTTAAGAGAGAGTGTGTATGTGCATCCAAGAGCCATCTAAGACTTGAGTAATCATTAATCACGTACAGTAGTATTCTATAATTGGTTAATCCTGCTCAGCTGGTCATGTGATCAACGCCATAATGGGTCCAGTAAAAGCTCCTTTGGGTTTTCCTGTATTTCAGGGCAAGGAGGGGGAGCCTGGATCATCAGGACCAGCCGGCAGTAAAGGACCAAAGGTAAAGTGGGGGGCAGTAATGTGCCTGGAGACATGTTTACAGTTGGCTGTTACCTTGGAGCGGGAAAAACAAATCCTTGATAATGCATGATGTACGTGTCTGTCCTTGTTTTGCGTAGGGGGTGGAAGGACCTCCCGGTGACATGGGACCACCTGGACTGGAAGGTCAACAGGTTAGTGTTATTCACATTGTGTTGAGAAATGGACAACTGGGGCATTTAAACAGGGAATAATTGTATAGCGTTCTGTGTTCCAGTGCTTGTTTTCACACATTCTCATCGCCTACAAAGGTTGTATATTCTCCAGGTTATGATAATGGTCAAATCAAGCATACAGACCGTACAGTCTTTATATGTGTGTGTGCGTGAGGTGAATGGAGTATGCTGGCATGTTGACTCCACAAATCAGATGGGAGGAGAAACACAACACTGTCTGTGGGAACACGTTCTTTATGAAGATCTTAGCTCACATGGGCTTTTAGGAACTGTTTTGAGGTAATGTAATGGCTGACTGGAAGCAAAGGCTGAAAAACTGTGTTTCGTGTCCAGTAATGATGTGTAACTGAAATGTGTGATATGAAGCGCTGCCAAAATGCCTCTCCAGGGAGATGCTGGTCGGAGTGGTGTAGAGGGGCCCATGGGGATGAAAGGAGAGCAGGTAAGTGCTAGAGATGAACTGTTGTCTGAATTGATGGAATTTTTACTGGGATCTACTCGTTTCTCTCAGTGTCATTATTTTGTTTGTTCTTGGTGACTTGAGATGGGTGAGTGAAAACCTGGCTGTGCAAGGTCTGCTTGGTCTTCAAGGAAGATCTGTATATTCCTGTTGACTGATTTCTCCTCTTTTTTTCATTTCTTCATTTTTCTTTCCCACATTTTTGTACTTTTTTGATACACGTAATGAGAAATCAAAATCTTGAGGAAGAGGCCAGATAGATAGGTTTGATTGATTGATTGGTTGGTTAAACTTTGTGTCGTGTAAATCCATTATTCCTTCACATTTCACTGTTTCTGTTTCTTCATCATTTCCATATTACAGGGGGACCGGGGAAACTGTGGGAAGCTGGGGTCCAAGGGCCCCCCCGGGGAAATGGGGTCTCAGGGCCCTAAAGGGCCCCAAGGAGGTCCGGGCCCAGGGGGTAGGGAGGTGAGTTCTCCAGGCCTGTCTCCTACAGAAGAAGCTAGCTATACTTTTTTTCTTATATATTTCTTCAATAGCAGCGAAAAAAAGAGCATATATAATCTTTTGTTTAATTGTTATTACAGGGCGAAATTGGACCCCCAGGAGAAACTGGTGATCCTGGTCCAAAGGGAGAGAAGGTCAGAACAAAAAACACTGTCATAAATGCATTTTCCATCCATCCATCCATCCGTCCATGCATTGATACATATCAGCTACAGAGTAGTGGTGATTAGCACATCAGAATAGTAATAAAACATTCATATAGTCACTAAGTTAAACATAGTCACTTATAATAAAATGCTTCAGCTGTTTGCTGCCAACTTGTGCTTGTCAGAAAGCAGACCTTTCTACAGACATGGGTTCAAGCCCTCAGTGCTGTTATACGGGTGCCTTGAGACCCAAGTGATCACTGACATTATTGAGGCACAATGTTTCTGCATTGAGGTCTTGAGATTGACATTCATCTGTAGGTTGAGGTTGCTGTATGATGCTCATAGAGAGAGCCACTCACTCCTGTGCTGGTCCCTGGCAGAAGGGTGCAGCTAGTAAAAGGCATTGTTTGTCAGGATGTGTCACTGTTGGTGCTTCCTTAGAATACAGGAACCACATCCAGTTGGAGAACTTCACACCTCACACGCTTACTCTAAAGACACCTTCCACTGCCATCAGAGTAAGCTGATCTCTCACCCACAGGGGGATGTAGGCCCTCGCGGTTTCTCTGGGATCGAGGGGCCCTCTGGAGCCCTTGGGGCCAATGGAGAGAGAGGTCCAAAGGGAGAGAAGGGCCACGTAGGGCTGCAGGTAGGATATCTGAATAATAAATGCAATCTCCAGGTTGTAATAAAAATCATATGTGCGTCACATGCTGTCTTTGTGAAGTGGAGATGCCTTGGCTCACTAGGCATGATTACATGCTCTTTGTCTTCTTCAGGGTCGGGCAGGGCTGTTGGGAGGAACAGGGCCGTCTGGTCTGCCAGGCCCACCAGTGGGTGTCCTCTGTATTTCTTGCATTGCAAGGTTAGCGGTTATTGAGATGGTTATAGGAACTCAGAGGGATTTTTCCTATCAATCTACAGGGCCTTGGAGGCCCGGTCGGATCACCTGGGCCAGCAGGACTCATTGGGAAGAAGGTGAGTACAGGAATGCCCTGCTTCTACTACTCACCTACTACCCATCTGAGATCAGGGGCTACTCCACAAAGCAGGATTTCCCTGTTAGCTGAATAACTTAAGCCAAACGTGAAAACAGTCTAATAGGAGGATAGGTAATTAACATTCCTATTGGACAGTCCTTACATTTGGCTGAAGTTATCTGGCTAATCCAAAAATCCTGCTTTAGGGAATACCCCCTAGGGCACCTGCCTGAATTGTTTTGTATTTCAGGGGGAAACTGGAACCACTGGTTCAGCTGGCCCCCCTGGAGCTCAGGGTCCAGAGGTACATATTCTGCATGATTCTTGGGAATATAGAGTATAATTTCATAAGAGTATTTGCAGAAAAGCAACAGATCTGAGGTTATCTGCACTGTGGACAGTGGACACGGTGGCTGATTTCTCTATGAATAGAATAGGCTCAAATTTAATATATTGGTGAGTCACATGACAAATTATTCTAGGATATATACAGGCCTCTGAGGCCTTTTCCAGGATAGGTGTTATTGGTCCAGCTGGACCTTTTGTGAGATTTTTAATAATGGTTCTTAATGAGAGAAACCGGAGATATGTGAATACCGAAATGAGTCAGAACAGGAAATCTCATCTTCACGGTGTCGTGATCTCATTTTTATCAAGGAGGAACAGAACAGCAAAGATCTCACATGGGATTTATTTTATTCCACAAGAATTTGTGAGCACATCATCAGTTTTACACCAGATTTACATTTTCTGCCCTGACTGCACCACTGTCTCCTTAGAGTTTGTCCCTTTATTCAGGATTTAGGTCCCTTTCCTTTCAGCGTAGTTGTCCTTGGACAAAATGTCACGTGACTTTAGGCCCCAGAGCTGGTTTTCATTCGTTGACATGTTACCAGTTATTTGTTCGTTTGCTATTAGGGTGTGACTGGGGAAGCAGGTCTGAAAGGTGATGCTGGGAAAGTGGGACCGCAGGTCAGTGTGTCTGAATGTTCAAACCCAGCCTGTGTAACACGCAGTACCAAGCACAGTACACAGCATAGTGCAGGGCACAGTACACAGCACAGTAATCAGCGCAGTACATGACGTAGTACAGAGCACAATACACAGCACAATACACAGCACAGTACACAGCACAGTGCATGACATAGTAAAGAGCACAATACATGGCACAGTGCATGGTGCAGTGCACAGGACACAGCTCAATTACATGAAACAGTGCACAGCACACGCCACAGTGCACAGCACAGCTGCTGTTGTCAGGGAGAATTACATCCCCATCCCCATAACTCCATGCCTCATCGCACACTTTTATTGCACATCTTGCAACTACTGATGTATTTTATACTTATTTATAATTATGTTGTAATGCGATTTAAGTAGATGGAAGTAGATGCCAAAGCATTTCACCGCAGAGAAGTACAGTGTATGACATGTGACACACAAAATTGCGCGGGGCTGAGCGATGGCAGCACCACGAACGTCTGCATGCACTTCTGATTTGGGTGTCTGATGGTGTTTCCTGTCGCAGGGCCCAACAGGGGCCGTCGGGCCCAAAGGGGATACTGGCTCCCGGGGATTCCCTGGGCCCGACGCGGATAAGGGGGACCCGGGGGACAAAGGGGGTCCGGGGAAGCAGGTGAGCTTACCCTCTCCCCTTCAGCTGGCCTCTGGAATGACGGAGGCTAGTTTTTAGATATGGGGGTTGATGATTTGCATCTGTTTTGTACAGGGACCTGAAGGCCTGCCAGGAATCATGGGCCCCCCAGGACTCCTTGGCTTAGAGGTAGATTGGTCCCTGCTTTAGCATTCCTTCCTGTTGGTCTTACATTCGCCGTTGGACTCCAGACATCTCGAAATTAGTGATATTTTTAGGACTTCTGTAACATACTGGACAGAGTTTGTTTAAGCGTTTCAATGGGCAAAGACCGTGACTGTTGTTCTGTTCTGCTTTTGTGAACTGCAGGGGGCGCCGGGTGAGGAGGGACTTCAGGGACCAGCAGGAGCAGCGGGGCGCCAGGTTTGTCCGCAGGAGTTTGCACAAAGTGTCTGGTTGCCTTGGAAACCACAAAATCACAGTCCCTAATGGTAGCTTTGAGCAAAAGTAGCTGCTTCAGACTGTTCTTGGATTTAAAGCGAAAGCTTTATCAGATGATGTCATTCTATTGATTGTTCCCTTTGAACCCGATCAGGAGCTGCCTTAATAAATATTATGCAAATTAGTAATATAATTACACATAATTACAGTTCCGAACTCAAAATTATTTAAGGTTTTTTGACGGTTATGCTTATTCTTTCTACCAAATAATGGCGGGTTGATAAACTGTGCCCAGTGAGCAGAGCTGTGTGACACGGGGATTAGGCTCTGGACGGGGAAAAGGGAAAAGGACCTTTTCCAACACAAAAGATGGACTTGTTGAAAAAATGCTGCTACTTATTCACTAATTTTTACCATTTCATGGTGCGTTAAAGGGTCCTCGTGTACGGCCCTCTTGACAGTCTCAGTGCTGAAAAACAAACCAGAGGGCTATTTATAAAACACTCTGCGAACTTGGAACAGGTGGAACTCGGAGCCAGTGATGATTTGTGTAACCCATCTCCTGATTTCCCCCCCCCCCCAGCCCCAGAGACCAATGGCAGCCCCCAACCAATAGTCACTAACAATGTTAAACCAGCTGCAGGTGCCACAATGTTCACTTGCATTTGGAACATACAATCCAACAATACCAATAACTGTGTGAATCACATTCAAAATCTAACCTCCCTAACAATCCGCCTTGTGAGAGAGAACATTCTCACGTCTCTCTTGTTATTTTCCAGGGTACAACAGGAAGTCCAGGAGCTGATGGGAAACATGGCCCAAAAGGAGAGAAGGTAGAAGACTCGCAGCTTTCTTGTTGTGTCTTTTCTCGTTGAGAACATCAGATCTCCTGCATTTATAAGCTGAATCCAAAGGGGCTGCCAGCCTTGAACTGAACATTTTACAGGGCTGGATGTTTATTTTCAGTCGTATAAATGCGGACACACATATGTCAAGCTACTGGCAGTGTTGCAGTTCTGTGTGCCTCTGTGGATTGATAGTTGACTCAGACAAGGATCCAGGGTGCAAACATGGCAACTGGGGGTCCAGGGTAGAGAGATAAGGTGAGCTGAAGGCCCCGTGCCATGTGTTGGGGTTTCAGGGGGATCCCGGCAGGGATGGAGATGCCGGAATACCTGGACACATCGGAAGGACGGTAGGGAGACCCGCCGTCTCTGCAGCATGAAGATCAGGCTCCTCTTCGTTTGCGGGTTGGTCGGTTTTGCTCCGTGCGCTGAATGCATCTCCTCAGCCTTAATCCAAATCCATGACTTACAGGGGAAACGGGGCAAAGCCGGAATTCGAGGCTCAAGAGGACCCAGGGGAGCAAAGGTCAGGGGTCCCCTGTGCTTTGATACATAAAATGTACATCATGTCAGACTCAACTGCAGGCCTTTTGGGCTGAATACAGCACATGGCCTTATTTCATGCCATACATATTCAACTGGAGTTAAAAACATGTTAAAGTATTATTAGTGTACTACACGCAGCTAGACCCACTTGAGATTGGTCTGGCCCACTGACCTGAAGAATACGCGCAGTACACCACAGTACGTGCAGCGCACAATGCTGTGTGGAATGCAGAAATGGAACGCAGTGTCACACAAAACGCAGCGGTACACAAAACACAGGACTGCACAGACAGACACAGGCGCGCAGCAGCGCAGAGCAAACACGGCACCGCCGGTGAGCGCAGGAACTGCATGACACCATCCTTTTCTGCAGGGAGAGAGTGGATACGTGGGGCTGAGCGGACCCCCCGGGAGGATGGGATCCTCGGTAAGTCCCCCTCGCCTCCTATTCCATTTGTGAACTCCCCTCTGTTTTACGCCGCTCGTTCACTACAAGTGAAGGGCACTCGTGAATGTGAAAGCGAGTGTGATCTCAGCTGGTTTGCAGAGATCTTGCCTACCAGCTGTGAAGCAGCGATTCCCACGATGGCTCCGCACTCACCTACGATCTCTATCAGTCTGTGTCTCTCTCTCTGCATGGAGCCACTGTTAGCAAAACCGCAGTCATATTGGACCCTATTGAATATTAATATGCACCATTAATACCATATTATCAATCCCTTTTAAATACTAGTAATGTTATGAACAGAATATTATGTTACATATTACCATATTATGGACCACTTTTAACATATTATTGACCATTTTTACATGATGGTGATATTACAGAAAGAACATTATGGAACATTAATATTGCACATAACATTATTGAATATTACTACAGAATGTAATGGAAAATTAGAAAATGGTATAGACTAGCATTAGATTTACGTTTCCTGCCAAAATATAGGAAAATCAATGCAAAATACAATCTCTGTCCATTTACCCCCCCACCCCCCCCCACAAACTCCTCACAGGGAATCCCAGGCCTAGGAGGAGAGAAGGGAGACCTGGGTGTCAAGGGGGAGGAGGTGACTACCAATGCATTGTCTGACAAAGCTGGCGATCTGATTGGTCACGTGGAGTTTCGCATCATCATTTCATTATGGTGCTCAGCCTATGGGCAGTAATGTTCTCTGGTCCCTTTCAACAGGGGGAGAAAGGGGAGATGGGACCACATGGTCCACCTGGGGGGGACGGGATAAAGGTACCACTCCAGCCTCTCATTTCGTAATTTACAGTTGCAGCAAATTGAATTTGCAGTGATCAAGGACTTTGAACCTCACCTGCGTATACAGCCGGCTGATTTACTTGAGTGCTTTAGGTTAAGTACATTTCTAAAAGGATAACAACTGAATGAAGAACTTTTACGTCCAAGTATGTAATTGCGTGCTGCCTACTGTTCTAAATTGTTCACTTATGTGTATAAATAGTTCACTTGAGTGTCTCAGTGCTCAAGTAGAATAAAAACAGACCATATTGCAGTTTTTCTGTGGCAGTGGCTCGATTTTTAAAGAACACATTTTTGCACATCTGCTTGGGGGGAGATCCCTTCAGTGGACGAGACTTGATTTGATCTCTTTCCTAAGATATCTTAGCTCCCCCCAGGACCTCAAGATCCCGATCACTGGTCCAACGATCGCGGTCTTGGTCTAGGTCTAGGTCTGGGTGCCACACACTGGTGGTTGCAGTGGCTCCCCATTGCTTCACTTTAGGTGTCTTGAAAAGCACCTATATAAATGTAACAGTCATTCAAACTGTGCATGCTGGAGCCCTGACTGTAGTTCTATACCTGGTGTTCAACTCCATCATTGCTGTGCATGAAGTAATTATTAAAACCTGCTTTTCAGGGTCAACGTGGTCTTCCAGGGGAGGTGGGAGAGGTTGGACCTAAGGGCAAGCAGGTAAAGGCAGTGAAACTGTCACTGTTTGATTCATGCATCATGCAGCGTCTTGGAATATTTATATTAGTTACTGTGAATTACTTGAATGGTCGACAGTCAGTCAATGGTGAGGTGAATGAGCTGGTTCATTAATTGTTAACGATTGGCTCTTTTCTGTCAGTGCAGTTCACTTCTCCACGATCAGCCATGGAATGCTGGTTAAACGTACCAGGATATAAATAAATCTCTAACGCCCTTGTTAGTTTTAGCACTCAAAAACTCTTTCAGCGAAGCATACAGCTTGACAGTTGCCAGGCCATCTGTGTGAGACTTCTAGATCAGACAATTTCCGGTGGTGCTTTGTAATGCCATGGAGACGGGCGATTACCAAGGCAGCACAGCCTTCGCATAACTGCCGGGAAAGCGCCGCTCATTCTGCCTGCCAGACCTCAGTCGCAGCAATAAACCCCAGGTTCTCCTCCATCTTAATGGTAGGCTGACATGTCGGGCAGTCGTCATGTATTTACTTACCAGACGCTGTTATCCTTATCGACACATACATGGACGTTTTACTGAAGTCACTTTTCCTCACATATGGGCACCAGAACAGCTTCCCGAGTTATGAAAATAACTCGGGAAGCTGTGTCCTTTGTCAATGTCCAATGACAAAGTCCTTTGACCGTTATGTCACCTGCTGCATAAATGAAGAGGACAGACACTGTTCTATTCCAAAGGAGTAGAGGATAGGGGTGGATTTTTAAATCTGTTTTCTTTAATGAATTAATTGCTTTTTTAAGCAGTACTTCCGTTTTCTCCTAATACTGCTGTACAAAAGCAAAACACAGTAACTTGATCAAAACTGAGTTATGACACTGCGTCTGTTAGGTTCTGTTTTACCTCTGACGATATATCTTACTTCAGCTATGCTCAGTTTTGAATAAGTACGCTGTCGCTTACCGACCTGCCATATATAGGGATCGACAGTCAAAAATTCCGAAGGCCCTTTTTTCAGTTTCATGGTCAGCATAGTTACGGTTATGCCTTTGGAGGGCCGTATACACAACAGACATGTATCTTTGGCTGTCGTGCAGCTTTGACTGCTGGGAAGGCTATTAACATACACGAATGCCTCCACAACACAGCCGCAGGGCACAGGAGCACCTGCTTTCTGGTTTTCACAACTCGGGCACAGCTTAATGCTCTCCACCCCAACCCACAAAAGCGGGGGGCCAGTACCACCATGCAGCATGATGGTATACATGTATATTTATAGATACATTCACATTTCTTCACTGCTACATACACACATTCAGGGAATCACCTGACCATGCCCCCCTCCCATTTTTTTGCAGGGCAACATTGGGCCACCTGGGGCGAGAGGGAAGCCCGGGGTTCCCGGACTTCCGGTGAGTTCTTTTGCTGCCATTTTTGTCCTGGGCTGCATTTTCAGGGCTACTGTCTGCAAGTCTGGCCTTGCAGCAGGTGTCTGTGAGGAGAGGGAGTGTCAGGTGACCAAGGCTTCCATCTGCCCATCCATCTATCCATACATCCTTCTATCAGTCTTCCGTCCATCAGCGGCTTCACCGTTGATTCAGTTTGCTTGTCTCTCGTTCTTTGTGTAGTTTTGTCTCGCTGTGTTCTGCTTTCTTATGCCCTAACCAAAAGCTTCCCTTTGTCCCCAACTCACACGATACAGTTTGTATCTCATTAACCACTTAACCAGTTATTGTAACTGTAACACTTTGAGGGGGCACAAATAATGTAGTAATATGCTATTACTTATGAGTTAATTAACCATGAACTAAGTCTTTCTTACATACTGATCTCATGTTCGTCCATCATTAATGAATCATGATGCATCTTTTATCCTAAGCAGTTACTATATTTGTTCATGATTGTTACTTTCGAGGTAGCTAAGTATTTATGCTCCCTGAAGTAATGTGTTACCAATTTAGCTTCCGGTTTGTGTTTTGCGGGTCCCGTTCCTGTAGGTTTCCCTTATATCCCTTCAGGCTGAAAAGGGTTCCACATGAATCTGTTTCACTCCCAAATTATTGCTTTGTGTGAAGATGACTTCATACTGTTCGTGATGATGTTTCTAGGGGGTCTGATACTCTCATAGTGTTAGTGATGGTGTTTCTAGGGGGTCTGATACTCTCATAGTGTTAGTGATGGTGTTTCTAGGGG
>JAODLC010000123.1:7002594-7016444 GCA_026781145.1 Hippopotamyrus pictus | reverse complement strand
GCCCCCGTCAGCACCACCACAACAAAGTTTTGTTCTGGTGCCGACATTGGGTTTATATGAGCAGGAACTCCCTCAGGCGACATTCTGATGTGACAGCATCACCAGCATTAATGGGAATCCCCCCTGGCATTAATGGGAATCCCCCCTGCTCTTCCCGCAGGTCCCCATGAAACCATGGCTCAGTGACTCTGGGACGGTGGATTCCTTCCTCTGGCTCAGTACGCAGGACAGCGGCTTTCAGGTACCCATCAAAGCTCACACCTTCCTCCCTGCACCATTCGTCACACTCTTACAGAATTTACTTACACGAAACCGCTTATTTCTGTATCTGCCTCTCTCCCCACGTACCAGTTTGAGTACCCAGGTGCCAATGTCGTCCAGTTGAGGTTCCTGCGGCTGAATAGCCAGGCAGCCACCCAGAGGATTACCTTCTCCTGCCCTCTGGGGAGCAGGCTGGGCCATCGGGAGCGAGAGATCAAATTCCTGGCCGATACACAGAGGCAGAGTTTTGTGGGGGTACTCAGAGACTGTGAGGTACGTTCCCTGTGGGTTATAAGTACTGTTGGTTACCCATTCATTAGAACAGGGGTCTCCAGCTCCAGTCCTGTAGAGCCCCAGCGCTGCACAGCTTAATTCTCTCCCTGTTCCACCACACCTGATTCAACTGAAGAAATGGGTGGTTAGCAAAGTGTGTTAAATGAGAGGAAAATGCAGGGCTGGGGTTCTCCAGGACCCCTGCATTAGAATTAAAGGGGAACAGAGTGAGCATGTCAGACACAGCAGATATCATAGAGTGTAAAGTACTGCTGGACGTTCAGGTCCAAGGAATGGAGCAGATGTTTTAAGTTCGAGCAGAGTATTTCAGCTGGATTGCTGCAGATTAAATATAGACTAATGTAATCAATGCAGTTAGCCAAGTGTGGGGGTGTGGCCATTAGGCATGCCCACTAAGCAAAGCTGACTGGATGTTTCTTGAAGCCTGGCGATGATCAGGGTTTGAGTCCCCGGGAGTCAGCGTTTCAGTTTGAGGATCTGGACCTGCTCCCGATCAGAGACCTGGCGGTGTCCGTCGGCGACAGCAGCCCCGCGCTGGAATTCGGCTTCACCGTGGAACCCGTGTGCTTCAGCTAGGACCTCCCCCCCACCAAAGCCCCAGCCAGAACAGAGAGCCTCATTGGGACCCAGTCTGGAGCCACGGCGACTGGAGATATCGGGGGACAAAGGGCATTGTGCTGTCTTTATTCCTGTTTTTTCTGGAGACACTTATAACAGCAACATTGGGGGAAAAAAATCTCTCGACTTCCGTAGCGTGATGCTAGAGAGTCGCCTTTTCCCCCCTTATTTATGTAACCCAAAGAAGTCTGCAATACCTCCAGACTCAACTTCACTAGAAGGACTGGTGTTCTGAAAATGTTTGTTTACAGAGACATTTATATTAAAATGTGCTAATTTATATGCTGTTCCGTTTCGGTTTTGTAGCGGCTGTGTACGCGCTGTAAACATTGGAGGAAAACTTCACTCACGCTGGTCTAACAAAGTGTTCCTGCCATGAGACACGGCTAACGAGCTATCACACGTTCACAGCAGGGTTTTTGAGGCATTGGTCAGTTGTTTTATTCCTTATTGGTCATAAAAGAGCATTATGGGGGTTCAATGCTAAGGGGACGGGTTTCGATGATAGTTGAACGCAAACATTTTAACCTCATAGTCCCAACTCCAGTAGACTGGTAGTGATCATGATCTGAAATTTACATATTTATACATATAAACGGAGATGGAAAGTTCAGGTCCAGAAAGTAAAAATCCAGACTAAGATTTTGTTTCGACCAACCAGTTGAGTACTCTGTGACCGGACCGGACCGGAACTTTCCACCTTTGAGTCCCAGGCTCGCCGCGACAGCGCTGGTTGCGTTTCAGGCCGAGCAAGTCGTTTTATCACGTTTAGCTCTGCAGGTGCAAATCTGCAGGGCTGCCTGCGATTTAAGCAACTAACACACTACGTAAACCCAAATGAGAAATGTCACCTCCATTATGTTTTGTCTGTAACCAGATAAAAATATCATAAATAATTTTAATATGTCAATGTTCTTTACTTCTTTGTCTAATATGTACAAGCCGAGCTGCCTGTAAATTGTTTCAATGTCAATATCAGCTCCACGCAAGCAGGGAACATTTCAATATGGTTGCCTTAGCTGGCTGAGACAAATTTTTGGTGCTAAATACAGCGTTAAGGTTTTTTTTGTGGCTTATTAATACTTAGCATCATTGTGGTTGTAATATGTCTATATGCTGGTCATTTGATTTGAACTTGCTAGCATTACATTCTAATTCTCTTGTCTCGTGTAACAGTTTTAATAAACAGCTTCGTTGCACTTTCAGGTGGTTTGTATCACTTTACAGGGCAGTGCGCCATGGTTCCTACAGTAATTTTCACCACATACTGTAGGCATACAGGATGGGGCAGAAATCTCAGTATGTGCGGTTTCTCTGTCTCGGTTTAAGACGGAAACTCCAGTGTCCCTATAAGACAATCTGTTTTACGTTTCTCACAATAGATGAATTCATGTATCAAACAAATATCTTTGATGATGGACTAAAATTGTTTTTAAACGAATAGTCTATTATAGTATTATATCCACCTGATGTAACCGTGCTCCCTGAGATCTTCTTAAATTTATAATTCATATTTATGTTACTATTCCATATGTAACCATTTTTGCATGTTAGTACTTTGTACTCAGTCCTGACGATGATGATGAATGCAATCAGAGCGGCATGGCGGGGGTTAACGAGCGACTGCCGAAGCAGCGGCGGAGGTAGCCGAGCCCGGTTCGGCACTCGGACGGTGGCGTCACCACCGCCGCAGGAAGCCGCGCTGTCACGGTACCTCCGAAGCGCCTCCGACAAGCGGCGGCTGATCGGCTTCTGGGGGCGGAGCAGAGATGGGGACTCCGGTGCGGTTTCGGCGCGGTTGACGGGAGGATAGCCTTTGCTGCGGGGAAAGGGGAAGGAAGGACCGGAGAGGCGAGTGCAAAACAAATCAACCGGAGGGGAAGAATGCCTCCTCCTTGTATTGAATGGACTGGTTATAAAATAATTATTAATCGTTTGTTTTTGCTGGAAGGCCCTATGCATCGCTCCGCTGTATCCCTTAAAACCGCACTGATGTACTGGAGACTTTCAGTGGGATAAGGGTGAGTGCATACAGCAAGCCGATTACTTCATTAATTCCGTTGTCTAAAAGGCTATTCATTTGTTTTGGAGAAAATACATATATTATGTAAATCATTTTTCTTGATCCCGAAACTAGCTAGCTGACTTACTGGGAGCTGAATAAATTATGCTTGTGCCCGCCCTCAGGCAGGTTGTTGGTTCGTTGCGGGTTAGAAAGGTAATAATATACTCAGCCTTTTAATTACGTCTTCTAAGTACTATGGCCTCCGGGCTTGGTTTGTTGTATTTTAACAGGTGCATCAATGACAGCATATTGCACACAAGTCCCTCTGTGCAACTTAATCGGTTTATTTTTTATACTGTTGTTTTTATATATATACTTATATTAGTACTGCTGCCGTCACATTTTGCTGAAGTTTATGCAATAACGCCTGCGTGGTGGACCCGATGTTTCTAAAATTATTAAACAAACCACATACAATCTACTGTGATATAATAAATTCAAGAAGGATTAGACTAACGATTGGTGAACATGTGAAATGCACATGAAAAACCTCAAAAGAGGCAGATTTACTTGTGTTTTACAAGCACACGATCTGAATCTGGAGTTTCAGCCCTGAAGTACTTGCTAGTAAGGTGACCAAGTTCTGTCCTAATTCTGTCCACTGTTTTGGTCTTACGCATCCTGTAAATTTGAAGAAGCTGAGTAGAAGCTGGGTTGGTGACCAAACTTTGCCTTATCAGACCTGAATTTGGTTAGACGCAGAATCCAGTTTTGTCCCATTGCTATTTGGTTTAAAAAAAACCACATGAGGATTCTGAGCAAAGTGTTTTAGCTGATCTTATAACATTAACAGAGTGGGCAGAAGAGTTTTGAGCAATTTGTTTATCCTTGTCCTTGCGCTACATGAGGAAGGTTTCTCTTCCTTAACTAACAGTCGTCTTTGGAGGGAAACTTCATTATACACCAGTTTCCATCTCTTCCTGCTGAGTCTGGATTGGATTCTGGTTCTGGCCCAGACCTGGAGTCCAGGATGTTGACCTGTTTTGTTGCTTGTTATATGCATTTTTCTGTGTTCCTTGGGTGATTGCCCATCCCGAAGATGGATCTTCTCTCACATTCCAAGTCCCTTGAACACTGCCTTAGGTTTTTCTCCTAGGTATTTTTTCACCTTCCGTTTATCTGCTGTTTTCACAAGCTTCCCCAGTCCCCAAAGGTAAGGAATCATCCTCTCTATCCCAGAACCAGTCCCCTGCCAAAATCTGGCCACTTGGGTTTCCCGGGTAACCCCGACAATTTTCATTGTTCCAGTCTAAACAAATGACCTTCAGCTAAATATGCTTGGGTCCAACCTGATTAGATTTCTGATTGCTATATTCACTCAGCTGGCACAGAGTTTAGCAACAGACTTGTCAGAATGTAGCTGGAATATTCATGTTGAAAAGAAAATGAACCATTATCATCAGAGACTGACGATTGTTGTGCTGGTACAGATCTTTGGTTCGCACAATATTGTGTCATTCTGACAATTATGTTTCTTTTGCAAGCAATTTGAGTATCATCTGAAGAGGCTTCACATGATGAATTGTCAGCAAAAGACCTTTGTTAAGCTAATACACACATGTTTGGACAGTGAAGCGGTTTTGTTTTTATTATAGCTAGGAGTTAATTTTTTGACTTTGAGATAAATAGCAATAGTAGCAATTTTCCCGGTAACAATCATGTTTATAAATTTTAAAAATGATCCCTTAAAGCAAATTACGCCAAACACATACACTTTGAAACTCCTGGGAGGTCTGCCAGTCTACTTTTTAATTCCATTTTAGGTCTTTGTTGCTCGGTTAAAAGAGCTGCACCTTTGATTAAGTGGCATTTCTATATTTTTTGTGAGTGGATGATAATGACTGAACAGCCAGATAAATTGCGAAACACTACTGCTGGTCATTAATCTTCAGTATTGGTCACTGGCTACGCTTTAATGCCACATTATGCTTGTAACCAGGATACTGTAAATTCCTGTGTCACCCTGGAAACTGACACCCCCCCCCTCCCCAAGCAACACCACTTCTGCCCCCATTCTCTTTTGATTTTGGGAGTTTTATCTACTCATAGAAACGGAAATTCTCAAGGAACAAGCTGAGGGGAACTACTCTGTACCTCTCTCTTTCTTTAGGTTTCCATTGCAACTGCAGTGATCCATTCCATCGTTCAGCTTCTGTTAGGAGACATGTACGCTCTCTCTAGTAAAGACTTTGTGTCCCTGACCGTCACTGAGGGGGGTGACGGCAGATACAACAATGGCAAGCAGCGGCGTCGCCAATCCTGGTGGAGGGTGAGTCAACTGGGGGTCTTCAGTACTGTCATACTCACACTATACTCCATCTAATATTGTCACAGTCACACTGTACGCCATCTAGTGCTGTCATACTCACACTGTATTTCATTGTGTACTGTCACCCTTACACAGTACTCCATCCAGTACTGCCACACTCACACTGTACTCTATCCAGTACTGCCACACTCACACTGTACTCCATTCAGTACCGTCACACTTACACTGTACTCCATCCAGTACTGACATACAACCCTGTCATTTAACAGTGCAGTGGTTAATGGGTGCACTGCCGGAACTTTTGTCTGGAACCAGAACCTATTTCCGGAACCAGGAACTTTTGTTGCGTTCACACCACAGGAACTCGACCCAAGTGCAGTTCCTCAGAGGCAGTTCCAGAACCATTTTTTGTACCTACTCTGGACTAGGTACTTTTTATTCAAACACAAACTCCTGGGATGTGGCTTATAGCGATAAAATTGGTTGACCAAGAGCACCAGCACTAACTTGAAAGTTACATGTAAGTGAAGAAAAAGAGAGAGAATTATCAGAGCAAAAACTGAGCAGATGGAATTGTTTTTGTACCCCAATTACATTTAATGCATCAATCCATTGCGACTCCATATTTCTGCTAGCGTTTATTGGCTGGATAACATTACATACATTTTTTATTTTGTGGAAAATGAAAGATTGATCTGCTGGCCAGATTTAATAAGAATCAGTTTTAATAAGAAGAATGTGACGCATGAATGCAGCGAGGAATTGCCATTCGAGGGACTTGTAAACCAGGACCAAATTCCGGAACTTTGATATGAACGCGTCTAATGGCTGGAGTTTTCCTGTCCTGACGCACGTCCATAACGGCACACCCACCTAACCCATCTTCCCTTTGCCTCCCGCGCAATTCCTCTGTTTCACACAAACCACGTGACATGGCCACCGCGGAGGGGGTCGGTGGCGGCCCACCACGGCGCAGGAGGTAACCCCGTTTCTGTGCCGATCTTCAGAGGTGGAAGCAGCTGTCCCGCCTGCAGCGCAGCCTGATCCTCCTCCTGCTGAGCACGCTGGTGGTCTGCGGGACCGTGATGTACCCCAGCCTGATGCCGTTCCCGACAGGTAGGTCCGCCTCCTGGCACCGTCTCATCAGACTGTCAGAAATCCATTTCCTTTGTGCAATAAATGTGCTCGACTACCAGCAGAAGTTAAATTTCTTATATAAAGATGGTTTACAACATGCTTGTTCCGCAACAGGAAAATAAATCTGAAATAAAACAGAAAGAAGAACACAAACCTAGAATATTAAAGTTAAAGTTCCCCTCTGCTCCCCATTCCTGTATTTATGTTGTGCTTTTGATCAGTACTTCACTCGTTTGTCTTTGTATAAATCACCTGCTAAGTGCACTCTGCGGTGGATATTTAGGTAGGAAGATTAAACCAAACTTCTCATGTGTCATTGGCTTGCGTTCTACTGAAGGCTGCATCCCCAGCAGATTGAACATCAAGGTACTTCCACCATATTTTTTAATAGACCAGCAGAACTTTCCTGTCCTGCTTATCTGACCATGCCTTGACCATTAGCTTTATAGTGCCCCTTGCGTTTCCATTGATGTAAGATTGCTAACTACAAGGCAGCAAATATGCTTTGGGTTTTACATGCAGGATTTACTCTAAAGTTTTGACGAGAGACTTTTCCAGACTGTCACCCTGTCTCAGCGGTATACGGCGGCTCATCTGGGCTTGAGCAGTTATGAATATTCATGAAGGACACAATCACTCATTTATGGTCTTGGAAACAAAGCTGCTTTTAAATATTTATTGACAGGTTTGAATTTAAGAAAGGGAAACGGAAACAGTTGGACCGCCACTTGGAGATGTTTTCAGGATTCTTGACAAAGAGCTTTTTGGGGTTTTGTGTGTCTTATATAACACAGCAGTCAGCTTCCACGGTATCTTCTCCCGGTGTCAAAGGCGTCATGTCGACCCATGTTCACACCCTCCCATTCCCGTCCAGATGTTTCTCTGCTAGCGGGAGAGGACAACTGGAAAGCAATGGACACCGGAACCCTGAAGCCTGCCCTTCCGGGGGTCATTCCCGAGGTGGTCCCCAGAGCGTTCCCAGCCCTGGAGAAACGCGAGCTGCCCACTGAGGTTCGTCAAACCAGCCCCCCCCCCCCCCACCACCTAGCCATCTCCACTTAGCATCGGAGCCCGAAAAGCACATGTTAGAAGACATAGCATTAGCCATTACCATTGCTGTAAATCACGTTTGAAGGAAAGCGATTGGGACTCTCGTTATGAGTCGTTAGGCTGAAGGGCATCGCCAAGAACTCGGCAAGGTCGAGCGTGAATGGGACTTAACGTTGCGGCTGATTGGTTTCGGGCATTTAATCCCGAGGCCCCTGCTCTTCAAAAGAATATTTTCCTCTCCACATATTGGCGTCGTTACATTATGGCTCCCCCTATAGATTTTGGATGACTTTTTCTATCCAAGGCAACCAGAGAATTGTTTATAGAAGTTCCGCTTGGGGTTCTGGAATCTGGCAACTGTTTTTCATTCGCTAAAGTTTCAGAATTTAACCCCCCCCCCCCATCCAACCTGTACATGTCCCATAGCAGAACAGGCCGGCACCCAAGAAGCACAGACCCATGATCCTACACAAGCGTCAGAGTAGTAGGGGGGATGTTTCTGATGGACCGCCAAAAGAGAGCCGGGGACTATCAGAAGAGGGGGGTGCGGAGGCGACGGACGGGGGGAAGCCGCTTGTCAGGTGAGCTTCTGATAAGCGCTAATTATTAAATTAAATTTATTAATGATTGTGCACTGGGGCTTCTCAGCCTGTGAGTCGTCGCTGACTTTTTACTTTTTATATCTGCCAATGTGTGATGCTCTGTTTTAAGCCACTGAGCCCTATAGCGACACAAAGACAGCCCATGATGGCATGATCAAGGAAATGGGTTCCGGCAAATTGGTTTCGACCCAGTGCCTCCCAATCACCCAAGGATGCAAATTGATTCTAAGGGACCACAGACTTTGTGAAGTGAAATAATGGTGAGACTCTTTTATGGAGTTGAAAGTCACCCAGAGCTGTGCACTTTGCGCGGGTGGCTCTGTTCTCCAAAAACACTACGCCTCAGGCCTCCTGCTGATTTTTCATTTTCTTTATCCCTTCCATCTATCTTCTCTCTGCTTACCCAGATCAGGATGGCCTGGTGCCTATCCCAGCACAGGGCGCAAAAGCTGGGGTACTTCCTGGATAGGATTCCAGT
This sequence comes from Hippopotamyrus pictus, assembly GCA_026781145.1. NCBI lineage: Eukaryota > Metazoa > Chordata > Actinopteri > Osteoglossiformes > Mormyridae > Hippopotamyrus > Hippopotamyrus pictus. The sequence continues at coordinate 7,007,670 of JAODLC010000123.1, read as the reverse complement.
CCATTACAGGGCACCTACACATGTGCACAGTCAAGCACTGTGGGCAATTTAGAGGCCTCGATGTGCTCCCCTGCGTGTTTTTGGACTGGGGGAGGAAAGTGCAGAACCCAGACGACGCCTGGCACCACCAACAGAACATGCAAACTCTACACGCACAGTGCAGGAGTGAGATTCGAACCCTCGGCAGTGTAGGTATGAGAGCACCCTGTGGGCAGCACCCTGCCCTCATGCCCCAAGGCTGCAGGGCATCACCGTGTGTGTGGAGTTTGCATGTTTTCCTCTTACATGCACAGGTTTCCTGCAAGTCCTCCAGTCCTCCCAGTCTGAAAACATGGTGTTCAGGCGATTGTCTCTAAAATGCCCACAGTGTCTGAGTGTGGGTAGGCTTCAGGCAGACATGTGCTGGAGAAGTGGAAGAAGGGCAGCTGGATGGAAAAATCGAAAACTCGTGCTCATATTCCGATAAAGGAGTCCTAGTTGTTGACATATTAACGGTTAAAGTCTTTCTTTTTATTTGTTAATTCGCCTTTAAATGTAGGTGCGTTGACGTGTAGGACTGTAACTAATGTCAGTTTATCTACCTGTCCGTACAGCTGGCGAGGGGCCATAATTGAGGCGGAGCAGGTCACGGAGGCCCAGCGCGCGGAAGCCCAGCCCTCCACCCGACAGAGGGAGCCCCTCCCAGCAGGGCCAGGACAAGCAGCGCCACTGGTGCCAGCTATGGGTAACGTGCGCCGCTAGGCAAGGGTCTTCTCAGCACTGTGATGCCCCCTGCTGGGCGGATCATGAAACGGTTCTCTTGAGGAAGGGAGGGACCAGGTGCCCCAGCTGCATGGCGAGCAATATTTCAAGGATGGCAATGAATGATGCACTGTGCCAGTTATTACCCCCCCACCCCCACCAGTTTGTCATTTGAGTGGTGGATTGCTAAATTATGCTAAATATCAGGTGGGGGGTGGGTGATAAAATCACAAAGGATGGTAGATTGAGCACTGGTGCGTGTGCGTGTGCGTGTGTGTGTGTGTGTGTGTGTGTGTGCATCTCTATCCAGCCACAGGACTAACGGAACCCATCGACCGGGCGGAGGCGGTGCGTGAGGCCTTCAGGCACGCGTGGAAGGGCTACCGAGATTTTGCCTGGGGGCATGACGAGTTGAAGCCCGTATCTAAGTCCTATGGGGAGTGGTTCGGCCTGGGCCTAACCCTGGTGGACGCGCTGGACACCATGTGGATCCTGGGCCTGAAAGAAGGTAACTGTGCCACCTGGAGGCGGGACACAGTCTGACCACCCCCTTCGCTCATATGGTCCTAAGGACCAATAGTATAAAAGGAATCTTCTGGCTTGTATCACAGCCCTCAGAGCGCCTGCCAACACCACAAATAACCCCTCCATCCCCTCCCCACGTCCTATGGGACTGTCTCCAGGCCTTCATGCTCCTAAGACTGTCTTTTATGTCTAATTTTGATAATGTGCTTACTGGGTGTCATTGAGGAAGATGGCTTGCATACCTTACCACTGTGCAAAGTTTACCCCGCGGGTTCAGAGGAAGCTGTTTTTCACCTGGCTTCACTCGAGCAGCACAGTTTTTGCTCCCTAAACCGATTTTCCTCCGCACGCGGCAGAGTTCGAGGAGGCAAAGAAGTGGGTGGCCGCCGAGCTGAATTTCTCCAAGAACGTGGACGTGAACCTCTTCGAGACCACCATCCGCATCCTGGGGGGTCTGCTCAGCACGTACCACCTGACCGGGGACAGGCTGTTCTTCGATAAGGCCGTGAGTCAGGCAGACAGAAGCTAGAGCCTCTACTCACCGTTACTTTTATCACTGGTCTTCTGTTACTGCAGCTCCTTAGATCAGCGTTTCCCAATCCCGTCCTCGGGGACCTGCAGACAGTCCATATTTTTGCTCCATCCCAGCTCCCTGACAGGTCACATTTTTGCTCCATCCCAGCTCCCTGACAGGTCACAAAGTTTTGCTCCCACCCAACTCCAAATAGCAAAAATGTGGACTGTCTGGCAGGGAGCTGGGAGGGAGCAAAAATGTGGACTGTCTGGCAGCGAGCTGGGAGGGAGCAAAAATGTGGACTGTCTGGCAGGGAGCTGGGAGGGAGCAAAAACGTGGGCTGTCTGACAGGGAGCTGGGAGGGAGCAAAAACGTGGGCTGTCTGACAGGAAGCTGGGAGGGAGCAAAAATGTGGACTGTCTGGCACGGAGCTGGGAGGTAGCAGAAATGTGGACCACCCGTGGGTCCCCGAGGACCAGGTTGGGAAAGGCTGCCTTAGTCATTTCAGCAATAACAATCTATCTTAGCATTCACTCTTAGAGGCACTGATAGGTATTTACCGATTGAATTACTAGCTTGGCCATCAAGCCCATCTCAACGCTCCGCTTATGGATACCCATACTTCTCTACAGAAAGACATTGGGACCCGACTGATGTCCGCCTTCAAAACACCTTCCAAGATCCCGTACTCCGACGTGAACATCGGCCAGGGCAAAGCCCGACCCCCCCGCTGGACCTCGGACAGCACCGTGGCGGAGGTCACCAGCATCCAGCTGGAGTTTCGGGAGCTGAGCAGGCTCACCCAGGACCCCCAGTTCCAGGCAGGTCCGGCGGGCCGCGTTCCTGGGAGAGAAGGACTGACCCATGGATCACCATCAATACCCCGAACCTCAGTCCTCTATGTCTTCTGTAGCATGAATGGCTAGAATGCATCATATGGCCCATGAGACAGAGCCTAAGCTTGATGAGAAGCTCGGTCTGGACAAACGTGAGGGTCATCTGAGGTCGCCAGCGGCAACAGGAGTCTGCCTGAGACCTAAGAGAACAGTAGCTGCTTGGGTCTTAAAGACTCACTAAAAAATAAATGTGAATTTTGGCCCCTAATACAGGTTCGGCTGTGTCAGTGAGGATAGTGTTAGGAACCTTTACCTCTGAGTTTTGCTCACTGGCCTACTCGACCCCTTCCGCCCCCAGAATGCAGTGGATGAGGTGATGAAGATCGTCCACCGTCTGGACGGGAAGCACGACGGCCTGGTGCCCAAGTTCATCAACACGAACAGCGGGCAGTTCACGCACCGGGGCGTATTCACACTGGGCGCGCGAGCAGACAGCTACTACGAGTACCTGCTCAAACAGTGGATCCAGAGCGGCAAGAAGGAGAACGAGTTAGTGCCATGGACCCCCTCAGGCATCATGATTCCATTGGGGGGGGGTTACTGTTTTTGCTATATATAAAAATGATAAAAACAGAATCTGAATGAATAGATACCTCTGTTAAACTCAGTCACACCGCACAGCACTAAGTTGTCTTCCTTTTAGTGCTTATGGTTGTAGCTACAGTACATGGCTATAATTGATTTTTTTTAAGGCTCTGTCCACAAGGTGGCGCCTTTTTGACTTATGATGCTACATACGATGAAAATGAGGGCCGTGGCTGTAGAATCTGGTTCCACCATTTGGCTGATCAGCATTTCCATGTGCGCCCTCAGGCTGGTGGAGGACTACCTGCAGGCTGTGGAAGGCGTGAAGAAAAACCTGCTCCGGATGACCACCCCCCGTAGACTTACCTTTGTGGGGGAGCTCTCCCATGGCCGCTTCAGTGCCAAAATGGTGAGCCTTCCTGCATGCCACCACCCCCAAATTATTCACACTCCATTATGATGAACATCATTAGACTCCCAAAGCAATAAACACAATCAATCATTTTGCCATCAGAGGTTGACCGTTCTCACATTGAAAATGCTTAGTTTATGACCACAGAAGAGAACATTGCCCCTAAATAGCATGCTTGCCTTGTAGCTTCTGTATCCAAGCGCTGAACGTTCACATGAGGGTTTCCTGCCAGTGATCTGCATTCTTCCCACAATCCAATTCTGTCATTCGTTCTTGAGATGAATTGTTGAGTTGAACTTGCATTATCTACAGTGACCTATTGTTCTGGGTTATCTCCTGGCTTCCTGGGATTGGCCCTGTGAGTGTGTGACCAGAAGCGGTAGATGGATGAGTGGATGGTTTTAATGTCTGCCGTGTGAGGAACTTGTTTCTGGTCCCTTGGTGTGGTAGATCCACAGGATGGTGAGCAGCTGAGGGTCACCTCGGGCGTCGTCAAACCTTATACCTAGATAAGACATCAGAGATAAAACACGATTAATTCATGACAAAGCAAAATGATTGAAAACCGTGTAAGAGATACAGAGCCATTGCATTGTTGGGATAATATTCTCACTGATAACATTTTGAATATTTGTTGGCTGACAGTATGATGGATTAAACCTAAATTCTGTACCAATAGGAGTTGTGATAGATGTTGAAGATTGCTGAAATGATGGACAACGCCCCCCCACCACCACCACCCCCAGCTCTGGAATTAGCAGTCACAGAGAAACGCATCTTTTTGAGTTTCCTGTTTCGCTGAATATTGCAACTGAAATGTCTGGCGAGAAATCAGGTCCGTACCAAAAATGGACACAAAAAACCCCATCCAAAAGGAATTGGCTTCTCATAGTGGGGGTAGGTCTTCAGACAGTTCAGACAGCTAGGCTGGTTTGTCTCCGGGTAAATATTCGTGTTGACTAGGCTGGAAAAACATCTGCACAGGGGTGAGTGATCGTATCCATGGCAGAACAGGGATTCTGGCAGGGTTTCCAGTTCATCCCAGTGCTCAACTGATAAACTTCACTATTTGGATGTTCAAATGAAGGTGGCCCAACAGATTTTTTACTCCCAGCTGGAACATCCAGATGATGTCACTTCCCATCCTAATGGTTGCATTAATTACCTGGGTTCTGGAATGCGTGGAGAACTCGTCTGGGCCTGGATTGGTTTCTGGTACGTGACGGCATATTCATATTAGTTCCTGCTATAAGAGGAATGTTTGATGCACTGCTGGACAGAGACCCACTCATATGTGTAACTGAATAATTAAACGCTCAGCTTAACTAATTACAAAACAGAGGTACTTTATTGTCGAAGTGCCTTTTTGCATCTCAAATAGACTATAGCAGGGGTCTCCAACTCCGGTCCTGGAGAGCTACCGTCCAGTAGGTTTTCTATCCTACCTGGCTTCTGATGAGCCA
>JAODLC010000123.1:6972949-6994016 GCA_026781145.1 Hippopotamyrus pictus | reverse complement strand
GCAATTCACTGCATTCCCCAGTGCCATACCCTGCAACTATAGCACGCAATTCACTGCATTCCCCAGTGCCATACCCTGCAACTATAGCACGCAATTCACTGCATTCCCCAGTGCCATACCCTACAACTATAGCACGTAATTCACTGCATTCCCCAGTGCCATACCTTGCAACTGTTGCACGCATTTCACTGCATTCCCCAGAATACGTGACACAATAAACCTTTTCCAAGGCTAAGAGCTGTCTTCCTTTTTCTGTCTATACTTGATTTATTGTCAGCACTTCCATCCATCCATGTTGCAGCATTTATCCCAGTCAGGGTCGTGGGGAATAGACTCATCTCTCCAGCTTTGTGTGTAAATCTAAGTTCCCTTACAATGTATTCGATAGGTTTCTGGCTGCGTGGGAGAGAAGCTGGCTGTGCTTGGTCTGGGTGATGATGTCACCACACTCCGTTTGGCTGGTGCCGTCACTGCGGTCGTCAGAACTGCTCCTGTCCTATCCAGCTGGCTTTCAACGTGTCCTCGGCACAAAATGAAATGTAAGACTTTCAAATGAGCTCTCCTTCAGATTCGCCAAAGACATGAATCATCTGCTCTTTTCCTGAGGGGTGATGAGATTGATGGAGCACAGGTGATGTCTCTGAGCTGTTTTGCTTTCTTACAATGTCCACCAGTAACCTGCCCTTCTGCCACGGCTCCTCAGCTGTCACCTGACCATTCTTTCATAATTTAAAAGCCGTCTCCAACATTAGCTCTCATGAAGTAACTTTCCACTCTTTTCTTTGTCGACAGTCTAATCACAGGCCTTCAATGGCTCTTTGACTGGACATCTCCAAAGACCACACTGATCTGTGATGTCTTCCTTTTCTTGTCACGGCAATACTTGAGGAACTTACATCAAAAGTCCCCAGACACTCCATCTTCCTCGCTGGCTTGTGTTTGTTTTTACATGGAGGTTCAGATTCTTCTCTGATTCAGTTTATTTATTTTTGTTATCTGCATCCCCCGGTTGCCTGCTTTGGCTTCACTTCCTGCTTTGGCTTCCCAGCATCTTGGCTTGTTTGTCCTTGAAAGACGATAGTTTCCTTCCACGCAGCCCACCTGGATAAGTATAGGTTACCTAAAAATAAAAATGAATGGAGTGATTCCTCAGGTTATTTCTTTTTTTGTTAGAATCGTGGTCCTTTTTCTGCATTAGTCGAGAAAGGCAATTGTCCACAGAAGAGTCATCTTCCTACAAGAACCAGTCCCAAAAAAGATGGATCCAATGTGATATTTGTATGTCAAAACTGCTCTCTGTCAGCCTATTTATGGATAATCTTAGCCTGAGGTTCCTGTACATGGCAGTTATCTCCAGTAACAAGCAGTTATGATCCTCCTTATTACATTTTTTTGCATTTGGGCATTGCATGGCGTAAGCTCCTGTAGCTCAATAAGTAGAGTGCTATGCTAGCGATGCGAAGGTTGTGGGTTTAAATCCCTTGCAGCACCCACATGTGGCTTCATGCTTGTCTATTAGGCCAGTACCTGATCATCAGAAAAGGGTTTCTGTTTGGTGTATATTTTTGTGTCCGGTGCAGTACTCCGCTGTATGCTGCACTAACACAGACTATTACTGGCTCACCATCTCATACAGTCTAGGTGTTTGAGGACTGTCTGCCCATCTGCCAGTGAGTCCAGTTAAAGTTCCACTTCATCGTGCCGTGCCAGTGGCAGTGCTCTGCGCATTTTTCTTTTCTTCCCATTAAGTAACACATTTGCAAAGACTTAAGTCCACTTGCAGTGGCCTGTTGACTGCAGTATTCTAGAGCAGGAAACAGTGACCAGGACCCAGGGAAAAGCAGCAAGTCCCAGGAACTGTAAATATTTGTAATCTCTTTGTGTATTAAGCAGAATTCACCGTAGGACAAATGGTTTGGATTAAATTGCTGTTAATCCCGCACTGAACTCACAATTAATATCCATCATCTCTTACCTTTACTGTTTTTTTCTGAATCATTCATGGCAAATCTCTCTCCAGTTACACATATGGTCATTTCCGTACACAAAGGAAGATATTCGTCTGTTGCACAAGCTGGACCCAAGAATTCCCTTGTTCCTTACATTGCTTTTATGAAGTAACAGCATAGCACAAACGGCTCTGGGATCCAGAGTGAAAAATGAAACAGAAAAGGTTGGGGGGAAATGACAGGAGAAGCTAATTGGTAGTCTTTTGGTGCATTTTATCCCTGTGATGCTTCCATGATGAAGAAAAGTGAAGGAAATCAAAGTCATCTTGCTGAAAATTTTCATCACTCTTGTCTCCAAGAAACTGTTTGATGTTTGCTTCCATTTCATACCCCCAGTAGAGATGCTGTGTCTAGACTACAGAAGGTTTCTCTATATTCAATGTGTACTGTCTTTTATTGCATAAAAATATTTTTCCCAGTGACATCGTACGAGGAATGATGTGACCTGTTTACCCAGAATGCCTCTGTACGTTCAGCTTATTTTGAAGGATGTTTTGTTACTGTAAATATGGTACATTACTTGTGTTCGAAATAAGCTGACATTATCATTTTTCTAGCGGCAACTTGTTTATATCATACAGTTTATCGTGCTCTGAGTTGCCCAAACCGCTAAACTGTGTACTTAGGACAGCAGTGCTGGAACCTTCACTGGCTGATCTTGATGGATTAGCATGAACATTCCAGCAATCTATAAGCAAACGCAACTGTTGATCTTGAAAAAATATATAGTCTGGTCTGGGTCCTGCTAACCAGATACACCTAACTGTACTGAAAAATCACTATATATAGTATAGTAACTGCTGTACTGTAAGAATACTATCACTGATTATTGTACTGATAACAGTGTAGTATTGTTACAGAATAGGTGGACACAGTGTCAGAATGGGGAAAAGGCTTCCCAACTAGAGTCCTTCACCATGACCTTTCCACCAAAGCCGAAGGTCATAATCCATCATAATCATGCCCAGCTTTAAGCAGCCTGTTTCTGGGGACAGGATTCAGGGGGCACTGACCTCCACAAATGACGTCCAAGCCTGTACTGTCATTTTGAGTTTATCCACGTCCCTGGTGCAAAATATCGGCGGCACATTCTGGAACCGAAACATTTGCTGTATTTGAAATGTCAGGTGATGAGTGTGAGCGGGAACCTATTAAGGAAATGTATTCATTTCCCGGCCGTGGAACAGCGTGACGCCCTGTGAGCTCAAACTGGCGTAAAAATAGCCACTTCCGCTGCTGTGGATGGAGACTCTGGTCCTGCTGGCGGTGGGAGCAGCACAGGCAGCCCTGCGGTTATGAAGTGCGGAAATGTCAGGCGATTGCCGTCGTCGGTAGCCAGCGCTGTGCTGGAATCAAGGGGGGGGGGGGGGGCGCTGTGCTCCACCCTGCAAGCACTTCATCACCATCGCTTCATCAACCCACCAAGCTGCTGGCTTTGCCTTTACTCACCTGCAGCCTCTCCCTCTGCATCCAGTGGAGGATTAGCGGGGATTTATTAGCACGTCTGAGCGTACCTACCTCTGAAACGCGCCAAAAACGCTTTGCCGTGAGTCGCCACGGCGACAGGAACCTCCATATCGCCGAGGCTGCAGATGTTCACTGAAAACGCAAACGTGAAAACTCACATTTAGCACGTCAACGCAGAATTCGGCGGCTTATTTCTCCGGACCTCTGCTTGCCAAGGTGACCCCCGTCACACTGCTCATTGGGAGCCTGGCTTTGACAAATTGTCTGGCCTCGTTTGAGATGGACTTTCCAGATGATTTAGCATGCGGTTGTAATCAAGTGGGAAGGCGCCCGGCATTGTTCTGTAAACGGCGACAACTTCTGAGTGTTTCGAAAGGGCTAATTTCACAGTCTCCTCCGAGGCTGACCGATCCTTGACACTTTGCAAACCTGCTGTTAAGTCATGTAAAAAAAAAGTTTAACACGTTAGATAAGGCAAGCATGAGTCACTTTTTAACTCCTGTCAAATTCTCCTGCTTTATTTGACATAAAAAAATCTACTTTGGATTTAACTCTTGGTTTTGTATTTGGGGGACTTTCTGTGACATACATATAATTTAAACCCATTTTTCCTTACATGCACCACTTTTTTCCACTGTTTCTCCTTTTATATATATATATATATATATATATATATATATATATATAAAAGGAGAAACAGTGGAACAGTTACATCAGCTTATACACACTTCCATGCAGAAAACAGAGGACATGCATGCACAGGTCCCACATGCATATTTATGCATATTAATAACGGCAGTCAAAAGGACAGAGAGGATCCTACTCTCCTTATGTAAAATGATTTCGCAGTGCCATCTGTGCAAACTAGATAATGTGCATGATGTTAGCAGCCAATCATGTTCCAATATGTAAATTAGCTGTTGCATTGTGGATTTTCAGTGTCTTTATTCCCTTAATTTTCTTGTTGCTAAAATGTTTGTCCGTTGTTTTTCTCCCCATATAATTTAGTGATTCTGCATCTTTCTAAGAAGGTGATTAACTATTTAAGTGTCACTACCATGATGGTGATGGAGGAGCAGCTCTGCTTATGTAATCTGCTTTTACAAGACTGCCAAAGAACAGTATATCAGTCACGTCTTTGCTATAAAATGTTGTTAAAGTTCCATGCATGTGATCTGTGAATTGTTCTGTAATTTGGATATGTTACCGAGAGATTAAACTCCTTGTCAACTTCGGAAAAATCTGTACAGTCGCCATGCGATGTCGGGGCCTTCTCCAGCTTCCTGGGGCTGTATCACCAGAACATGTTATATGTCACTTCAAAGTAAGCCGTTGGATCTACACAATTCTCCAGGTTTCGCTTTTTCCTGTTTTCTAAGTCGTGCGACAAGTACAAAGCACGTGAGTGAATACAGCAGGCCGCCTTCGTGTGCACGGAAATTAACTGGAACCACTGGACATTGTGCGCCTCTTTGTGTAGAGCTACAGCGCATCCAGAACTGGAAAATATGCAAAACCGAGAGAGAGGCTGTTATTTTGCATCGCCAATACGAGGCACGTAATTTTATAATAGTCTAGAATTCTAATTCTACTGTCACAACAATTATTCCATGTAATCGACTTTTACTACAATCAGTGCCTAGGAGCACAGCCCCGAAAAGCCCCTTCAGCTCTTCTCGCTACAGGGGCCTACAGCAACGCTCTTTATTTTCTGAGCCGGGGGGCGGAGGCAGTGGTGACCATCCGACAGAAGCTCAGGCCTCTTATCTGTCAGGCTGAGCTGTTGCTTAATACTAACAGCAGGGCCCCGATGCGAACTGCACCTGTATGCCGTGTTGGCGGGGCATGAAATATGAACGCATGCACACAGTCTGATCCCTGGGCAGCCATTCACCTTGAAAATTGGATGCACTTTGTCAGATGAGTTCTCAGTAATAGTTTTTTTTTTGTTTCTGCAAGTCGACCGTGAGGGATGCACCACGCATGGGGAAGTTCACGATTTACCCAAATTGATTCCGCCGCAGATTATAGAGGCACGTCGTGCATGCTGCGTCTGTGAATTTGATGCATTTTGCATGCGCCGCAGAATCTAATTGTGAATATTAGTGTTTTAATAATTTAATGATTAAAGGTTTAATCTTTTTTTTTTGTAACAGAAAAATGTGCAGTTGGCTCTTTAGGTTGCAAATCAAAATTTTAATAGTGCCAGTTGAACATGGGAAGGTGGGAGAGAATGGAAGGATGTCCTCTATCTTTCTGTTCTTTTGTAGCGTCTTTCTTTGCTGTGGCCTGCTGACTCACTGCAAATTAAAGATGCCTCCCATTCTCCCTGTTTTGATGCAGTTGTGGCAGTGGAGTGATACCTGGTGATAGTTGATCAAACTGAGGACATTTGGGAATGAACAGTTTTGTTCTTCTTCCTAGAAGGACAGCTGGTCGAGCTGTGAATTCCTTAGAAAGCGATGAAAGCCCGATAGGTGGCCCCCGCAGAGGAGCATGGAAGAATCCGGATCTCCTTATTTTATTGGAATGCGGGAAGGCTGAAAAGCTGCTTGTCATGGTGGAGGGGAGATCCTGTATTTGGGCACCTAAGTGCCTAGACATGCGGGTAGGAGACTTACTGTAAAACTGCAGAATCACCCAAGGGCGGGCTGACAAGTGGCGCCAAACCCAGTTAAACTCTGCAAGTGTATCGGTCTGTCAAAAACATAGACTATATGTCGAGGGAGTCTCTGAGTATTATATTCGTGACATGTCGTTGATACCTAGCTGACAGTCTCACGTGGGTTTGTGCAAGCAAGCTGGTTTGGCCAGAGGCCATATAGATTCCAGGGTGCGGGGGTCCTGTCATCATGTGAGGCAGCATGAGAGTCACATGGTATAGCAGGGCCGGGGTTGTGGGCCTGATCCGGCCTGCTTTGATGAACGGGGGAGCACGGTGCTACGTGAGTGGCGTATGAAGCAGCCGAGCAGCCGGGGCTGTGCTAGCAGTCTCCCGGCCTTGGCCTCAAGGGGGCACTCTACACTTTCCACGAACACCGAACAGCAGATGCGACCAAAGCGGCAGCACCGTGCAAGCCATCTGCATCGTCGGCAGTGTTGCCGCTCTCTGGCCATTTCAGCATTAGCCGGCAGTTGCTATCTGTGGAAAGTCCGCGTCAACCCTACATGCAGCATTGTGTTTCCTCAGGGTAGGGGGGCAGAACAGAAAAATAGCTGGTATGTTACTTAACGGACGAGGTGGCGGGGGGGGGGGGGGGGGGTCTATTTCTGTGCCCCAATATCCATCCCCAGAGATGCAGAGCTGATTTGTAAGCAATAAACCTGGAGCCACCATGACAGCCCCCCAATTCAATCAGGGGGAGTGACAGGGGGCGGGAATAGGGGAATCAATCCCACAATGCTCTGACGTCACGCCGCAGTCTCTCCTGCTGGCCGATACGGAGCCTCCGTGCTTGTTGTTCCGTTTCGCTTGCCATCTGGAATATATACGTCTTGATTATGTCATGAACCTGCGCTGGATGCTGCCTGATTTATTCAGTATCAGAAACCTGCACATAATAATATTATCGGAATATGCTCAAATGTGAAATATTCATAATAGTCAAATCGTAATTACATCAAAATAATATACACTTTGCAGTAATATTGCAGCATCCACTTTTTATTCTTAAACGGGGCCATTAAATAATATATTAAATCATTGCAAGCTTATTGGTGCATAATAATTCACGTTATAAAAAAATCTGCAAGAGGGGCCAAGTCAATGGCATGAACAGAATCAGCAGTTTTTAGAGTCACATGCTCTTCACTGTTTTCAGGTATAATAGCTGCTGTTCATTTCGCACCGACATACTCTATCAGCTGTAGCTGATGCATTGAGCTCATGACCACTGCTGCAGGGCACATGTGTGAGAGTCTGCACCACCAGCTACTGTTTTCTCCCTCAAGGCTACAGTTAACACCTGGCTAGAGGAGGGCTTACGGCTGCGATTCACTTTGCTTATTCACAGCCACATCTATCACACTTAGACCAATGTTTCCCAACCGGGTCTTTTCTGACCCCCACACAGTCTACATTTTTGCTGGGAGGGAGCAAAAATATGGACTGTCTGGGGGTCCCCAAAGACTGCGTTGGGAAACACTGACTTAGACCACCTGAAGCTTTTACTCTCCACCTGTTCTGTTTATTAGTACCTGTACACTAAGCAGACATCTCCATCAGGTTTTCAGTTACACACTTTAACATATTTATATAACTGGCTAATATATTCAGATTATGCACAGTACCTTGATTCATATGCGTATGTGTTGCTATTCCAGGAAGCACAGAGCACAGGCGTCACAAAACACAATTATACATTCACACACATATATGTATATGTTTCCTATGTAACATTGTGTTTATGTGTGTATATTCCACGACAGTTTGCCGTGCTCCAAAAACTGTTTATTCCCATTGGTTTATGTTGACATGTTGAAGTAGGCATTGTGACGGATTTGGGTTTTGTCTCCAGCCTGTGGCTGCATTCTCAGAAGTCTGCTGCAGTTTAAATTGAAAATCCAGCCGACAGTCAAAGCTATTAGTAGATGTGGTGCTTCAGGCAAGGAAAGAAGTTAATTGCATGTTTGGTTAGCATACTGTTTATTTTTGCTTTATCTGAGTTTATTAGTCTTGCCTCACAACGTTGTTTGTCCTTCTGTGACTATCTAGCTTTCTTTACATTAATAGCTCAACAGTTATTCATATTTTTCTTCATTCAAGTTAAAACTAAACACTAGCTGGAGTTCTGCTGTTTCGTCTTGTATTTACCAGATAGACACCCTTTCCAGTACAGGAAATGTATGTCTTTAAATTTATATTCCTAGGATTTTATCCCACTGGGGTTGGGAAAACCATAATTTCCAAACATATTAATGCTGGACAGTGCTTAGGGTGTCAACGTGTGTCACTGTGCGTCACCATGTCTGTGTGTTTCCACAGTGAGGGTGTCGTGGCTAAGAGAAAAATCAGCAATTTCAGACTAGATGCCCACAATGAGTGGCCTGTGTTGTGTTGTGTTGTGTTGTGTTGTGTTGTGTTGTGTTGTGTTGTGTTGTAGTGTTTTGTGTTGTGTTGTAGTGTTTTGTGTTGTGTAGTGTTTTGTGTTGTGTTGTGTAGTGTTGTGTTGTGTAGTGTTGTGTTGTGTTGTGTTGTGTTGTGTTGTGTTGTGTTGTGTTGTGTTGTGTATTTCACTAGCTGTCGGCCAGCTAGTGTTGGCCTCTACTTAAGAATGACACGATTGATCCAGCTCAATCAGTGTTGTGCTAATTTGGAAAAATGATAACCTGGGATCAATTCTTCTCGAGGTCTCATTTGGAGAGTGAAATACTGAGATACTAAAGTAGGGCCAATAAAGCTCCTCTGCTTATTGGATACAAAAGATAAACTATCACTCAGTGTATAATATTATGTAAACTACCCTGTATTACAACTTTACAAGCAATATACAGCATGAAACATACATCTGAACATAGAGTGGATCTGCTTGAATCTGCCACAGGTTACCAATGTAACTGCTTAAATAGATTTGCTTTTTATAAAATACCTTTGCATATTCATGTTTGACCTGCCATATTCTTGCCTCTCAAGGCAAGTGGTTTGATTGCCTATTTTAGGAAAATTACAGGCACCTGTATCCAGACTGAGAGCTAAATTGATGTCTTCCTAAAGGAAAGTGGATGGTAAATGTCAGTCGGTAATTATCAATGCCATACAGTTGGTAGAGGAAAAAAGGTTTTAATGTGTATCTTTATGCAACTCTTCTGAACTATAGAATTAGCAAGAGACTATTTAAACAGTTTGACACTGTTTTAGTTATTGTTTTTGTATAATTTTCCCAATTTTCACACTAAGACTATGTATTGTATACCATCAGAATAAATTGATTTGGGTTGAATGACCTTAATGTATTTATTGAAGTATTGTTGTTTGTCGTAGTATATATAAGAAACTATCTACGACCCAAGTAGAAATCACTTGTGTAATTATCACTACATTTAAATTTAGCCAATGAAATAAGCGCTGATCATGCAAGGCAGCATGAAAAATAATCTACAAGTTTAATTCACGACTGTTGTTTGAGGATATAAAAATATTTCGGTAGTTTATCAAAATAATAGTAACAATGAAAATAAATAAAACCTAAAACTAAAATATAACACCCACGACCACCGCACGGCTAATTTATCGACTAGAGCCCACGATAGTGTTTTCGGTTGCCAGGCAACCAGCTGCCTCGTCATTTCCTGTGAGCAGAAGGTCTGGAGCGAGAAGCTGCGGTAGCGGCTGTCTGTCGATGGGAGCCGCGCGAGGAAGGAGCGTATCAGATCCTGGACGAAATTCGGACGAGTTCTGCGGAAGGGAAGCCCAACCCGAACGCCGGGCTACTTTTCACTTATTTAACCGGCACTTGTCATTCGCGTTGAGTTACTTTGGCGGGTAATTTCTTGGCTTAATATTCTTGAAAGTGGAGGGAGAAGACGAGTGCACTTCTGACAGCGCTCTCCTTAGCGACGTCCATCCAGCCGAGACAGCCAAAAGACGGACTGGAAAGAGCGCAACTCTCACAGTCACCCAGTATTGAAGTCCGGAGGGTGAGACGACCGCAGGAAAAAAAACTCTTTCGCGAACTTACTTTTTAGGCAAGTTATTTCTTTCGTTTATTTTTTAACCTTTAGGTACTAGGGGGACGCAGCGGAGGGGCAGACAGCGAGGCACGGAGCGGCGCTTTTCCGCCGAAGTGCGGGAGCTGCTTCCCCTTTGCACACCCGGCTTCTTTACAGTCCTTCCTCGGCTCGACTTCGTTAGTTTGCGTTTCCTTCGCCTTCTCCAACTTTTTGAGTCGTATTGTTACGTTTTCGTCAAATCTTATACGCCGTTTTAGAACAAAAACTTTGAAAAACTTATTCACTCACGCATTCCTGTCCCGTGCCGGTTGTTATTTTTCTTTTCATTTCTGTGTTTTTTTTTTTTCCCCAGACAGACTTGAGCGATTATTTTCGCCGACAAGGATTATTCGGCACGCTTCCGGACGGCCAGTGGCTAAGCCGACCCCCATGGCGGTTTTCCGAGCGAGCTACTCGCAGCGCTGGCCATGCGGCGCCGCGATGTGAAGCGGCGCCGGCCGCCGATGCGAGCACTGCCCCCCTTGTTCCGTCGCGGCCCCGTTTTCTCGGCAGGGCTCCGAGGATGAGCTCGGACGTGGAGCGCACGTCGCTCAGCTCCATGGGCTCCGGCGGTCGCTCGCTGTCGGCCAACGTGCGCAAGCTGCACAACGCGCTCAACCTACTGCTGAGTGACTTCGAGCGGGAGCAGTTCATCCACTGCCTGAACGTGTACCACTCCAAGCGCAACGTCTTCGACCTGGTGCAGACCCTCAAAGTCATACTGAACGCACCCAGCAAGCGCCAGCTGCTGCCCATGCTGCGCCTGGTCATCCCGCGCTCGGACCAGCTTCTCTTCGACCAGTACACCTCGGAAGGGCTCTACCTGAGATCGGAGGTGCTCGACGGCGCCGTCGCCCCCGACACCTGCGGGGATGCCCTGGCCGCCAACGGCGCGCCGGGAATAGCAGCTCAGTCCCGGCCGTCGGCGCATGGCGCGCCGAGCGGCTCCCCGGATAGTTTCAGCACCAGTAGCGAGGGGACAGCTCCAGCGCCTCCACGGGATCCCCCCGGCGAGGTGCGCCAGGTCACTCTGAAGCGCAACAAGAGCAACGAGGGCTTGGGCTTCAGCATCCGCGGTGGCTCGGAGCACGGCGTGGGTATCTACGTGTCCCTGGTGGAACCGGGATCGCTGGCCGAGAAGGAGGGACTGCTGGTCGGCGATCAGATACTGAAAGTTAACGACAAGGTGTTCAGCAGGGTCACCCACGCTGAGGCCGTGAAGGTGAGCTTGGTGCCTATGGTGTGCTGGAGCCTCTCGTTCTGTTACCTGGACTTTCTACACCAAGATGTGTGATTAACTTTGTGAGGTATTAAATACATACATTGATCTGAGTGCAGCCTGATCCAGGAGACTTAGCTCTAAAGCCTTCTATTTAATACTATCGACACTTTGCAGTCTGCTACATCTCAGCATTCCCTGCCTGTTCTCTCCTCTCCGTCCAGTTAATGTTGCCAGCAACACCATCCCCCTTACTGGGAGGTGAGAGGGGTAGCCTGGTTTGCTGAGCTTCTCCATACCAGTTTCTATAAGACACTGAGGCTGACAGACATTAGGAAACCTTTTTGGAGATGGACATAAGGACCAGCTGGTCTGAGGTCTTGGGAAGAAGTCCCATAGTGGTACTCTTTCAGAGGATACTCAGTGTAACATGGATCTAAATGTTGTTATAAATCACTGTTGGTTGTATAATCCACCTTGTTGACGAGTGTAGGGCAAAATTACTTGACATGCACTTTGGCATTTCTCAGCTTGTTGAATGTGGGATCATTGCAGCAGTATTTGCTTTGCTCTGCTCAAACCCCACCCACCCATTATGATGGCGCCCCCACTGATTTGTATGTCTGACGTGTGATGGACGAAGTGGCAATGACTCATTTCCAGTGGGCTTGAACTGTTCATGTGCCACGGAGTGTGTCATGCTTGATTGAGGATAAGCTGTAATTAGATTTTTGTGTAATTAGCCTCCATTGGTCATAACAGATGTGAAGCCTTCTCATTGGTCAGCTCAGCCTCTCCTTCTGGGTACAGGTGTTGGTTGCCTTCTAGGGGGCAGAATTGGATCTGCTGACTTTGATGTGGTCTTGCACTGACATGTCTTGTGGTTCCTGTTCCTGAAGTCATGGTGGACCATAGGGGTGTAATGGTACCCAAAATTTACAGTTCAGTACAAGCCTTGAATTAAGGTTCATGGTTCGGTGCAATTTTGGAACGTCAGGGGAAAAAATGTTTTTAAATGGTTTATTAAAACTGCGAACACAATTACGAGCCTTTGTAAAGCAAACAAAAAGCAAATGAGATGCTTATCTGCATATTGTAAAAATGTGCTAAATAATTAAAAATGAGAAAATTAAGAAGACTGCAGCATAACAATCATAATGAAATAAATTCAGTTAAATCCCATGTTTTCTGCTACAGAGTATGGCTGCATATCTGTAGCGATAAACATCCCTGTAACCGACAGTTTTTAATGTAGCCCTGTCTGAATTTTCCGCAAAAGTGTCTTAAATGCCAGAGGCTGTTTCTGCCTTACTCCAGCCATACACACATTCAGATGTTGATGTCTCAAATGAGTTAGAATGTTTGGTGTGTTTCTTGCAACACATCTGAGTTCGGTATAAAAGAGCCGACTTGGCGGTATTATCAACTGCTCTCTCTGATGCTGGTGTGATTTACTGGGAAACCAGAATGTTCCAAAACTGCCATTTATGACTGACTGTAACCAGCTCACAGCTACAATTAGCGTAATGTTTTCCCGTTGAACATGTGCTTGTGAATTTAAGTTCTGCATGTGTCAAGAAATGTATTCATTTTATTGTGCATTCTGAACTAAAAACAACCAATGTAACCGAATTGCACACATGGAATACATATACCCTTACAGCCTTAATGGACCACTGATGCTGCTGTTTGGCTGTATTTCTCGTGCCATTCTGGTCATGGATGTAACGCATGTTCTCAAGGCTTAAAATGCAAAAACAGCGATAGTGTAGAGCTGGGGTCAACGTTAAGTTGATGGCTGCTTGGTCTTTCTGTTCTGATCAGTTGTGGATGAGTATACCAAATGCTTTGATAGTCATAAGAAGGGAAGGACCGGAAACTAGTTCTTGTTGCATTTCCATTCTCTCATATTCTCAATTTGCACTGATCGTTCTGTGGAATGTCTTGGAGATTTTAGGATTTTTTTTTTTTTTTTATGATTTGCATTTCTGGAGCAGTACGATACCCTCAAATCTGTCTTCTCTGGAATCAGTCTCACTCCCACAGGACAGTCCATTCACTCTAGCTGAAGGACAAATGAGTGTGGAACCTTTTAAGGGTTAAGAATTACATTGTTATTGTATTATTATTATGTGACTGGCAAATTCGAGATGAAGTGCTTGTGTGTGAGAATGTCACACCTTAACGTTAAATATGGTGTCTGTATGGACTGTTGACCTCTTGAAGTAACCAGTGATTCCTTGGCACAAAATACTAAAGACAACAGTAACTAAATACATTTCTCAAGGGCCTGTATCATCACTTCCTCTTGTTGCAGCTCCTCAAATTCTCTGTACCTTAAAAATTACAAGATTTAATCAAGGCTGAGTGCCATTGTATAATGAGCAGAACATGGAGTTCAGATGTCCCACTTCTCCCACTACTACACCCCCACTCTGGCTCTGTCCTCCACCCCCACCCCCTTAGTCTGACCCGAAGCCAAGCAAAAAATGGCATCAGTTTGCAACACTGCGTGTCTCTCAAAGTTCATGTGTAAGCAAGATTCTGTGCCAGTCATTAATCCACATCCAGCGGCCACCCGAGTCAATGGGTGCCATCGCGGCAAGATCAAGCTAACGTGCTTGCGGATGCTGGACTCAGTGCAGTGCAGTGATGGAGAACGGCAGACCGTTCTGAATAAACGGAAAGCTCAGCTGGGCTGAACCCGCATCTCGCATTACGTCTGAGCAATTAGGGCACGGGACTGGAAGCTTTTATGTAGGTGCATCAGTGTAACATAAAGCATTTGTCTTCTTACTTGGAGCAACCATTCCAGTTCACTTGAAGTAATAAACCTTCCCTTTTTTTGGCTGTTTAGTCATGGCTGTCATAGTAGCATCTTACTAAATAGAAAAATTTCCTGCTCTTGGTTTCCCTTCTGAAATATATATACAGTACATTATATGAAATCAGGGCCTGAATTTCAGTATGATCATGAGGCCTGCGCTGAATGGATTACTGCCTGTGCATTATGAACTGTGTAGGTGTGTGTATGTCTGTATGTATAATAAGCTGACATTCTTAAGTAAAGCCCAGACCATCACAAATGCAGGTTTCAGAAGAGCAGCTGCTTAAATCCAGTGGGCCGGTCGTGGGGGAATCCTCAGTCACTGGAACCAGGGGGTGGGAAGAGGCTGGGCACTGAGGGATTTGGGGACAGATCCCAGTGTGCAGCAGTGGCATTCGGATGACATTTAATCTAAAGCAGAAGACGCCTCCTGTTTAACCGGCCTGACCTTCACCATAATAAAGACAAGGAGGCTTTTATTTTCTTCTTCCCGATGTTGGAAATTGCTACCTTCAGGCTGTTAGTGCCCCGTGGGGGACATTTCTGCCAGGAAAATCATGCCTAGCCTGTGTATCTGTCATCCTGTGACCCAAACTTGGGCCTGGACTGGGAGGCACAAAAGTTTCATTCCACAACATGGAAGCTTTATCCATGGGGGGCCACAGTGGGGCGTGCTGGTTCTCACTACACCAAGACATTATTTGGATGGGAAGTAGGTTCACTGCAGGAACTTTTTCATCTCTGGACGTTTCAAGAGGCTCACTGCTTTGGTCAGAGGGTTTTATATATTTATACATCTTTTTTTGCGAGGAAAGTAAATGTCAGTTTTGTAGCACCAAAACATCGTTAAATACTGTTCACTTGACGCCGTGTGTCAGGTACCGTATATGACTGTACAAGTTGGCGGATTTTCGGAATTCATGTGAATCGTTTGGACCCAGTAACAGAAGCCAGAAAATAGCAGCTCAAGGTCTAGAATGGGTTCTACTGTTTTACCCTTTATTTTGGCTGCAGGAGTGCAGGATCTAAGTGAGACAATTAAAGTCACTTTAAATAAAAGCAACTGCAAGGTCATTAAAAGAAAAGAAATTAATACAATGTATTTTACACTTTTGAAAAGGAGGTTCAATTACAGGGATTGTTTTCCCCATACACACGCCACCACCTGCTTGAAGGCCATAGAATACGGGCCCATAGTGGGCCGCTTCTCTGGTCCAGTCGCCCCGGCTCATTTAGAAGCTAAATTATTGATGAAGCATTTCTGTACGGCAGGCAGCGTACATGACCAGGCGGTGTGAAGGCGCGGGACCGGGTGGGAGCGAGCGGGAGGCGTCTGCGAACAGTCGCTGAGGGATGGATGAGGGAGAAGAATGCATTTGATTTCTGATTCTCTTTCAAGCCATCAAAGATGCAGGGCTGGGGGGGGGGGCGGGGGGAAGTGGTTCCGCATACACCCCGCCCAATTTTTATATTTATTTTTTTAAATCCCCCTCTGCCTTCGTTTCTCATGCCTCATCCATCTGAAAAGCTCTTCTTGCCAGCATTTTAAAATGCACTCCTGCACCCCCCCCACCCCCCTCTCTTTTTTTTTTTTTTGCTTAGTGTTCAGTTTCCCCTGGTTCTCGTCAGCTGGCCACCTTAAAGGGACAGTTTAATTGAGATTACGGGGGCCAGCCTGACTCCCCTCGGTAGCTCTGCCTTCAGGATGGGCAGCACGGTTATCTTGGCCTTGGGGTGGGGTTGGGTTGGGGTGGGGGGGGTGAGGAGTACCATGCGTGACAGTGGTGGACTCTGTGGCCCCCACCTTCCCTATGTGATGCTGCGCGAGGTTGAGGAAAAGCTTAATGAGCACTGAGAGGGTCAGACCGAGGCATTTTATCAAGTCAGATTGTCTGTTTGGAGCAAGGGCTTGCCCTACGTGCCTCTGGATCCGGGGAGCGTCAGCAAAGTAATTAAAATGTCAAGCAAGGTCTGCAGGTACTGCAAAGTGGAACAACAAATACATTTTCCTCAGTTGTCCGTGCCTACGGAGCCTATCAAAGGGGTTTAAGTGAGCGGTCTGGGATATTAGACTAGACCCTATTGTTCATGGATGACTGCTCTCGGTGGTTTATTATTTCTGCCTCCTGCACTAATCATTTTCTTTTTTTGCTGTTTTTTTTTCCTCATTCCTGTTGAGCTTCCTGTGCCTGTGTTGGTATGCTAAGACAAAAGGCATTGTACATGTGAACAATATGGCTGTACGGGATTAGAGAGGGATTTGGCAGGGATGGCATTAAAATAGGACCTGTGAATCCATGTGCATGTACTCTGGTCTTGCAAGCCATGCTGTGAGAGACCAGGGCCTGCTGTGCCGAGCCGTGCCATGCCGAGCCATGCTGTGCCGAGCCGTGCCGTGCCATTCTGAGCTGTGCCATGCCGTGCCGAGCCGTGCCATGCTATGCCAAGCCATTCCATGCCGAGCCGTGCCGTGCCATGCTATGCCGAGCTGTGCCAGAGCTGGCATGGAAGTGGCCCCAGGGTCGGCGTAGAAGCCGGATGGCGAGATAAGGATGCGTGCTGTGACAGATGCTGCGTATTTATTCTTGGCATGCGATCTCCAGCTGGCGTGTGACGGGGGAGGGGCCCCACCTGAAATTTTAATGCCTGTACAGCAGAATCCACTGCGGGACCAAAGGGGAGCTGTGCTGTCACAATCACGGTGTAATCGCCATAAATGTTTTCTTTGATCGTTCCCCCTCCTCCCCTTTCTCCCAGCCCATAATCCCCACCTCTTTTCATTCAGACGAGCAGCACGCTTCATCCGCTGCCTGGGAGCTGTATGGAGGCGTGCCACCCTCCTGACAGCACAGACCCTGGGCAGCGACGCTTAGGCACCCAGAACCAGCAGGAGTGTGACCAGAAAGGGTCACATATTTGAGTCTGCAGTTTCTTCTTATCCCCAGGCCTCCCCTGAAAAACTTTGGGCAAAGTGGTCAAAGTCTACTGAGCGACTAAATTAAACCGGTTATGTGGTGAGGTTCTGGAAATCCAGGTCAATGAAATCAAAAAGAACCCATAATTTGCGTATTTGCAAAATGAGGTGATGAGCCTTCCCTACCCCACAAGAGAAATCACACAAACAGGCCAGCTGTGCCTCTAGCAGCATGACTCAGTGGACATTTTCAGTCATCCATTGAGTTGGTCTAGCTCCCCCCCCCAACCCAAACATGTCCTGTTTTAAAAACAGTAATTGGTTTGAACACCTAAAAGCATTTTGTCACCTCTCCTGTTGTACATCTTCAGTCCCCGTGTCCCCCTGGCTTCGCTCTGTTTCTTCTGACATTTTATCACAGCTTCGTCAATCTTCTGTCCCTCCATGCTGCGCTGAATCGAGATGGCGTCATTAATTCCGCTGCTGGTTCATTTATTTGCGTGTTTTTTTGGCAGACACAGGCAACCCCTATGGCAAGCTGCGTCGAGGCCCACCTGTGGCCTCGCACTCGCACCCACCAATAGTCATGGGGAGACTCGCGGGTAAGGATGCTGGGGTGTGCGGGGCGTTAATATAACTGATACGGGAGGGGGCTTAATTTCTTTCAGGCCTACTGCTGTAGCTGAATCAGATCACAGCGAGCCCCCTGATTCAATGCTCCTAATCAGTTATGGTTGAATGCGGTGACCCTTTGTGTTTTCCAGTTGTCATCAGACATCACAGATGCCCCATATATGGCAGAATCACCCACAGCTAAACGCAATTATCACACAAGTGAGATGGCAAACATTTCAGAAAGCATCAGGCAGGTTTACGTTTCACTGAAGGACAGATGCTTGCCACTCTTGGCAGCGTCCTGTGAGAAGGCCTGTGGGCTGCGACCCCACTCCCACCTGCCTGAGGTTAG
Source organism: Hippopotamyrus pictus (assembly GCA_026781145.1). Lineage (NCBI taxonomy): Eukaryota > Metazoa > Chordata > Actinopteri > Osteoglossiformes > Mormyridae > Hippopotamyrus > Hippopotamyrus pictus. The sequence goes on along the minus strand of JAODLC010000123.1, from coordinate 6,975,905 downwards.
ATACCACGTCATTGGAGGAAACAAGTCAATGTGGTATCGGCTGTGGCTGACGACCCCTCACGTCCGTGTCTGACTGCAGCCTTCACTTCAAACTGGCCACTGTTTGTCATCAGGGAGGACAGGTGGCGGGGAACCACATCACCACGTGTGAAATGCGAGAACTTTTCGGTGCGGTGCCGGTGCACCTCCCTTTAGGCTCAGTGAGTGGGATTTGGTCCCATTTATCTGCATGCTTAGTGTCTTAGTGCTGAGCGACATTTGGGACCATCCTCAGCATAGCCTCAGCACCCACCATCTTTAATAGAGGGGTGCCAGAGGGAAAGAAGCTCCCCTTCTGTGTGCAGGTGTCTTCAGTTCTGAGACAGGCTCCACCCAAAGTAGCACAGGTGGTTGTGTTTTTGAGCAGCAAGGACTGGCCTGACTGCGCGGGCAAGCAGAAGTATTGTGGGTATTCAGGCTCCCCCAAGTCCTACTCTGGTCTCATGCGCTGACAGGAGGTTGAGAATGCGACCGAGTTGTCATGGTGACCCCGCTGCGGGGGCCCATTTCCGCACCGGTGGCTTCGGGAGCGTTGCAGGAAAATGAGCTCCTTGGAGACTTGTCATCTAGGAAGTATCACTGTGGGAATGTGTGTTTCAAGGAGCATTACAACATGGGGCGGCTGAGGGGGGGAGGTTGTGAATGTGAGCACCTGATGTGGGGAGTGATGTACTGTGCTGCTTCCTGCCATGCCTGACGTACCGTATCTGTAAAGGGATGTTACGGAGTAGCACCTGTGAGTCGATGCTCATTCTCTGCCAATTCTCTTCCAGTGAGTTAATAACTAATAATAATGAACTGTTATGTAATTTTTAATATATATTTCTGTGTCTTGTTAAGTTTAATTCCTGACCCCAGTTTCATGCTTGGCAGCTTACTGCTGTACTCTGTGTTCAATGTGTGTGTTTGCTGTCTGTGTTCAGTGTGCGTGTGTTTTCTCTGTGTGTTCAGTGAGCGTTCAGTCTCCACACTCCATGTCTTTGCTATACCTTTGCCTTTCGGACTGTGCGTGGTCCATCGCGGTCTGCCGAAGCATTCTGACTCCACGTTCTCGCTCTCTTCTGGCGTAATGAGTAGTCGGCCCACATTCCCAACGGACCCAAAGTATCCAGAGCTCTCGTTTCTCCTGCGGTCGCTGCAGCCCTTTGCTCAGGGGTGCGGGCACTTGGCCTTTCATAAGGAATCAGGCAGGAGGATGTAAGGATAGTCAAAGGTTTTGCATTTTCCTTTATCCAAACGCCATGGCCTTTTGTAGCAACACAACCCTGTTCACCATGGGTATAAAAGCAGGTTGTTTAGACCTCCTCGTCTCTGACTCGCATGCATCCTTATTCAGTCGATGCCCTCGTGGCCCCCCGAAGGTAATTTCTCTCTAAGAATTGCCATCAAACGTCACAGATGGCCGTTGAGCTATTTGGACAGACCATAAAAAGAAGAAACACATGGTGGAGATTATCGGCGATTTAGATATTGACTGGGCGAGAAGGCTTTTGAACCACAGGTTATAAAAATGCCTGCTGCAGTATTGTTGTTTTACCCTTGAGGGAGATTCTAGAGCTCGGCCACTCTAGTAAAGTTGTGCAACCTTTAGAAAGGTATACAAGTGTCTTTTTCTATAACAGGGCTTCTCGTAAGTGAGGAGATATAAAGTAAACAAGCTGCCTTGGAATTCGGCCCATCACAGGACCCCAGCTTAAAAAGGTGCCTGTTGCGCTACCTGTCTCAGCTCCCTTTTTCCACTAGACCAGTTGAAAGCTGATTTATTCTTGGCTGTGGTTCATCGATTGGGTCTTGTGGGGGGGGGCCATTTCGTTACGTTGTGCGTCGTGTAACGGAAAGGAAGCCGTGGTCCCCCCAAAGACAAAAATCAAAGACAGTAGCTCTCCCTCTGGGAGAAAAATAAACGATCAATAAGATGTGATAAATTTCTTGTCCAAGAACTTTGGCTCCCCAGCCAACCATGTGTCTTGGCTCTTGATAGGCTTGTGACAACATGGAGCAGGGGCAGACAAAATCGGCCAGTGGTATTTTTGCCCAGAGATGGGACTGTGGGCAGGTGAGATGAGAAGGTGGAAGATAAAGACCAAGGGTGGGTCGAAGTCGCATACTTGTTTGCGATGTAGTTGGCGAAATACTGCTCACGTCATATGCTATATGTCCAAATCCTCAGTGTGGTTGAGACAGTCAGTGAACAGTACCTAGATGTCATACTACATTTGGGAAAATTATGAAGTGTGCAGCTGAAGGCCGCTATGTTATCCCACAAGGCCGCTGGAGCGGCAGCCAGAGATGAAGAACGTCACTGGCTCAGAAATTTGTGCCAAGATGGTAGATGAAATGCTGTCTCTTAACAAATTTACGTAGAAAACAATATCTAAGTTACATAAATTGAGTCAATTTTTTTTTCATTGGTAGTTTTTAACAGTTTTTAATTTTCGCTATGTTAAGCTACATCTTTAGTAAACATTTGGGTCAGGTGGTATGTAAGATGGTGACCACAATTGCAGAAGTTCTAATGCACACATACAGAACGTATTACTCTAACAGGTGAGTAATAGGCTTCTACCAAAATTCAGTGCATATTCTGTAAATATAATTGCAAGAAATGTATGTGAACCCTTCAGAATTACTCTTCATTAATTGGTCGTAAAATATGATCTAATTTTCATCTAAGTTACAATAATGAACAAACAATCTATTCTAACTACAGTAAAATCCCATTATAGTGGACTCGCTTATAACGGAATATCGTCTATAAAGGACGAGGTCTGCTGGTCCCGGCCGTGCGCCTTTAAGAACATGCTGAAAAAGCATCGGATATAGCAGACTCGCATATAATGGAATTCCGCTTATAACGGACAAACAATTTGGTCCCCAGGGCCGCTTTTAGCTGTAGTTTTGTTCGGCTATAACGGAC
>JAODLC010000123.1:6958469-6972849 GCA_026781145.1 Hippopotamyrus pictus | reverse complement strand
AATGGTGTCCTGTAGTTGTGTTCTGGGCATACAGCAACTCTGGATATAACGGACTGTTTTGCCAGGTCCCTTGAAGTATTGTTCTTGTACATACTAAATACATCATTCAGCCATTGACAATGTAGGTTACAAAAAATAAGTGAACAGCTGGATTTAATAACTGGTCAAACCTGTTTTGGCAGCAATAACCTCAAACAAGCCCTTTCAGTAGGTGCAGATCAGACCTGCAACATTCAGGAGTAGTTCTGAACTATTCTTCCTTACAGAACTGCTTCAGCTCAGCCATATTCTTAAGATGTCTGGTGAGACACGGCTCACTTGACATCATTCCACAGCATCCCTTTTGGGTTAAGGCTGTGCTCTGACTGGGCCACTCAAAAAGGCAGATTTTCTTTTTTGAAGCCACTTCGTAGTAGATCTACTCCGAAGTTTAGGGTCATTGTCCAACTTTGTGACCGTTTCTAGGTTTATGCAAATCAACAATTTTTGATTATTGGTGTTGATTATTTTTGATTATTGGTGTTTCTTTTTTTTTGCAAGACGCGGTTCATATCAGCAGATGCTTCTTTTGAATAGCAAACTGAAAATGTTTGAGTTTTTTATAAGTCACAGCAGCTGTAACCTACTGTAGACCTCCAATGTCCAGTTCATTTACCAGACTTCAGGTTTGATAACTCCTGGCTCCTTTTAGCTTTCATTGAAGTCTTTAGGCTAGAGATTCACATACCTTTTCCAGCCTGCACTGTGAATGTTTGAGTGGTTTGTTCAATACATTCATGAACAATACAATTTTATAACCAATTAATGCAGAAAACCAGGTTCACAAATTTTGCAACTGTATGTGACTTCGGATGCACCCTAAGTGACAAGGTGGTGATGAAAGAGCGAGGAGGGATTTCTAAAGGCAGGATGCAGGGAGAAAAAGATGGGTGGTGATAGGGGGCGGGGGTGTCACCATGGCAAACTCCTGGTGACAGCACATTTTGCAAACTACTCGTGAATCTGTTTGGTACAGACAGACAACTTCTCCGATCGCCTTTAGGGTGGGGGGGCGGTGATTCAATTTAGTCACTTCATATTTCTCCCTGCAACCATGCTGACCCAAGTCTATTCTTGCTCTAAAAGCCTTTTGAGATTTCCTTCGATAACATTTACAAAAATGCTCAGTAGTATCTCCACAAATGGTGCCTCCTCCCCAGGTCAAAAGCTGAGCTCGACAGAAATGGAAAAGAACCTTAAGGAAAGTGCCTAGTAACCTGGATTGCAGAGAAGGTCCTTGGTCAAGTCCTTGGTTTGTTTCAAAGCAGGAGCCTGACATTGGCAGCGTTTGAGCGTGATAATCATTTAAGTGAATATTCAGCTATGTAAACAAAGTCTAATTACTTAAAAAACATAAGCTCTCTAAGCTGCTGTAATAAGTGACAGTTTTGGGATCTTTCTTCAGCTTTGGTCCTGTTTCTTCCTCGTTCTGGATCCAAAGTGCCTGAAAACCATGCTGTGGACCATGCAGCATGAAAGATTTGAAAAAGGACCCTCCACACATGCATGTTACACATTCATAGACACACCTGCACAACATGATCTTCCAGCTGCTTTCATGAGCAGGGCTGTTAGCTAATTAGTTGGGATTATTAGTATAATAGCGACACAATTAATTTATAGCGACACTGTCCATTTTCTTGCCTTATATTTGTGTAATAAATATATAAATATCAATTCATTGGTAATCTGCCTGAAACGTAAAGAAAAAGAGAAATTGGTTATAATATCAACCGCCTATAGTGACCAGTTTCACCCAGACGAATGTGATCACTATAAACGGTTTATTTTGTTTGCAAGAAATTCAAACTATTTTCTACGTTTTTTAGGGAACTTGCTTTTTACATTAAAACTAAAATATGACTTTTTTCATATGACGTTTTCATTTCCAGCAATTTGTGCTTTGATTTCAGTTGTTTGAAATATTCAATAAATAGCCATAAATGCTTCATCCTTGTGTTTTTTTCAATTCTTTTAAAATCATAGATAGGACATAGTCTTTCATTAGAAAAAAATATCCCAGCTTTGACAGTTGCGCATATTTACAGTAGAAACCTTGTCAATTAAATAAAAATCAAAGAAAAATAATCGTTCATTAATCGCAATCGAGGTAAAATGTTCAATTAATCGTGATATTGATTTGATGTCATGTCGCCCAGCCCTACTTTCACTGTAGGATGCAATGCAAAGGCAAGACATTTCCTTTTGCTGACATTTGTGTGCAAAATCAAGGGTGCATCTCATTAGTGTTTCATTTCACTCGTCTGTCCAACTATCTCGTTGTATTCTTTAAAGTTCACGGAGGAAATGAGGGAAGAAAACTAAAAATATTAAGATCTACTCGAATGTGGTTTGTGCGAGTTTTGTGACTTCCTGCAGCCAATGGGGACAATACTGTAGTGATTGTCATGATCCGTCGGGTGAGCTGGAAATGGGGAATCGGTCGCGGAGACGGAGATCCAGGAACAAGGGGTTTATTTGGAAAAAGACAATGACAGGACTAGGGAAATGTACTTGAACGCGGACTGAAATACAGAAGACTAATCGGAAATAACTCAAAACAGCTTGCAACAATCGGGATTTCACATGAGTTTAACGAGGGGGGCGTGGCACACAGGAGGATCAGGCGTGACAGTGATTACTAATATTATTCGATTTGTTGGTTACAAGAGCTCACTGTAAGAATTCACTGGTACGATTTTTGCACATGGTAAATCTTTTGCACACGGTGACAAGCGAACTCCATTTGTTGATAACGTCACTGTCAACAAATTATATGGCAAATGTAATTTTGTTACTTAAAAGCTCTTAAGTGTTTCTTTTTTTCTTTTCCTAAATTATTTATTTTTGCATCTATAGCCTATCTTTTTTTTTTCTTACATTTATACACATTGATATTTTTGTTACTTTTGCAAAATAAATATAAAAATGTAAAGTATTCTTCGAATAACATTTTTGGCAGATCTGTTTAGTTATTTGGATAGGGTTGCAATTTTACAATTAATATCTTTGGGTATTCAATGAATAGCCATTTTGATGCGTGTTTGTGTGTGTATGTATGTGTGTGTGTGGGTCATGTATATATCAATTTTATAATCTGTGACTGCAATCAAAAACTAAAAATGAAAGTCTTGTATTTTGTTTGGTTACTTATGGTTAAGGTTAGGGCTGGGTATCGGTTAAGGTTGTAATTGTTGGGATTAGGGTTTTGCCCATAGAAATGAATGGACAGTCCCCACAACGATATCAATACAAATGTTTGTGTGTGGAGATTTGGGGGCTGATTTGGTCCCAGACCTATTCCCTTGAGCGTGAAGGTTATTTTGTTTTAGAATGGATGTAACGGCTACATAGTCAGTATTCCACAGAAGAGGCAGGTAGAATGAACTGTATACAGGACGCGTGTGTCTTTTAAGAGAAGCATGTTTTCCCAAAGTATCATTAAGAAGAAGGCACAAGATCTCATTTTACTTGTAATACACTTCATATTTTATTCACCTTCTTTCTGAGGATCTAACATTGCAAAACATCTTCCGACTGCACCGGCATGGGGATGATGAATGACAGCTCTGATGTTGGGACCGGTTTGTGGGCTTGTGTACGCTAAACTTCAGAAAGATGGATTTTGTATTCAAGGCACTGCTATGACTGTTCAGCATTCTGGCATGCCGGAGCAGCTCAGACCCTCGGCGGACGATGGCGGAATGCACGTAGCGACGGACGCCTTGTTTCTTTGGCCCTGCAGTGTCCGGGCAGCCTGGATGACAGAGTTGTGTTGGCCTTTCGAAGCATTTGTTCACTGTGGGGGCATGCTGCCAGTCTGAGGAGGTCTGTGAACCTGATCTGACTGTAGAGGAAGCTGGGCCTGGGGGCTCAAGGTCATCGGGAGAGGGTTTGACCTTGGCTGATTTAGGTGACCCCATTGGGCTGGTCCCCCATATTTCTAAAAATAACCTTGTTCCCCATGACTAATGGCCATCTGGCTCACCTAGACTGGCCCTCCAGAACCCAGCTATCGATAACGACGGTGACGTCCACATTGGCAAGTCACACTGAGAGCCCAGTGACTCCTGGTTGCCGATCTGTTCTGATAATCCTGTAGCTAGTCATCTGGCTCAAGGTGGGAATAAGGCTCTGTCCATCTGAAGCCAGTAGAAAAGAGCACATACACACACACACACACACACACACACACACACACACACACACACAACGGCTTGGTAATTGCACTCAGTTAAGGGCACTCTATCGATCTCTAAACGTCTTGTGTACATCACTGGACAAGCTGAAACCCTCAACAGCTTATTCTGTATTCGGAAAGTAACCCTTAATGGTTTGCTCCTCAAAGACAGAGGGGGAGAAGAAGCAGACGGTATCCGACTAGACTTCAGCTGAAAGTGGAACAACCTTTCGCAGGACATGTAGTGATAAAGAGCTGTTAGTGGTGGTCTGCACTGAACCATTAAAGGTCAAACAGCATTCCCCCCCCCAAACTGAGATTGGGAAGGAGAAGACTGCAATGGAAGCCCTCTTCCGCTAAAGCACGTCAGTGTCACATCGGCAAAGAGAAACAGACACGGATACAAATTCGCTTTCTCAAAGGATTACTTATCCTTGCAGTACTTCTCAATATCTCCTTTGAGGGATATATAGCTAGTTTATACTAGTGATACATGTTTGGTGGTTACAGGTAAGTGAACAAGCAAGAAGAAATAAATACATCTGACAGACGCAAACAGAAATGATATGGCTGTAACATTCTGAAATGATCCAGATGAAGGACATGTCCTAGGAAGATGCCAACTTTGATTTTAATGTGGTAAGAAATGGCTTAAAATATTGCAATAGCCCAGATGGCTGCAAACCCCCACACCCGCCCCCCAGGACATATGGAGGGGCGTGATTTTGTTTTTATTTACCTGTCCAGGTCTGAGGAATCTTGCTGGACTGGTGTGTTAATCACACACAGCGTGAAACTTCCTTACAGTACGTGGTCAGAGCAGCCTGATAGAAATGGTGTTTACATTTTTTTATTTTTTGTCTGGCTGTTGTGGATGGAAGGGAGAGAAGTGATATGAGCAGTGGAGCAGATAGGAGGTGGGTAAGTGAAATTGGGAGGGGGGGGGGCACAGAGCCCAAAGAGAGTACTGAGAGAGGCAGGAAGAGAGATTTAGGATGCGGTTTGGCCCTTTCACATGGAAGCACTCTTATTTCAGTCAGTGTTTCACATTATAGTTCCAGGCCTACTCTACACAGAACTGTTTTCATAATGCCATTCCCAGCTTACAAACATTTACCCAGGGGGTTGCAGTGTTTTTTTTTTCCCCCAATTTATAGCTGTGCAAATGTACTCTAAACAAAATTTAATAAAGGCCACGATTAGCGCCCTGCTGGGATTATGATTCCTGTCAGGGAGCACGGGCCCAAACGGAGGTCATTACCGCTTCTGTTTTCATTAGCTTTTGGTTCACATGACCGTCCCTTTTCATGTAAATGCCAACGTCCTACTCAACGTGATACAGCAGACAGCATGTAGCCTGAGGTTTTATTGGCCGAGGAGCTCAGAGGAAAATGAAATGTGTCTCTGCTGACAACAGACAGCGAAGGCGTGAAGGCATGGTGCAGCGTGCTGGCGGACTGATTGAAGCAGCGCCTGAACACTGGTGGTAATCTGTACAGGTTATTCAACTGGTTTGATTACTTTTCAGCAAAGAACAGGTGGGACAGTGGAAATTGGTCATGGGCTGGCAGTTTTCCAGAAGGTTCTATATAGGTTTAGAATGAAATAAATCTTTAATAGTTTCACATGGAATTACATAGTGTGATATCAATGTGTTTCTCTCAATGCACTGTAGTTGTTTTAACTGTGTCTCCCGGCTAATAAATTGTGGAAATGTGGTTTCCTCCAAAGTGAACTCGATGTAAACAAGGCAGTGTTTCTCCTTCCTATCCGTGGCATTTTGTTCCCAAAGCCTTGGCTTAACGCCCGATGCTGTAGGTCAACCGGGGAGCGATGCTCTTTCATTCCGGTTTGGCCTCTGTTCAGAAGGCCAGCAAATTGCAGTGATCTTTCACGTCTCCTCCTGCCCTGGCGAGCCTTTTACAGTCACCCATTATCTTGACATCAGCTGATTGGTTAACAATATTGGATTTAGCGGTAAACATTTTCACGAGGAAGTGTCGCGCAGGTAATTTTCCAGGAAGGAAACAAATAAAGCAATATGGAAAATCCGCTTTGCTAGTGTATAGAAAACGGAATTCCATCAACATAACCAATCAAAGGCTAATAGAGGAGAATGACAAATATATCCTGACAAATCCGGCCCAAAATGTAAACCGACAGAGCTTGTAGAACCTGCAATATATTTGTGTATCTTTCCTTATTTGTGCTTTGTTGTGGTTTTGAAAGACCCGCTGCCAGCTGAACAGTGATATAATCCTGCCTTTGCTTGGTGAAATGATGGAGGAGCGGGTCAACCTTCTCGTCCAATCAGAGTGTTCTCCTGCCTGTGAACTGAGAAACAGACTCAGGTCGTTTCCAGCTGCTTTTTTATGCTTGCTTTAGGACGGTGAGAAATAGTAAAATATTTTTAAGAATCCTTGTCTTCAATGGCATATAACTGTGGGAAAGATGGGGTTTAGATTAATCATTTAGGCATGATGGTTTAGTTATATTTAAATACTTAAAGAATAATGAAGAAGATGGTTATATCCAATGCAGTGTAACAATAGTGCAGATATAACCTGAATCAGCAGCTCCGAGTTTGAAAAATTTGGAGGCCACAGGGGCTTGAACTTGGACACAAGTGGGTGCCCCTGTAAATCCAAAAGGCCTTGTGGGAAGCTTCCACACTGTCCCAGAGGCATGTGACTCTAGTGGAAATATTCAGCTCCCTATCACGCATGCTCCACTCCAGATCCGCACTTTGAGGTGTTCGGAGCCACGGCTGAAGTTAGTTTTCTGGACCAGTGAGCACCGAAAGCAGAAAATAACCTCCAGACACAGTGCATCATTTCTCGATTTCGGGTGGCCCGCTCACACGGAAAGATTCGGCCCTGCGTTACGCGGGGTGGGGGGAGTCACACTGGAATCCTTCCCCGGACTGGCCGTCCGACACATCTGATGGAAGTGGAACGCGAGCCGCGTGAGCAATGGAGCGGTGGATCTAAAGGGAAACGGGGAGCGGCCTGCATGACTGCTCCTCCTCCTGGCTTTAGTGTTCATAGCCCCTCACTAACCAGTCCCCCTGTAACTCAGCTCCCAAGCACAACCAAGCAAATCAATATGCTTTGTATATCCATAAATCATCTTTGGGGAAAAAAAAATTATATTCATAAATCAACTGGTAACAAAAAAAAACCTGTCCAATGATGTGTGGAGGGAAAGGAGTGTGTCTTATGAACTTGGATGAGTGTATTTCTTTTCATCACGCTTCGACTGGAGACTGGCAGCAATATTGACAATGTGGGTGTGTGTCTGTCAGACTTCAGCGTTCTTAGAAACTCACCAGACTATGATATTTGTTCATCAGCAATAGAGCAGCATGATGCCATTGTGGAAACTGCTGGCATTTACAGTACCAGTGAGAAGTTGGCACACGACAATGAAGGAGAGTAATAGTGTCGCATCACATGACCTGCTCACCACCTAAACCCAGCAGAGGTGGTTTTGGAGGAGTTTGACCAGAGAGTGAAGGAAAAGCTGACAATGAGTGCTAAGGATATATGTGGGACCTCCTTCAGGGCAGCTGGAAAAGCATCCCAGGAGGCCACCTCATGGAACTGGCATAGAGGAGACAGTAGGGTCAGCCAGTCCCTGGAGCAATTAGGGTTAAGGGCCTTGCTCAAGGGCCCAATGGTGGCATCACTCTGTGACCACAGGCATTGTACCAGCAAACTTCAGAGTCCGAAACCACCGAACTAACCCCCACCAACAAATTATTATAATTTTTTTTATATATATATTTTGGGTCAATGCATAATTCTATATGGTATATCATAGTTGTGATGTCTCTATTCTTAAATGTAGAAAATAGTACATATAATAGGGTAGGCGTGTCCAAACTTTTGACTGGTATTATCGGTATCACTTTCTTTATGCCATTCTAGAAGGGTTCAGTCATCCCAGGAAGGAGTGCACGGTGTGATTTGTAGTTTACTTTTCCAAATTCTGTGTTTCCGGAAGGTTCCTGAATGCTTTCTCTCCATTTGGTGTGGATTGTTCATTCTGTACTCGAAAGGACATTCTGCTGTACATGTTCCCTCCAACATGAAGACTGTAGCCACCTATATCCCAGCCTCTATTTGTAGTTAGGGAACTGTGCATGGAGGCCTCTGTGTTTTTAGGCTATGTGGTTACCATAGTGATTACCACTGTGAGAGAAGCTTAAAACACATTCCATGTTGTAAGAATCATTTTCTCTTTATTAGACGAAATGACGACCGTAACTTTGACATATTGTGATTGTTCAGTGTCATCTAAGTGCAGTGTTTCCCAAGCCAGTCCTTGACAAGCCCCTAGAGTCCACATTTTCGCTTCCTCCCAGCTCCCGACACACTTGTACCAGGTATTCGATATTCTTGATTGCTTGATTGTTTGGTTCAGGTGTGTTGGGAGCTGGGAGGAAGCAAAAATATGACATTTGTGGGTGTCCCCGAGGTTTTGTAAACACTGAGGTGGTGGATCATTTTACCTTTCAGCCTGTGAGAGAAGTGTACCTGTAGCGGTTTTTTATTTATTTATTTATTTTTTTTTTTGATGGTGAATATATTGAATCAACACCTTACTTTGGAGATGTTGCACAGGCCTCTGGCTGAGTTCTGCTCTTTACAACAATGCATGTGTTAAATTTTTGGTCATTTTGCAGCATACATAACAATAATAAAATTACTCTGTATGCATGATCATCATGGCTTCTTAAGATCGGTGTTTCCCAACCCGGTCACAGTCGGTCCACGTTTTCGCTCCCTCCCAGCTCCCTGGCAGACAGTCCACATTTTTGCTTCCTCCCAGCTCCCACAAGCAAAAACGTGGACTGTCTGCTTGTCCCCAAGGACCAGACTGGTAAAAAAAATGCTTTAGACCATTGCGCATCTTGGTTTTAGGTGATGTTGAGAAGATGAGAGCCAGGATCCTTTTAATCTTGAAAAAAAACTGCTGAATTTTTTAATTGGAACTGGTGTTTTTTAAGAGTTACGCTCAAGGTTAAAGACGCCCACATTTAGCAAAAAAGAAAAGAATAGTGAAGTGGGCTTCTATCATGTGGCAGCAGATTAGTGAATCTTTAAAAAATGAGCCTGACAAATGGAGGTGCAGTTTTATAAGAGTTTGTAAGGAAGGTGATCTAAGTACTATGGACTGGCCTACTTAGTTTGACCGCTAAATCCATTCTGCAATAAAAATGGGAGGCTTTCTGCCAGAGACAGAGTACCTACACTTGATAATACTGTCAAAAAGCTTCATGGTCAAAAAGGGCTCGAATCCAGCATTATCGCGGAAATAGGATGATTAAAAAAAAAAAGAAAAACGTTAGGGCTTAGTCCTAGATATTGTGTCATGCACAGAAGCTGAAAGAATTACCGAAAGACAGGGGACTTCTTACAGCCCAGCCAATTACAGAGTACTTGGTCATACTAGGGTATCTCACAAATGATTTGAACTTATCACTACTCAGCTCTGAAGTTGCTGCTTAATGGACTGTTTTAATAGTTTTTTTAACAGTTGACAAACATTGAATGTGAGCATTATCATACTGAATGAGGGGCACTTAATCCAATAAATCATCCACTCTCTGTGCTGATATAGGTGGTAGTAAAGTAGAAGTATGTCATTAGCACTATGGAACCCTTTTTGTAACAGATTTATGTAAATGCGTGGAGCTCTTTGCTCCATGTCTACCACACAACAAAAGGATGCACTCGAGAATGCAAGGGTAACAACCCCAAACATACACAATGTGTGCTGGGTTGTATCTTGGCCAATATGCTTTAATTTATTTGTCCATTTAATACTTATTAGCACTTGTTCCTTTGTGATTACTCAAATACAGTATTTCCTCAATGCACAGCAAGAACAGTGATACTGAAGCTAAACATAAGCCTGCATATACTTGTACTATAGGGAACAGTCTTTGACAGACATAGAGTAGCATATAAAATGTGGTGTGGGTTGTGAATGATGAGTTAAAATGATGATAAATGACCAGTTCTTGCCATTTAACACTATTAGCGTTCCTATGTATGTGTGTTCCTATCTTAGGGTTGCTCTAATCGGAAACTGAATGCACTCTTTCTGGGCATGGACGTCATTAATGCATTGTAGGGTTTGTAATGGTAAACTTTGCCTTTGGGAGCAAAGAGAAACAGCTTTTTTGCCTGCTCAGAAACCGGATGCTCATGAACTACAGTCACAGACGATGATGATACTTGAGATTGGCTCCAAAATGACTACAGGAATCCTTGCTCGTTATATCTGTGAAATCGCCTTCACATTATACACACAGATGGGGAAACTCAAATTTCTATTCTGCCGAAACAAAAGTTGATGCTGCGGGGCAATATATGCAAATCTGAAATGTTAACGTAGTCAGACAGATTTATTGAAGTGGTTAAGGATGGTAAAGGAACAGAAGGATCCTGGCTCAAGTCCCAGGAGGGCTCTGCTTCTCTGCTCTCTTTCGCGAAAAGGCACTTAGCCTGAATCGACTGACTAAAAATACCCCCGCGCTATATAGTACGGATTTATGCATAGTAAAATTGTACGGTATGCAATTAAAAAAAGATGTAAATCCCCTAAATGTCCCCTAAGTAAATAAAAATTAGCTAAGCAAACAGAAAAATACGGTGTCTCTCAGTGAACAGGCCAGTCGGGTCACAGTCAGAGTCGAACGGCAGCCTCAGGCCCATTAAAGCAGCTGGTCAGTTGGGGGACCTGGTGAGAGCATTTTCACAATGTGCTCCCTGTTGGCACATTCATGTGATACGGTCCTTGCTGTGTGGGGATCGAAGCTCTTCATTTGGACCTTGAAGCTCCATTTTCCTGAATTCGATTACCTCGGGCCTACAGCTTTGATTCAGGGGCTCCACACAAACGGAGCATTTTTGGATTTCCTTGTTTTTGTTTTTGTTTTTTATCATGTACATCGTGACTGCTTGTTGAATGGGATGCCAAGTATGCTGGGCTAATGCTCCCATTCCATGCATGAACTTAGACAAATCGGTCTTCTGTGATTGGCCAAGTGCCGAAGGCGGAGCAACCGAACACATGCCTCTCAAGGATGCTAATGGTACGGTGGGGGTTATTTGAAGTTCACATCACGGTCTTGGCTCAAGCTGACATTCGCATTTATTTATGGAAAGGTTCATGTCTGTTTGTGGTACGTCGTAATAGTGAAGAGATGGGTTACAGAATCGGAGCCATGAGTGTATGGATCAATTAGGGACAAAAACTGAGTCATCAGACATTTGTGTGGGAATAAAAAAATGTAATGGTAAAAAAACATCAAAATATCTTCCAGTTCTGTGGGCCTAGTGAGAGCCTGTGGTATGTTTCTGTGTTCCAGGGAGACTTTTCTTCTAATGAGCATTGGTGTTCTATTAAAAATCTGCTACACCAAGCCACAGCAACTTTGAACAAATGAGAAATGTATTTCTATTGCCAAGAAAAGAAAATCTTGAGCGAGCTTCTGAGAAGCTCACACCAACCATGATGGTAAATCACCAAGCTCTACTGCATGGTAAGAAATAAGTAATAGGTCTATTTGTGCTGATGAAAAGAGCGTTTGCCTAAAACATACCCTGCTCCAACCCGCTGCCTCCTGCAATTATCATTAACACAACAGGAAAGGACACAAGGTAGACGACTCCTTTGCTTTGCCTGCCGTGAAACCAGAGGAAAGAAAGCAGTGTGTTATCCGCAGTCATGTCAGCAGGCCTGAGTAAGCGGCCTCAGGAGACACGGCGGTCGATGACTGAGCGCCACGCTGCACCGGATAGCGAAACGGGACGCACGTTAGCTGTGGAGTGACTCAGTCCCAGGGGGGTGCAATACCAGACAGGACATCCCCATTAGCTCTCGGGATGCAAGCAGCGTCACCTGGCAGCGGGTGCTTATGGAGTACAACAGTAACGGGAGGCATTTTCACAGAAGCGAGAGCTTCATTCTGCAGACAGGACGCATGTCTCGCTGCATAAACCCATGATGACACGGACCGCATCCCTCGTCGGTCCCGGTCCAGAACACCAGCACAGGCAGTTCTGTGTGCTTTGAGCTCACGTCTCATGTTTGTGTTTTTCTCTGGCCGGAATCTGAACTGTTTGCAGGAATGTGTGCCTGTACGGCCTTGTCCCATCTCACAAAGGGTCCCAAGTGGGCCACCCTGATTGGTTAATGGATTATTAAAAAGCTGATAGATCTATTAGATTCTGCTCTTCTTCTCAATCTGTTTTCATTAAGCACATCTTTGCTATCCAGCAGTGTCAATTATACAGTGAAAAATCCAAAGTATTTCAGACAGGCAAATTATTTCATGATTTTCTTTTCCAGAATGATTCTGAATGGAGCAGTCTAGGCATAATTTGAAGGGCTTGCTCTGGGACGCACAGCCTGCATTTAAATTTGCAGCAGAGCGCTGTGATTCAATCCCACACCCTGCAGTGCACCTGCCAGACAGCTACCTGCTAGCAGAACTGGAGCCCAGGCGGGTCAGCGGGTGTTCAAACTGGTCGCACTGATGAGCAGCCCCTAGAAACAGCATCACACATGGGCCCTGATCAGAGTCACCCCCGGAGCAACATTCACTACGGTCTCATTATCAGCCCTGGTGGTCACAGTAATTCAAGCTGATGGCCACTGGGCTTGTGTCTCTCCTTCATCTATGCATCTGTTTCCCATGTTAAAAAGAAATATCCTGGTAGGGGCCTGGGGTCTGCCTGGGAGTTCTGGGAGCATCCCCAAGATGCTGTAATAGATAAATAAATGCCCCCCACTCATTTTTATAAGCTTACTGCTGAAGCTGCTTAATCCAACCCTCCCTCAATTAGCTGGGGCAATTAGTGGGCTGCTTCCAGTGCTCATGCCCAGCTTTTTGAACAAGAAGGTGACTGTGTGCCGCTCTTTTGCCTGGGACACATACATCATCCCTAACGGCGATAAATTAGTCTATTTACATCTTCTCCCTTCCCCATGAAATGGCCGCAATCAGCTCCCCTTTTGCAGTGAACCTGTATCCAGAAGCAAAATACAGACCGTTTTATCACAAGGGGGGGTGCTGTGGGGGGTGGGGCCTGCGGGGGTGGTTGGGTCTCCTTAACTTTGATTGCCGTGGCAACTCCAAAAGAACTATGTCTCATGATTTAGCAGTAATGGCTTGTCCAGGTGAGGGGAATACTGAAAGGGGGTTTTGATGAGAGAGGGGAGAACGGAGATATCAGGGGGCCCCTGTCAGGCCCAAGGGCCCCTCACTCACTCAGACAGATCAGCACGGACCTCAGCATGATATTTCAGTGGGCGAAACCTGGCCTCCTGTTTGTGACGGTTACCGCATTCTTGTATTGTTATTGGCGAGGAGATGAAATGTTTCCTAAGTGATGCTTCCCAGCCTTCTTGCGTTCGGGTTCCCGTTTGACTGAAGTGCAGTGCTTGAGGGTCTGGCAGCTTGAGGGGTTTGGGTAGTACTGCTTGTTGCCTGGTCACCTCAGTACTGGACGGGTCCTGGTTTGGAAATTAACTGAGGCAAAGCTGGACAGACCCTCCATGTGTGTGGACAGTGTTTGCATTTGTATTACTGAAACTGCTTCTCAGTCCTTTAATAACTAATAGCAGGGTCCTCACTACCCATACTGTATGCCCACACAGTTATACTCTCTTTCCTCCCTCCCTCCCCCAGGTCCTGAAAGGCAGCAAGAAGCTCTCACTGTCTGTGCGTTCGGTGGGCCGCATCCCGGGGGGCTACGTCACCAATCACGTCTACACGTGGGTGGACCCGCAGGGCCGCAGCGTGTCCCCGCCCCCAGACCTGCCTGAGCACCGGAGCTCGGCCTCCGCCTCCGGCTCTGGCTCAGCTGGCCGCCGCGTTGACAGCCTGCGCCGCAGCCACCTGCCGCTGCTGCAGGACGGAGATGAGAAGAAGGTGGGGCGCATGTGTGTGCGGGCTGGCGGCCGCATGCGACATCTGTACATGTGACATATATGGCAGTAACATGGTTTACATGTGGTATCTGTGCACATGGCTTACATATGATATCCGTACATGTGACATATATGACAGTAACATGGTTTACATGTGGTATCTGTGCACATGGCTTACATATGATATCTGTACATGTGACATATATGACAGTA
>JAODLC010000123.1:6933064-6951875 GCA_026781145.1 Hippopotamyrus pictus | reverse complement strand
AAAGAAAGAAAGAAAGAAAGAAAGAAAGAAAGAAAGAAAGAAAGAAAGAAAGAAAGAAAGAAAGAAAGAAAGAAAGATGCAGAACGGGAACAAAAAACTCCCAAGTAGGGAGGAAAAAAAATCCAGGGGTCCTAGGTCAACTGGCCGCGCAACAGCCCCTGGGTATGTTAATTATTTTGCAAATTGAACATTGTTGGCTTGTTCAGCTGATTAACTCTGATTGTTGTCTAGGTTTATATATTTCTTTTGTATATGGCGGTCTGGGAGATGTTCCACACGTCTGCAGTTTGTTTCCAGAGTCAGTCTGTGGTCAGAGTGGTGAAGTTATACACGGTGAGACAGATATAGAGCACAGCTAAAACGCCCGTTGGCGTTGTGTCCTGAGGGCATCTGGTGTTTTGGCAGAAGGCTTCATGCAGTCGTCAGCCAGAGACGAACTTTCCGGCCTGTGGCCAAAATCTAAACTTGGGCTCTGAAAAGGAAAAAAAAATGTAGGGGAAAGTGAAGGGGGGTGTCTGTTTTCCGGGTCTGCCTCTCCCCATGTTCTTGAAAATAAGACCATAGCTTCATCAATGATTCCTAGGCCACAGTTAAGTGGGCGTGTTTCACCACTGGCCAACTTTATAAAATGCACCAGCTGGAATCCTCATTTACATTTGGCGTGAATGTCTGACTGGCATTCCATCCAGTCAGTGTGAAATAAAAGAACTAAATAAATGAAAAACAAAAATAATCGGAGGTTTATAGATTCTGTCTCTCTAGTCATTTGACAGTTTTTTTTTATGTGTTCTCAGGCAAAAAGTGACACAGTGGCTCACTGGGTAATGATGTGGTCTCATTACTGCAGAGCTGTGGGCACTGGTTCTGTTTCTGTGGGCACTGGTTCTGTTCTGCATTTGAGTGTTCAGACTTTGCATGCTCCCCTAGTTCCTTGAGGTACTGCAGCTCCCTTCACAGTACAAAGGCTTAACCAAAGATGCTTTAGGTGGACTGATGTTTCTGGGTCGTCTAGGGTGAATGTGCTGTGATGGATCAGCTTTCCGACTGGGGTGTCCTGTGCTTCCTGGCATGGACTCCGGGCTTGGCACGTCGTGCTAGATGGACAGATGTTCCAAAATGCCACCACAGCTCAGTGTCTAACAGTGGTCGCTGGGCATTTCTCCGTGAATGTCTTTTTTCCACGCTGGTGAGTTTGTCCTGATTTGTGCCAGTTTTTTGTACAAGGAGTGAAAATGAAGGAGAAAGCAGAATGAAGGACAAAGGGAGATTTA
Source organism: Hippopotamyrus pictus (assembly GCA_026781145.1). Taxonomy (NCBI): domain Eukaryota; kingdom Metazoa; phylum Chordata; class Actinopteri; order Osteoglossiformes; family Mormyridae; genus Hippopotamyrus; species Hippopotamyrus pictus. Next base: position 6,950,604 of record JAODLC010000123.1, on the reverse strand, counting down.
AAAAGAAGTTGAAAGGGAATAAAAGGTAAATAGAAAGGTGGGGGGAGTGATATAACAGTGGGGACAGAACGACCAGGGCAGCGGTAACTCAGGGCTCCAGCAGCACCATCGACTAACTCTCAGCTGCGGGTCCTTAACCGCGGCCAGCTGCCTGACACCCAGCAGGGGGAGCTGAGGAGTAGAGGGGGCGTACGTGGAGGAGGATGAAGAGAGCAGCCCTTTGGGATGGCGAGGGATCCCCAGAGCGAGTAGCAGACAGGGGCCGACACAGGCAGAATATCGTGGGTTGCCGCCCTGTCAGTTTATTTGCAGATGCAATTGGGGGTCCTGGGTACTTCTGGCTGAAGGATGGATCTACAGGAAGTCCTGGCCTTGGAATGAAGTTGATCTGCATTCATGCCTCAAAGTCGGGTGCTCTTCTAGAGAACAAGACACCCACTGGGTGCAATTACTGAATGTGTCGGTGATTAGCGGTAATTGACATGCACAGTAATTGCACCTGTGCCTGTATCAGCTGGTCGAAGAGTGGTTAAGGGGCTTGTGAATCTGAGACCCGGAAATCAGAGAAGGAACCAGCTCTGCAACTACATTAGTGATCGAAGAGAAAGCTCAGATCCCAGATCTGTGTCCACCATCTTCAACCTAAGCTGAAAAATGCTGGACTAAGCACAGAAACATTCCGTCAGGCTACTGGGTAACAGTGTGAAGCAGTAGGACACCTGAATTTTATAGTGTAAAAACTGTAGGAAAACAATTTCTTCTAGGGGACAAAATCTTTCCAGGGGACCAGAACAGCCCTGTGTGCCTGAGATGTGAGTGTCACATCTGCCCATAGACAATGGTTAGCACCCTGGGGCCCAGCCTCACCTCTGCAGCTGTCCTGGTCCAGGGAACCAGGTAACACACACCTGTATCTGGGTTCGACAGCATAATAAAGTTAGAAGTGGGCTAAGTTAAGGCCGCCTCTGGAAGAAACCACTATCTGCTCTGCTTGTGAAAAACCAGAGAGACGTCACACTTCATCCTTTCACTGAGTCGCATCTTTTATCTGGAGTAATCATGAACCGAAAACATCATCTAACCTGCCACTGTCTTAGGCAACTTGACATTTTAGATATTTATACAGCTGGCGGGGGATACTGCAATTATCGTTAGAGACAGTCTGACTTGGACATCTGAACTTCTGTAGTCCTTCCTGCTGTCTAGGTTTAGTTGCTCTGTATGTTTCTTCTGCGCAATTAGTCCTAAAGTACATGAACCTCCACAGCTACGTGGACAGCTCCATTCACTCAGTGTCTCACCATCCTTCACAAAGTCATTATGCTCATTATGCAACCACGCTCGTTACTGCAAGCGCTCCATTTTTCCCCTGAACTATGAAGCGTTTTCCCTGTTATCTAAAATTCCTCAGCCGAGGCTGTTCTTCATTAAAAGTTTAAGCCCTGTTTGTGCATCCCAAGCACAGCTAAAGAGGTTTAAACACTGCCTTCAAAGTTGCCCCTTAAGGCCTGTTTGTGCGTCGTCTTTGCAGCTAAATGGGTTGAAACACCACCTTCAGATTCCTAGCCAGAAGATTAATAATGGCGCTCTTTCAAGGTTATTAAGTACAGTTCAAGGCTCCACTATGCGTGTCTTATATATGATTATGGAAGCACCACAAATGATAAATTACACGTTGAAAAGCACCTTGCAACTGCAGACTGCAAAATCCTCCCCAGATGATGAACAAACTCAAACAAAGCCCAGAGTTTGGAGAATCTCAAGGTAAAGAGACTTTGGTTACCACATGACAGTAGTGACAAAGGTGTCTCTTGGTCCCAGCCTCCGCTATTGACCTGGGACTGAGAATGGAAGCAGATGTCCAAATATTCTTGAATCTGCTCCCCTCAGATTTGGTAATGGCATGCAAGATTGTATTTTATTTTATTTTAATTGTACGCTAAATCGGTATATTCAGCTGTCGCTGTTACAGAGCACCTGAGGGCAGTGATAAGAAAGCACTTTCCTGAGCTAGCAGACACCCCCGCCAGTCTGGCCTCTCCATCTTGTAAAGCAGGTACGTTTCAGTCTACGGACGTCTGTTCCTGCTCTGTGCAGTTAGCATCAGGGGGCTCGTTAAGCTGTTGTGTAGGGGTGCGGGTCTCTGTGGGCATGCTCATTCACTCAGTGTCAGCAAGGGGCTTGGGGGAGGGGAGTAGGGAATGAGGGATGTAGGGAGAGGGACTGAGCACTAGTCTGGTCATGCGGGGGCTGGCTTTAGAACCACAGCCAATTGACTTTACCCCTTGCCAACTCATCACCTGCTCTGCTGACCAGGGTAGAGATAATTAAAAACAACTACAGCCATTGTGGGGCAAGAACAAAAGTCAATATCTAATTTCTCCCCCCTGTATCCTTCCAAGAAACCTTTGGAGGCAGTAGTTTGAGATCACGTTGGGAGTTGACTTAGGAACCCAGGGTGGGGGGTGATTGCAGTTGAGGCGGATGGAACCTCTTGCTAAGGACAGATTTTAACCTGAAATGGTATAAAACCTATATTAGTTCAAAAGTACAGAAATCAGAGATATACATGTCACAGGGGTTGAAGGTACCTGGCCTTCTTTTTTGGCAGTCAAGTCAGATGTGGTTGCTTTCCCCTTGGGTCACATCCATCTCGGAGGTTCTGGTTATCATTGAAGATTCTGTGTTACAAACTATGTTAGGGAGTAATGTAATCACTTGTTCATGAGTGAGAGGAAAATGGAGCAGGAGATTAACAGGCGGATCGTGCAGTATCAGCAGCTTTATGGGTGCTGTACCCTTCTATCTTGGAGAAGAGAGAGCCGAGCCAGAAGGTGAAGCTATCGATTTACCTCTCGACCTACGTCCCTACCCTGACCTATGGTCACCAGCTTCAGGTAGTGGCCAAAAAAATGAGATCGTGGATACAAGCAGCAGAAATGAGCTTAGCCTTAGAGACGGGGTGACAGTACAGCCACTGCTCCTCCGCATCGAAAGGAGCCAGTTGAGGTGGTTCAGGCATCTGCCTAGGATGCCTCCTGGACGGCTCCCTGGAGAGATGTCCAACTGGGAGGAGACCCCAGGGCAGACCCAGGACACGCTGGAGAGATGATATCTATCAGCTGGCCTGGGGACGCCTCGATGGCTGGTGAGAGGGAACTCTAATGATATTGCCATTTTGTTCAATCAATAATGGAATTTAGATAATAATAATAATATTAATAATAATACTTCATTGATTCCTTATGGAAAGACTCTTTTCACCTACCCCATCTTGCTCTTCATGGCACACATGAAGAGCTTGGTCATCTCCCACAGTAGCACCCATAGTGCTGAGAGTTAAGGGCCTAGCTCAAGGGCCTCACAGATAGGACCATTCTGCTGAGGTCAGGCTTGAACCAGCAACCTCCTGATCACAGGCACAGAGCCATAAACTGCCCCTAAAGAGTAAAGCAACTTGGAGTTTCTACCCATTTTCCTGTTGGGTGTCTTACTGAAGCAGCTGAATATCACTCACAGGCACTCCTGGTGCGGCGTCCTTCAGGCTATAAATACCAGGCTTTGACCACCGCTCTGCCTGCTGTCCCTGCTGAAAGGTCCAACTGCAGTGCTGACCCTGAATCACAGCCTCCATAGCACTCCTTTCAATCTTTATTCATCACCGACCCCAACTATTGTGTCCTCTCTGCCTTTTTTGAACTGTTTTGCATAAAGTGAATGAAGCCTCTTGAAATTTGAACCCTTAATAAGCTTCTTGCCAGTACTAGAAAACCAGTGTCTGTTACTTGGGGCAGATCTGCTCTGAATAGAAACAAAATTTGATTTGCAAATGCTTGCCCTGTGTTCTCTCTTCCCCTGGGCCTCCATTATATTAATAACATATTCACCCTCTCTTATTTTTTTCTGTTGTCTGGTTACCGTGAAAAGAAGTTGAATGTTGACTCAAAATTCCGGGATCTTACATCAAAGTGGCTGACAGAAAATGGCGGAGAAGGACGTGAAATCTGGGATGCCGGACTGGCAGAATGTTGTGGAAAGTTGAGGTGTCATGGTCGTTTTGTGCTTCAGTCCCCCCATATATTGGGGGGGGGGGGGGTTCGATTCACTCAGAGGTACTAGAATCTTCACAGTTTGTTTGATTTACGGCACCCTGGGCAGGCAGGAGATTCTCTGAGAACAGGTCGATGAGAAGCACTGTTGTATCTTAATAGCTTCTGTCACAGGGAGCAAAATCCCAGCTTTAGCTTGTGAAATCATTTAGAAAGCTTGCAGAGAAGGAGCACCCACAGACTGGAGACACTTGGTCATATGGTGAAGGTATGTCATAGCATTTTGGTCTTTTAGGGTTCTTCTGTGACCCAGAGTGGGAGGATGCTGAGGACTCCTGAGAAATAGTAGATCATTCCTTCAGGGAAACCCTCCCCCTTTTTCTACCCCCCTCCCCACCTTATATGACCCGTCTTGTCGCGGTCAGCCTGACACTGATGTAATACACGTGACATTAGTTGTGGTCCGTCTTTCCTATTCTGGGGTCACATTTTTGTGACTGCGTGTCCTTGAGTGTGACCTCTGACCTCTTGTCCTCTAATAGCACAAAAGTGAAGTAGCACTAGAACAGAACTAGAAAAGTGAAGTAGCAATAGAACAAGTGAAGCAGCACTTCACTTGTTCTGTCAACCCTCCCGGGTCAGCACCCCGCGCCCTCCTTAGAGCCACTCAAAGCAGCCCGTGTGCTCTGTCCCTGTGCCCCCGCCCCGCCCCGACCAGGTGGGCGACCAGATCCTGGAGGTGAACGGCCGTAGTTTCCTGAGCGTCCCGCACGACGACGCCGTCCGTATCCTCAAGTCCTCGCGCCACCTGATGATGACGGTGAAGGACGTGGGCCGGCTGCCGCACGCCCGCACCGTGGTGGGCGAGACCAAGTGGATCGCGAGCTCGCAGGTCACCAAGGGCTCTGGCACCAGCAGCGTCACCGTCACCGGGTGGGTGAGGGGGTGTCTGGCTGGGTCGAGGTGCTGTGATTAAATGGGTGGAGGCGAGAAGAGGGGTGGTGCATTCTGACGGAGGGAGAAGGCTGGCCATCACTATAGATGGCTGATCATGGGATGGATGGATGGATGGATTGATGGATGGATAGCATGTGCTGAACGATGGATAGGATAGGTGTGATTACGAGTCTGTCTCTTTGGTGTCCAGTTAAGATGAGGATGGATGTGATGCTGTCAGGGGCGTATTATTAACGCATCAGATTTTCCCCGGTACCACTGAAGGGGCAGCGGCTTCAGGGGCTTGTCCAATCAGCTGCCCGTCTCAGGCCCGTTTCCCTGAACCCAGATTGGGTATTACTGGATTAAAGGGAAAGTCCGAGGAATTGTCTCCTGGTTCAATTTCAGACCAGCGCCCGCATAGATCTGAGGGATGTTTGAGATTCCCTCAGCCGCCCCCAGAATTATAATGCTGAGCTCCACACTAGCACACTGTGACTGGTCATTTCAGAGCATGGCTGCATTGTTGGCAGTGTTAGCCTTATATATAGGACAGCAAAATACATGTATGCGTGTGTGTGTGTGTGTGTGTGTGTGTGTGTGTAAATGTCTGTATGTTTGTATGGGTGTTTCAGGCTCTGTGTGTGCGGGCATTAGGTCATAAAATACTACTAACCCTAATACTGCTTACTGTTCCTGTCTCTGCTGTGTTCTGCAGCCTTTCTGTGGATCAAGGTGCCTCAGCATCAGAGAAGGTGAGACCAGCCTCATGGCCTTGTCAGCTGCCAGCACAATAACCGCGGTAATCGTACAAGACACCACAGCGCTAACAATCGCAGCTGCGTAAGGGGAACATAAAAAAGCTCTGTCCATACATTTATTACATGGTCAGCTGACTATACATTAAGATACTCATGGATTAGAAGATATGATTTAGCATCTAATAGGTGCACATTCATTAAAACACAACACAGTGGTCCCCAACCAGCCAATCACAATCCACAGGTCGACTGGCCCGACGATTCTGGTCCATCGCAACACAACTCCCAGTTTCAGAACGGAGAGATTCACTAGCTCACCAGAGTATTTTGTTTTGTAAAAGTAGCTCTCACTGTGAAAGAGGACGGAGACCACTGACATAACACAACTGTTGTTGGATATAACTTTGAGTTTTGCATTATGATTGTTAAAATTACTGCTGTGTGGGGCCCACATTAATCTATTGTAGAAGCTATACTTACAGGTTTATGATTTGTATAATTAATTTCTGTATGATGAGTTAAATCTGGAGCTGCATTTGTTAATGAACCTTATTAATACCAGGTGTGATGATGCAGAGCACTGCAACACTGGCCAGCAATGTAGTCTCATCTGAACATTTATGTATAATTCATTATCTAATACATTCACTATTACATAAATATATAAATAAATATAACAGCAGTTCTGATCGGTTACAGTACTTAACGAACAGAAGCCATTTAAAAATGCACACCATGTGCCATGGCTGGTTGGACCCCACCATCACGATCAAGAGGGGTCACATCACTGTTTTCGGGGGGGGGGGTCTGTCACTGTCACCCTGCATTACGCTTTGTGGTATGATGCTCAGATGAGCATGGGGTGGGAGGAAGCCAAGGACTCCTGGATGGAGATCATTCCTTTAGGGAAATGCCCCCCCCCCCACCTTATTTTTTGTGGGCACCTTCCTGCTGCACATTCATTTATCTGTCTCCTGCTCCCAAATTGCCCAGATAACATGGCGAAAAGAAACTGACTATTTTTGGCTCCTATCACAGTCGGGAGCTGGCAGATAAATATTGACTGTACGGAAGAGCACTTTCGCATGTAGGGGGGCGGATATTTAGGAGGGTGAAGTATGGGATGGGCCATTCGTTCCTCTGCGGGATGTTTGCAGTGTCTCCTCTACCCCTAAACACGCGATTATAATGAGTAACGGCACTTCGTCCTGGTGAGGGAGTTGAGAGCATGCGGGGGCTACGGACTAGAATGCTAATGAAGCGGACAGGACCCGGCGGCCGAAACGCTGACAGCGTGCGAGGCTACGCCGCCACCCGGCCGAACGGTGCGGGGCCGCCTGCGTGTGCACGTGTGCAGCCGGAGCATGCAGAGGTTTTCCCGAGGCGGCTTCCCCGCTGCAGTAGGGCGCCGGGTGATGGATGCGATTTCTTTACGGCTTCCTGCCGATTCCGGCTCAGGACAAAGCGTCTGCGGTGCGCCGGGAAAATGGGGGGAGAGGGCGGGGGAGGGCAGCAATGACACTATTTCTTGCACTGACAGGGGAAATAACTTACAGTTTTGGGAAACACAGGAAGTCTGAGTGGGTGGGTGTGTGCAGGTGGGGGTGGTGGCTTTTGTTAGCATTTGTGAAATGATTTTTAAAGGAGTTAAGGTAATTAGTAATTTACCAGCTGGAGTAAATGTATACAACTACTCATATCAACGAAGTTGGAATGAAAAAGTGTGATATGATATGAAAAAACTTTGAAAATAAAAAAAAGTGTCAGGTAAGCGACTGTAATAATGAACGAATTAATTACCAAACGTATTAAGATGCAGAAGCTTAGTCGGCAAACCGCTATTGATCTTCCCGCTTGTGCCCAGTCAGCTTGCGAGAAACTCGCGTTTCTGCCCCCTTAACTGGTCCGTGTCAGAGGAGCTAAAGTACCGCCGCTGCGCTCCCCCAGTGCCGAAACTCTGCATCCGTATAAAGGACCCGCGCGAAGGCCCCCGGTGGCTTTAGAAGGTTAATAAATATGAGCTAATTGAAATGTCCCGACCCAAAGCGAAGAGACGCACACGCAGGATCCTCCGTCGGAGTGTAATTATCCAGCCAAACAAGCCGAGACACGATAATTAACCGCCGAGGGTGGCGGGGAGGGATATGGGGAGTTTGCGGCACTGCAGGTATGATATTGCCCCGCTACATTTATGCACGTTATGGGGCATTACCCAGAACAGTACATTTAACCCGAGATCAGATCACATGTGAGCAGAACTGGAAATAGGTTTAATTTTTTTTTTATTCTTTTTGTACAAAATAACAATTTGCAGGGATGGCTTAGTACGGCAAAGGGCTAGAATATTATTTTGAAACAGCCATCGATAAATGACGGTCGCATACTTTACTATCTATGCGGAGTGCGCTGGCAGGTCGTGGATAGGATATGAGGTGGATTTCTTAGAATCGCATCAAAACGCGGCTCCTGTGGCCAGTATCGTCGGGATTTTAATTACATTTGAACCCGTACCTGACCGCTGTGATAATTAAGAGACCGGTCGCCCAGGGTAACCATATCACAGGAATCATAAAGGCTGAGCCCCCCCCACCTTATGTTTTGACAAACGTGGCTGTTGCTGGCAGGCAGCACTGGTATTGACGATGGCCCTGCAGAAAAGGATTAACTTGGGTAGAGTGATTGAAAATGCAGCTCCAATGCAGTCGTGCATCACTGCGGACCAGGGCTGGACTGGGACCGAAAAATGGCCCTGGCATTATTTGGTCATATTGGCCCACTACGATTATTTATACGATATGCGAAACCACATGATATACCAGAGGATATATATGTACGTCGTGTGATTTCAAAAATTAAAATAAAGTGCAGCAGCTTACAAGGAAGAGAGTAACCATGTTAAAAAATTGATATGCTCTTTCACTACTCAGGGATTCATCTTGGAAGAGATGGCCATAGTGTCACAATTCCCACCTTGAAGTGAAAGTGGATGTCAAAGAAACATAAACATATTCTCATAATGCGTCCATGCCTCCGGGTATAGCCCATTCAAGTGTCATGTAGCCTAAGTTTTTATACAATTTAGACAGCACAGAATCATTAACCTACTTTAACGCATTTATTTATACAACCACATACTTCCCACATTTTGACATCAGTGATGCAGTGAAGATAGTCTCTATTTCTTGACGCCAGCCCTCCCCATTAATCCGGGCTTGGGACCGGCAAATAGTTGAGCTGGCTTGCTCCCTTAAGTGGATGGGCTAGGCTAAACTATATACATATTTACAAAGACTACAATACAACATCCCGAAATATGTAGTCTAACAAAACGCAGTTTAAAGAAGGTAGCCTACCTGGCGAAATTGCAAACAAAGAAATTAAAAGGTCCACGGCATATAATCGGGCCATATCCAACAAAAAGCAGTTTTTAAGAACGTAGCCTACATGGCTACGTCAGATGGACAAGGACGTTAGGTCTCAAACGGAAAACCATTAAATACAAAAGGCTTAGTTTGACTTCAAAACATTACTATGTATTGTATTTTGAGCTGACAGACTAGGCTTTCTCCTAACCAGTGTAAGTCCTGGCCGTCTTACTCCTATGGGCCACTGTCAGAGGCGGACATTTCAGGTCCAGAAAGTAAAAATCCAAACCAGGATTTTGTTTCAACCAACCAGTTGAGCATAAAGAGTCACAGTCACAGATTAGTGAATTAATTGGTTGAAACAAAATCCTGGTTTGGATTTTTACTTTCTGGACCTGAAATGTCCACCTCTGGCCACTGTGGTCCTGGATCTACTTCCCTCAGTCTCTGCTTCCCCTGGTCTCCATTTAAGGTATCAGCTGACACATCATGTTCTCCGGGTGCCTGGTTTTGTTCCCTGCTGCAGGGAAGGCACTTCCTGTGAGTGTAAAATGGAAAGGAGGGGGGGGGGCTGGGGGGATTGGGATGTGATGGGACAGCAGATCAGCTCAAACTCTGGTTCAGCAGAGCACATTCCCCTGGGGACTGAAACACTAACTTGTATTCCCATAATTTACCTGCCTGCATTCCCTCGACACCCACAGCCTTTTCATTCCACCGCCCTCCTGAACGGTAGGGGGGTGGTCTGAGCTGGCCTGTGGAATATCGATTTCCAGAACCGTGCTTTTTTGTTTCATCTGCCCTCTCTGCGGAGGAGGAGGAAGATGTTGTTTAATCACGTTTCTTTTTCCCTTTTCCCAAGCATCAGCCCCAAGGACGTGCAGTTGTTCTTGCGCGTTGTAGATCGCCTAATCCATCATGGTCCCGACCTCAGGAAATGATGCGGAACCGCAGACGTGTTGTCAGCCCCCTCTACACAATGCAATGTCGGTATCATCGGGAAGTTTATAGACTGGGCTGAAGCACGACCACGGAGGGCTAGGCATTATGTTGCAGTGTCTGCTGTAATTTGTACATTGCCCTGCTACCTTCCATAAACTACTGATGTTTGATTCCTTGTTCCACAGTCCAATGGGAATGGTAAATGATGTGACAGAGCCAATACGTTAATTGTTGGGCGGTAACTGACATCCAGGTTGTTGTGATTTAAAAATGCAACTGAATGATTTAAGAATCGATTTAGATAAAAGTCAGCTGCACACATTTGAAGCAAGGGGCTGCCAGTCCTGGGGCCCATAGCCTCACGATGCACATGGACCTTAACGCCATGGTAGATGGGTTCCGGACAACAGAGATCCAAGGGCGGACTGGCCGTCCCCTGGCAACCCTTCAAACCAGCGCCCTTTGATGCAGTGGCTATTTAAAGAGGGGCACTCTGCTGGGGGCGCTTTCACTGAGGTGATGGGTGGCAGGATGTACATGGGGAGGACAGTGACACCCCCCTCGCCCCCCAGCCACGCTGGATCGTACAAAGACAGCATCCATGGGCTGTATGCACATAGAGCCATTACCTCATATTTTACCGCAGGTCTTATGGCTTAACCTGGACATATATTGTGATGGCGATGCTGCCCTTTCTCCTCCTCCACTTTATTCTTTCATTTTCTGTTCACTTCATTTCATTTCATTTTTTTGGGGGAGGTGAGTGGCTCTCTGGGTTAGGCTCCTGCGTATGTGATTGGAAGGTCGCTAGGTCAAATCCCATCCTCAGCAGAATAGTCACATGGTCACTGGGTCCTTGGGCTAGAATGTTGACTTAACCTGGCCCCCCCCCCCTTCCCCCAAAAACAAAATGCTCCAGGGGTACCAGATAAATATCTTGACCCTGTGCTCACACTCCAAGCTTTGCTCTCAGCTGTGTGTGTGTGTGAGATTTGTGTAAACAAGCATTCCAATGTACTTGTGCAGATAAAGTGTCACTTCATTTCACGTTTCGTCTTTTGTCTCTTCCCTTCGGCCTGATGCCTCTGCCTTCCGCCTCACACCCTTCCATGACGTCTGCTGTCCATCTCTCTCTCTCTCCTCGCTCTTCCCAATAGCCGAGTTTCTACAAGGGTGTGGCCGGCTCACAGGTGACCCTGAGCAGCCTGGTGAACCAGTCGCGGGCCATGCTGGATGAGCAGGCGCGCCACCTGCTGACCCCGCCCGAGCGCCAGACCATGGCCTACTATCTGGAGGAGTACCGGGACGGCCACGTGGGCGTGGAGCAGCTGGTCATGGCGCTGTTCGAGCTCTTCAACACGCACGCCAAGGTGCGGCCTGCAGGTGGCAGCAGAGCTTGAGGGCCTGGGCTTGTATGAAGCAGCAGGGTAACTCAGCTGAAATAATCGTACCAATGAGTTAAACAGACAATAGCCTATATGAACTGCTTCAGGTAGAAACTTCGATTAAGGAACTGACATCCAATCCCTTGGCGATGATTGGCCGATATGATATGTTTGCAACAAGTTAAAGTTATTAAAGTTAATTGTACCGCGGAGTCTTATTCAGTAAGCAGACACACGGTTTTTTGGGGTTATGCTGTTTTGTATTCCTTGCTGACGGCCCCATCCTCGCCCCCCCTCCCAGTTCTCTCTGCTGTCCGAGGTGCGGGGTCTCGTGGCCCCCCAGGACCTGGAGCGCTTTGACGGGTTGGTGCTGCGCCGCGAGATCCAGGCCCTGAAGGCCCGGCAGGCGTCTTCGACGGGGGCGGCAGCGCTGAACCCCGACTGCTCCTCCGTGGTGTCCTACCCCGACACCCTGACCTCCTCGGCCAGCTATCTGACATCCACCACGCTCAGCTCAGCACGGGTAGGACACTCGTACTTACCTCAGCTCACTGATACGCCGTCCATAGACTCCTTGCAGGCTCAAAGGTCGCCACACTACACGTACTGCTAACAGAGAACGAGCAAAACCGTCACCTATGACATCAGCAGGAGACAGTCCCATTCCGCTTTGTGTTTGAAGCCTGTTTAGTTTTATTAACCTATGGCTATGGCAGCCATGATGGACGACATGGGCAGTTATGGATTAGTGCTGTTACGTATCTGCTGGTACGAGCCCATGTGACAGAACGCAGGCTACCGGACTGACTGCGTGGGGTTTTACCAGTGTGATGAGCCACTGGCCTGCTCTCAGAGGGCAGCCTATAGCACCGTGAGCTTCCCTAGGACTTACCAGACTCTCCCATGATGCACCTCTCTGCGGGGTTTCTTTCTTGCTGCCGTTACCAGAGGTGTAAGATTTTTGCACCTCTGCGCCCACAGCACTTGTTACGAAAAGAACACCTAAAACATAAGTTCGCCCGGCCCCGATGTGCTGAGGCGCCGGTCCACGGGTGTCATTTCTACACCGGCTTCATTAATCGTGCAGTGCCCCCCACCCTGCCGGCAAGAATTCCCCTCTCTTCCGCCTACTGTACGTGCCTGTCTGCCCGGGCGCCTTAACATCAATCCGACGCCTCCATTCAAGATCGCATAACGAGGTCCTGGGGGAGCGGGAAAAGATGACGGTTCCGTTTCTGCCGATTGGCCCCCTCTGCCGTGGGGGCTGTCATTTAGGCAGGAAGATGAAGGAGTTTTCCCTGCTGGAGTTTAAGGAGTCAGTTAAAGACCGTGCAGAGGATCAGCCGATGACACTAATTAAAGTATCTCTCTGTACTGCAACCTTATCCCTATTCCCACCTCTCTGTAACCCCTCCCCTCTTCCCAGGAGCGACTGCTGTGGTTGATAGATATGATGGAGGTAGGCACCCCCCAAGCCACACTGCAGAATGCATTTCCTGTGATCCTGTTCAGGCTTTTTTTTGCAGAGTGGTGAGACTGGGTTTGTGAATGCATGCATGATGTTTAGCGTGTTGCATGTGAGTCGCGTGTGGTGTTTTCATAAACCATGTGGATTTCTCTCTCCAAACCCATCATTTCCCTTCTGTTGACCCTGGGGGGCGTTATGCTGACTACCAGGGGCCCATGGGTGGGGCGATCACCCAAGCAAAGTTCTTGACCCCCCCCGCAGTATGACATGATCCCCCCTCCCCCCAGTTACGGACTCACTGGACTCTCGCCACGCTGATCCCTGCTCATGATATATTTTTTTTTCATCAAAGAGAATTACTTTATCAGCAGTGGAATCACTTTCAGTTTTCCTCTTGTTGAGTTTTTGAAAGTGGCATCAAACTGCGATGTTCTGCTTTTTAAAAAATCTCTTCTACAGAAAATATCCACAGTAAGACAGTTTTGCCACGGTCATCACCGCCGGTTGAGCCTGGTGCTTCATTTGCTGGGGATGTAATTGAGTCGGCACCCCCCAAACTGCAGTTAACAGCTGTGCTTAATAAATTTCCCCATGTGCTCGTCACTGTCTTAAGTAGGCTTTAAACGTCACTGAAACCTGTTTCCCCGTGTTCGGTGGGGTTTAATGACCCAGATATGGTTCGGTTTACTTAATTTGCTCAGTCCGCTTTATGCGTATTTGCATATCGGTGAGTATTTTAAAGTGAAATTGGGTGCAGTCAGGCGTGCATTACCACGTGTACCACGGTGTGGACACCTGTGCAGAGATTTAAGTGTCAAAACGCAGACAGTCATCACTTTTCACAAAGATCGTTTCATTGTTTTACAATTTCACAATCTGTCTCCTGAAAAATGGAAGTGCTTTTATTTGGACTTGACAGGCCAGTGCGTGTCTTTTTAAAGTCAGGATAAACGGGTAAGACGCTTAGATGGATGGATAAATGTTGAAATTGCTCCTTTCTCTTTTTCTCTCTCTTTCTCTCGCCCGCTCTTCTTCAGAATGACAGCACGACGGACAGCAATGCTGCAGAAACGCAGGAGAGCATGAGGGATCTACCCGATGTGTCTTTGGTGAGCCAGGCACCTGCACCCCAGTGAGACATTAAAGAATAATGGGGGGTACTGGCAGAGGGACAGGGCGGTGTCTAGCTGCACAAAGGGGATAAAAGTATGAAAATTCCGGTCAGCACAGATGAAAGTGTCCACCAAGTAAACAGGAGCTGTGAATAAAGAACCAGGTGAGGAGGAGATGAAACAGACCAGAGTCTGACAAAAGATGCCAAAAGGGGAACAAACAAGTGAGGAGCCTTTGAACATGGAGCGAAAGATACAGGGAGCAGCCGGCCAGTGAGGGAGAGATGGGGGGAAAGGGCGAAAATGGAGGGGACAGTGACCCCCGATGGTCTGGTCTAGGAGGAGACGCTTATACTCGACTGCTTTATACCTGAGGTGCCACAAAATATTCAGGAAGTGCTAAACTGCTTAAAGAGTCTACTTTAAATCTACCTTTTTGGAAACATAAGAAGCGGAAACATTCACATATCCATATACCGAATCATTTTATTTAGTTTCGTTCTCATCAACATCCATCCATTAAAATTTCATTTTATTCCCATTCATGCGTCTGATCTGCTGCCGTGGGTTGTGGCCCCATCCTCGGTTATTTCCTGCCTTCTGCGTGTTTTTGAGATGGTCTCTGAAACCCCGGGACTCTGTAAAGGACAAGTGATATAGAAGGTGATTGAATGAGTGAATGAATGAACGTCTGCTCTGTTTTCTTTTAGCGTTTGTTTGATTCAGAGGCGTCTCTCTCTTACCAGACTTGCTTCTCTGGTGACAGGACTTATGGTCATATGGTGTCTGTGATGGCACACGACTCACTCTAATTTTTAGAGTTTTTGAGTAGGAATCAATAAATTGCGCAGAAATGACCCAGGTAAGCCGTAAACGGGGTAAGCCGTAAACAGGTAAGCGCCCCCCCCCACGCCCCGCCGCCGTGTGCCCTGTCCGTGTGGCTGCTGGTTAACTGGTTCCTTGCTCCAGCTGGCTCGGAGTGTCACTTTGCGGACATCCCACTTCTCCCGGAAGTTCCCGGAACGGACAGCAGCTCCGACACCCGCGAATGATGCGCAATGTCCTGGAAATCTGTCGTTCTGCTATTCAGCTGCAGTGAAACTAGCTGGCAACTTTAACTATCGCAACCCCCCCCCCACCCGGTCTGCAAATTTTACTGCCTGCACCCCCAGCACCCTGCCTCCCCCAAACAGCACTAGGCTTGGGCCAGTATTTCATTTTTAATACTGTCATAATCTTCCAGACATTATACCTCGGTATACAGTATTTTAAAAAGCAAATGCTATTCTGGTATTTTCTAATTAAATGGAGGTGGGAAAGTTGGGGTATTTACAAACAAAAATACCATGGTATATGATATTACCATAATACCGGCCAAGCCTAGCCAGCTCCACCCGCCCCCCCCCGCCCCGGTTGTCCCTCAACCACTGCACGGAAATAAGCATGCCTGAGGTGGGGTGTCTGACGCTGTGTCTTTGCACTTTCGTCTTCCCGAGCGGCTCCCTTGTTCCCGGCCAGGAGGAGCTTTAAGAAATGAAGCAGGCGTGCATCTGGTGTCCGTGAGCGTGTCTGTCAGAGTGTGACTGTACGTGTGTGGGTGTTCCTGCTTGTTTCTATGACAACCTCCCCTGTCCTCTTACCTCCCCCAGGATGACGTGCAGTCCACGGCAGACTCTCCCCCATCTTTCAAACCCCCTCCCCCCCCAGGGGCTCACAGACGAAACAGCCGGCGGGATCGGGCCAAGAGGTCCTCCTCTGACTCTGAGTCGGGGCTATGCTTCACGGCGCCCCCCCGCCTCCCCGCGACCCCTGACTCCCCCATGAAGGAGACGGTGGCCTCACAGCTGAGCCTGGTCACCCAGCACCCCATCGGACCCTTCCCCCGTGTCCAATCCCCGAACCGGGCCAACCCGCCCCCTGTGCCACAGCCTGCCCTTTCCCCGCCCCCCGCATCCCTATTGGCCGCGGCCTCCAGCACGGACAAGCCGCCACCCCCTTCGTCACCTGGCTCCAATCAGCAGTTTGTCATGGTGGAAGTGCACAGGCCTAACGCAGAGCCTGATGTTAATGAGGTTCGACCGCTGCCCCAGGCCAGAGGTGAGGGACGGGGGCATGAAGAATAGCAGGGATCCGTACGGTGGAGCCCAGGGGACAGGGATACTGTGGGGGGGGGGGCTCCCTGGGGGCAGAGGAAGAGGGTGGTTTACTCTAAGAAAAAGTTATGAGGGCCGCAGATGGAATTATGATATGTGTATACTACAGACAGCTTGTTAGCTGAAGGTTTGGAAATACCTACCCAGACACCACCAGATATATAACCAGTAAGATCTCGAATACTAGACGCAAGCAAAAATGGCTTCAAAAAGCAGCCCAAATAAGTAAGTATCTCACTGAATGACAGTCTAGCCATAGAAAAATGAGAAATCTAGGAAAAGAATCAGCTGGTGGCCTTTCTGTCACCCACTCAGAATCCAGCAGATTGAAACTTCTAGGCTGCAAAAAAGGGCATCAGGGCATTAATTATAATGGTCCTCAGTCAATATTTCAAATGTATATTTACAGTAAACAAAACAAATGGAACATCGAGGTGCTACATAAAGCATATATCCGCATACGTTATGCTGCGGTACCTCCAGCACTGCACATGACCTTTGACCGGAGAAGCTACCAGCAAGCAGAAGGCGACCCCAGAGGTCCCACCCATCTTCTGCATGAAACAGCTTTGCAGGATGTCATGGCAGCAAGTCCGCCGGCTGAATCACACTCGGTCCTTAGGGCTGCAGGGTACCTTGTCATCTGGACGCAGTACCGTATTTTGGGCCAAAGCATAAAGACGCAAGAGTAGCATCTGGCAGCAAATTGACGGTGTTAATCCCTCCACCCCCCCCCAATACCCACATTTTATTGCCCTGCCCAGCAGCTAAACTTACTCCACCCAAACTTATACACAAGAAAATGACACCTGGGCTGCATGATTTGTAATAAATACTGTTTGCGTTTGCATGAACCGTTTTTGGCATTAAAGGCACATTAATATTCTCACTTGAATTAATGAAGCCTGCAGGCTCGCTCTGTTGACCCGGCCTATTCAGTGCTTTTTAAAAGGCCTGGAATCACCTGCGGGTAGGTAATTCATGCCAGGAGAGCAATTAAGATTTTAACACTGCACCCCAAATGTTAATTTAGGGTGGTGGACTGCGCAGGTGGCAGACGGGCTGCAGGGCTGCGTATGTCTGGCTATTTCAACAGAGCAGAGAGACGCCTGTAAAAGCCAAGGATGTATAAATACGTTGTATGTGGCGTGTAGTAAATGTGTTCTGGTCACATGCCAGCATTTAGGACATGGAGGCGGCCGCAGGCTTCGTGCGTGTGCTTGCAAATGTGTATCTGTGTGCAGCGCATACGTGTGCATCTGTGCACATGTAATGTCATGACGTGCCGCATCCAAGCGCATGCACCTGTGCGCGTGAGCGTGCGAGTGTCCAGCTGTAATCCTCAGTCCCCGTAACCTCCCCCCCCCAC
>JAODLC010000123.1:6913035-6932964 GCA_026781145.1 Hippopotamyrus pictus | reverse complement strand
TGAAGTTTCTGCCACGTAACCCCCCCCCCCCCCCCCCCCCCCCCGCCATGACCCGCAAACCCAGGCGGGACACTGTCCCAGCTGTCAGACAGCGGGCAGGCTCTGAGCGAGGACAGCGGCATCGACATCGCCGATTCGGGGACACTCAGCGAGGACGGCAGCCCCCGAGTGGGCAGGACCCGCCCCCAAAAGGAGACGCAGGGCGTGGACTCTGCGTCCAAACCGGTGAGGGGGTGGGGTGCAGGGTGGGGTCTGACCAAAATACCGTTGAAGAAGCACAGCGCCGTGTAACATAGACTCTCCAGCTTTTAAAGCTTCCTTCCTACTTTCCTCCTCCTTTGTGCATTAAGTTGGAACGTGTTTTTGCCATCTTCTGTCTTACATCTCATCTCATTGCTCCATCAGTCAAGCATCCAGAACCTTAAGAGGCAGGAACAGGAAGTGACCGCTGCATCGTGCCCTCGGGGTCTATGACACCTTGCAGGAGTAGAGCCACGATGTGTCCAGCACTTAGTGAACGCATCAAGCTAAGCAGAGCACTCGCGCTTCTCAACTGTGTGACTCAGAGCGCGGAAAACAAACAAATGAAAACGAGCGCTTAAGCATAAGCGTGTTAACGTTGCTATAGGTAGTTGCCATGGTTATGGGTCTCAGTTAACCCGCGGGGCGTCCCTAATCCGCTTGTCGATGTGGTTTAACGCGTAGCCTGCGCGCTGGGATTTTTCGGCTCATCGGCGACGGACTGGAGGTTTGATAAGCGCTGTTTTTAGAGACCTCCGAGCACTTTGAGATTAAAAGCAGTTTTCCTTCCCGAACCAGTCTCTCTATTGTCTTTTTTTCCCTAATTCTGTCATGCTTCCTCTTTCTAACTCCTCCTCTCCATTGCCCACAGCCTGGCCTCTTGGAGCCCACGTCCTGTCTCGTCCGCGTGCCTAAGAGCGCCAGCACCCTGGGCATTGCGATTGAGGGTGGGGCCAACACCCGCCAGCCGTTGCCGCGAATCGTCACCATACAGGTACATACGCGGCTGCCCCGCTTAAGCTTTCCGCTTAAAGTTTCTCTTTTTTGCCCTTTTCGGAAAATCTTCCCAAATTTTTCTCCCCTATTTGGGATGGCCATTTGTCCCTTTGCTCAAAGTTCACCTCCTCATTGTATGACAGCCAAGACACCCCCCTTCCCGCGTGTGCTGTCACGCCTGTTTCCAGTTATTTTAACTCTCTCAGCTGATGTTACACACTTGACCCAGATTAATGCTGACCCACAGCCCCATGGGTGTCTAGTGGTCACTGGAGGGGTGAGAGGGAGAGAACCCCGCCCTCTAACCACCCCTTCGAAATCCAGGCCCCTCTGAACCGCTTCCTTATAGGGGGCTAAAATGGCTCAGCCCGGATCAAACCTGGATCCTCCCCACAGATGGGGCCCGCAGGCGGCCAGGAGAACTGATTTATCCCGTCAGCACGGTATGTTTGCAAATGATGAGTCACCTGGAAGCAGAGGACACAGTAAGAGAGGGCCTACAGAGCCACTGCCAGAGCAGTACCCCAGCTCTTAATGGGTCCTTTACCCTTCCAGCTTTTTCCATTTGACCTTTGCTCTAAGGAGTGATTTATATTTTTGCATATATTGGAAGAATTGTGTTGTTCCAGTTTTGGGGTTAGAGATTCAATTTTATCAAAAGCTGGAGTAAAAGGGGTGGGGAGAGGCACGGTTTACATGGTGATGTTTATGAAATGCTGGTTAAATAGTGATTGGTCCTCTGCAGATAGTTAAGCATCTCTGTATTCCTGCATGTCCATCCATCTTCCATCTCCCAACCACTTATTCGGCGCAGGGAACCCAGAGCCTATCTACATGAGACGGGGACCCTGGGTGGAGTGACAGTTCATCACAAACACACATCCTGCATTCCACACAGAGACAAAGCCGGGGTGGGATTTTAACCCCAAGCCCTGGAAGCATGAAGCGATAATACTACCCACTGAATCACTATGGAATGCTGACATAAATATGTGTTAGACAATAGGATATGAATGCCTGTAAACATTTACATTTTATTTGTGGAGCAGCTGGTTTTGTCCAAAGGTATGTACATTTGTTGAGTGTGAAAGTGGTGAAATCTTTCTACCTGCCCTGGGATTTGATCCACCAACCTTCCAGTCTCAACCCCAGCAGCCTATCCAGCTGAACCATAAGCCAGTTGTGGTTATATCGTGTTATATCTTGTTGTGATGTCACTACATCAGATAATATATGTCAAAATCCCAGCATTTCTTGATCCTTTGCTTGACTTGGCTTGTGATGCTGAAGTGTGGGGTACAGTGACAAACCGGGGCAGGCCGTCGCACCCATAAATTTTTGCTCTGAATATTGTGTGTGCCGTTTAATCGGCTGTTTTCGCGGAACACTGCTGACTGGGCTGGTTACACACCTGCAGCCAGAATGAGGAAAACTGAGGCTACCGTGCCCAATCAGCCAACATGTGACAGAGCATTGGTGTAATTGAAGGATTAACCTCATCTTATACGAAGTTTTAATTAACTACTGTATCTACCTACTTGCTTAACTTCAGGGGGCTTTAAATTCAGTGATTCTGTTTCTCAGCGGTGAATGACACACACACACACACACGATGTGCACAGGATGTTCTTAAGTTAATTTACTCCAGTTTTGACCACAGAAAGTGAATTACATACGGAGAATGAGTCAGCAGATAAATGATCTAATTTATAGCCTTTGCATGACAACGTGGTGTGATCAGAGAATCGCGCGGTGTAAATTACGGATGGCTGTTAAACAGAAACACAATCAATGCCCCATTTAGCGCAAGAGCCAAGTAAAGTAAAACCAATATTCTTAGCTTCTGCTGATCAGCCCTTTCTGCTTTACTGTACTGATGGGAATCGGGCAACACTCATTGGCTGCTGGATCAGGACTGCTGGCCATTATTTCTCTGCTTTTATTCTGCTCGCTTTTCTACTTCCTTTACTCTCCCTTTAATAATTTTCCTCCTCCACTCCTCTCTGTTCTGTCCACCCTGGTCCATGCAGAGAGGTGGCTCAGCGCACAATTGCGGCCAGCTGAAGGTGGGCCAGGTGATCCTGGAGGTGAACGGCGTGTCGCTAAGGGGCCGGGAACACCGGGAGGCTGCACGCCTCATTGCCGAAGCCTTCAAGACCAAAGAGAAAGACTACATCGATTTCCTGGTCACAGAGTTCAATGTTTCACTGTAGGACGGCTATCCCTCCCCAGAAACACCCCTAACAGGCCAGTGCTTGGGCTCAGGTGAGCCATCAGTGCTAGAGAACATGCTAGAACATGTTTGGAGTCACCACCAACTAATCCTGCGCCCTGTGTTTAGTCTTGACTTGCTGGGAAATGCTGGGATCCTAAGGACATTCATCACTCCACCAGTGCTCCCAGTGGCTTTCCCACAGCTCCCAGTTATGCCTGGGACACAGTGTGGGCCTGTGGTAAACTTTTACCCAGGGTGACATCCAAACTTTGTCTTCTGGATGGGCGTCCAGTCAACAAAGGACACTCGAAGAATCTGAAGGTTCTGTCACTGTGTAGGTACTCATGGGGAAAGGTCACGGAGAAGTTGGATGACCTCACTGAACTCCACCGGATGACAGGGTATGCAGTGTTGGAGTGTGGAAATGGGTACGGGACATCACTCTGCCCAGATCTCTTCTGGTCTTCAGTATGACGTTGCAGCCAAACAGAGCTGGTTATGCAACCTCAGGAAGAGTAACCTACTAGTGCTGCAACACCTCCCACGGCTAACACCGTCTCCTGTACCTGCAACTGTTCTTTTAATGAGCACCTACCAGTAAATGTGCAAGTGAATGGATGTAGATGCGTAAGGAGAGGGGGGGAAATGTCACTGCAAACACAATTAGATTTAATGAAATGATAATCTTTCAAAAGGTGGTTTAAATAAAGTGCTAGGCCTTTGGCGGTCTGTTCTGTACAAATACTCTTTAAAATAATTAATTTTTATTATTTCCATTGTGAGCCCACTGTATTGGTCTTGTCCCTAAAAAGATCCCATCGACTAAATCAAACCACAATTACACTGAGAGACTGTAATTAGCCAGGGACGGAGATCTGAGCCCTCAACGGAGCCCATCACAAACAGCGTGTGGACGGCCGGGCTTGGGAAATTGTTTATAGACTTATGTGGGGTGAGTGAGAAAATGAATGGAGATTGAAAGACGATCTGGTTGTTATACTTGTGTGAGGCAAACCAGGAATATAGACAGAGGAACTGATGAAGAACTTTATGAAGATCATGGTGAATCCAGTTGAAAGTGGTGCTTATGGATGCTGAAGTGGCCAGGCTATTGGAGATGGGGGTGAACAGCACTGTGATCAGTTTCAGTAAATCTTGACAGTGGAGATCTCTGGGCCACACGTATCCGTGGGTCGATTCCCGCTGGCATTGGGCCAGGAGGGGTTCCTCACATGCCGAAGGTTGGCATAGTGGAGGCTGTCATGGTTTGGCCCCTTGGTTGTCAGGGGGCAGGGGAGAGTTTGAAGGAAGGAGGGAGGGAGGGAGGGAGTGAAAAAGTTTTCAAGTATGGAACATAGGTTAGTGTTTGGGAGAGACTTTTTTGCATGGGTGAGGCTGGAACTGGGGGAAAATCTCTAACAAATTCTATTTTGAATAGGTAGTAATGAACAGATGAGAGGTACGTTGTGGGAACTGCAGTATTTTTCTAAAGTGACAGGCTGCTGAACAGAAATGCTGTTTGTCTGTCTGCCTGGTGCATGTCTCCCAAAATTTTAAATATATATAAATACATTATATATCTATATATTTTATACTGAATTATCACTGAAGTTCCTATAATAATACATAAATCTGTGAATATTGTGAAGTCACATTCAATATCTTTGACTCTTTTCAATGATTTAATTGTAGCTATCCCCATTCCTGCTTTACTTTATTTGATGTAACATTTTTAAATGCTTGATTTCAGTTGTACATGTTTGTCACTCATATGATATTTTATGAAGCCTTGTAGTGCTATGGTACCATACCATTGTGAAGACTGCAGAAATCAGACACGCCTGTAGCCCTTATACTGGACCTGCCATATCTTTGGTCATCTGGTCATCTTAAATCATCCTTTTAAACCATCTGGAACTTTTGATGTACTTATTTTAATACAGGCGGGGACTTGCAATTGAAACTGCAGTAATTTCCCAAAATAATAATAATTAAAAAAAAAAAATCATAATATGTCTCTGTTGCTTATTTTGTATGCGTTGTCCTGATTCAAACACACCTGACAGACATTTAAGCTGACGTCTCCTTAGTCCCATGGGGGATTGAAGGTGAACAGAACAGGTTTCGGCACTGACTTATGAGGGTTTCAGACGCACAAATACAATTATCGTCACTTTCAAATACAGATTAGGTTTGCCTGTGTGTGTAAAGACAGAAAATGACTAAGGCCAAAAATATCGTTCTCCATATTTACCCATATTTATGCTGTGTGACAAAGATCTAGGAATCTCTGTAGGCGCCTGAGCTCTTCTTTTCTAAATGCTAAATGTATTTCATGCCCCTAACGTTTAAATAATAGTCATTTTAAAATGTGTTTTGCGATTCTAACCTACAGATCGAGGTGATTATACGCTTTATTGACGGCTTTTTCTGACGCAGTTTTACAGATGATACGTTTATTGATTCGGGTGAAAATTGCAGTAACGGCTCTAGTGCAAAGAAATTGAAAAATGGGAGTAAAAATAGTTCGTCTGTCACCTCTATCTCATTTCTCCAGTGATTCGGTTCACCAGCAAAATTACCTAAAGTACTTTCAAGCAAATCCTACTTCCTAAAGCAGGGGTTTCCAACTCAATCAGGTGTTATGCCGAAAAAGGCATCGCTGCCGTAGATTGTATACCTGTCTCGGAAGTGTGCACCACTGAAAACAGCGAAAGGGAAGCAGTGTAGCTGCAGTAGATCCAGTTTTAACAGGTGATGCCTTTTCTGGCAGGCGGTTGCCGAGAACGGCATCCCCTTGAATTTTGCATTTCTGCAGCTCCTATCATCAAGTGCCTTTGGCAATTTGTTTGTGAGACAGTGTTGTCTAACCTGTGCAAGTTTCAGCGGTGCAGCTGCAGTAGATCCAGTTTTAACAGGGGATGCCTTTTCTGGCAGGCGGTTGCCGAGAACGGCATCCCCTTGAATTTTGCATTTCTGCAGCTCCTATCATCAAGTGCCTTTGGCAATTTGTTTGTGAGACAGTGTTGTCTAACCTGTGCAAGTTTCAGCGGTGCAGCTGCAGTAGATCCAGTTTTAACAGGGGATGCTTTTTCTGGCAGATGGTTGCCGAGAACAGCATCCCCTTGGATTTTGAATTTCTGCAGCTCCCATCATCAAGTACATAATCAAGTACATAACCTGCAGACATGCTGAGGCTGGGTAGTGACCTTCTAATTACATGCACACAGGCTTAGCCGATCAAGCCGCACACTGCCCCTTACACAAAAAGTATATCCCCTCACCGACTTCAACATTATATTTGCAATGACCCCCAGCATCATGCACCTTTAACTAATACAATTTGTAGACAAGTCGGTGTCATCTGAGCTACGTGGTTCAACACTCTTTTAGCCATTGATTAAAACGAGACCCAGACATTTTAAAAAGATTGAGCAATAAGTGTGCATCTGATACACACTTATAATGTAACAAGCTTTATATTGCCACGTTCATGTCTGCTGTTTTGAACTTTTGAATCGGTATTAACAGGCACGTAACAGCCTATTAAGCAACAAACTGTTTTCAGATCAGCGACCTGTTTTATTTGTTTTGTGCTACAGTATATATCTGTATTTTAACAAAATACAATGTCATATAATGTGTTACTTGCATTTTATGAGTTTATATAAACACAGACGATCATTTCCACGAGTTACAAAAGAGAGCTTCCCTTCCGCTGTTTTCAGTGGTGCGCGCGCTCCCGAGACAAGCATGCAATCTACGGCAGGGATGCCTTTTTCGGCATAACACCTGTCCTGGAGAGCTACTATCCAGTAGGTTTTCTGTCCCACTTGGCTTCTGATGAGCCACGCCTGTTCCTGGTATTTACCTGAGAACAGGT
The DNA here is from genome assembly GCA_026781145.1 of Hippopotamyrus pictus. NCBI lineage: Eukaryota > Metazoa > Chordata > Actinopteri > Osteoglossiformes > Mormyridae > Hippopotamyrus > Hippopotamyrus pictus. Next base: position 6,925,849 of record JAODLC010000123.1, on the reverse strand, counting down.
GTGGCTCATCAGAAGCCGGGTATGATAGAAAACCTATTGGACGGTAGCTCTCCGGGACCGGAGTTGGAGACCTCTGTCCTAAAGCAACAGCATCTTATAACCTGTGCCGACCTCCGTCAGATATTTATAGACCGTTAAAGTCCTTTCCACACACAGCCTATGATGTTTCATTTATGCCGAAAATTGTATTTAATTCTAGCTGTAAAGGCATTTATCATGCCACCAATGCTCGGTGGAAAGCGGTTAGATTATTAAATTTAGTGCGTATAGGGTAGGCTTGCCTTTGTATTTTAATGACTGACAATAGAAATAATTATGCTTAAAACTTGGTCATATCTAAAAACTAATTAGGCAAATAGCCAGCGACATGATAAAGCTTTGTACAGTGTAAATTAAGCATTGTGTTAGTGTCATTTGAGGATCAACGACATTTATAATACCTGACTAAAATTTGATATATAAAAAAACAAGATAGCATTTCTAGCAAGTATGCATTTCTATATATGTTCCGCTGTTGAAATTGGATAATTCATTTAATAAAAATACGAAAAGCACAAATATATAATAATGCAGTAAAAGCAGTATGGATCCATAATAAACACGTCGGTCACGCCTCCGCTAAATCCGGTCTATTAGCTCCCTCCATAGGGAATAGTAGATACTTCATAGCAATGGAAAATGGTATCATTTAACGAACTTTCTAAGGTTTTACTTTAAATATTTCTGTCACGTTACTCTCATGGTTTTGTGTTTATTTGGTAACACCACGTGCATTTATTTCCGTACACGGCGACCAGCTTGCTCCGGAAGAGCGCTTTCCTGTTGATTGTCCCGCGGCGCTCCGCCCGAGCCACCAAACCCCTAACGTCAATCAAGGCGAGCCTCAGTCCCGCCCCCGTCCGTTCAAAGCCCGCATTCGACCAATCAGCATCCGGTACAGGACGCTATGTTAATTTTATGGCAGGTTTTTTTTTTGTCCACGCCTTCAAATCAAAATTATGGTGCGTGGCTGACTGAAACTAGTATTTATCGGAAAAAGTTTGTGGTCAGAAGCAAGCTAGCTAATGCCAGCTTTAAAAAAACTTACTATAACAAAGTTTCTTAAATATAATGGGTCGTAGCTGCACGGGGCTATTTGAGAGTCGGCCAGAACCACCCTTGATTTCCGTGGTGATTGTCTGGGACCCTTGTTTATTCTCGGCGAAATGGCGCGCCTGGAAACTGAAGACAGTGCAGTACTTTCGCTCCGAAACCAGTCGCTGAGTTGATGGACCGAAGGAACGCGACAACACTGCAACGCGTGGACCGTGGACGCGCGCCGCATCTCGTCGCTAAGTGACACGGGGACCTCGTGCGGTTCTCAAGGCAACCGCCGCCAAATCAGTGTGACCACAAACCTAGATTGGCGTCGTTTAACTTTTCAGTCTGACTAGTTAAGGGCTGTTAATCCGCGGTACTTCTGCGAGGTAAGTTGTACATTGTACGTTGATGTTGAACCCGCTCTGTTTATTTCATTTTCATTTCAGTGTTACTCTTGTTAGCTGATCTGAACAGTTTAACGCTTTTCGACATATAACATAAAAAAGCGTTTTTTTTTTTTTTTTAATCACCAGCCCAAGTAGATCCACTATTTTGTCGCCCAACTGTTGCTTTATTGGTGTTAAGTAGCTAAGTCAGGCGTGCAGTACTTTATTATGCACCTCCATAATGGTATATTGTGCCAGTTACCTGAAGTGCATGTTATTTTTTCTGGAAGTTAAAACTGAATCGAAACGCAAAAGTATCACATCTGTCCAAATACTGGCGTGTTATTTCGCAGTTCCTTCTCATACTCTGTAGGAGCAGTACTTGTACGCATGATGGGGGGGGGGGAAATCACTAGGTTTTGGAAAATACTCGTTCTAAGGGTGGCCTAAGTTTGGCATTTAGAAGGCGGTCCCTCGTATGCCACTGTTTTGACTGCCAAACAGGTCTGGTTTGTGCAGTTCGCTAAGTTCTCTGGAAATTCACCAGGACTAAATTAAATTTTGGGTTTTAAACAAAGTACTTGTTTCATTTCTGCATGCACTTTCTCTTTTCCATTGAGATTTTAAACCTAGCACAAAAATGATTAGATTTAATGCAACTTCATGTAATACTAGATATGTTTATAGTAAGTACTTATACCATACCCATCTGACATAAAATATGACATAAGTCTTTTCAAATGGGTTTAAAGGCTTGTATATTTGATAAGGACCTGATTGAATCCAGCTTTTTACGATATTAATGACACTGCATAATTACAAGATGTTTTCAAAGAGCTGGCAAAATACTTGATGGCCTATGCGATAATTTTTCTTTGCACTTGGCGTCATATGCCAGGCAAGTCCAGACTGCTGTCTAAGGATGTACAGGAACAGTCTTTCATGCTGATTCCCTTATGTAGGCTTAAGCAAGTGTGTGTATGTGGGTTTGAAGAGCCAGTTATCTCGCGTGCGAGAGCTGCTGGCAACTCTTGCTGAAATGGAGTCATTGGGCATTGTTTCATGGTTCTTCGAGCCCCTCCTCCTGATGCCAGGTGTGTTTTTAAATGCCTTGGTCAGACATCATTAAAGCCATGTGCAAAGTAATCAGGCTCATTCTCCTTCCAGCTTTGCCACTCTGCCTTTGAGGTTTGTACGTTGGATTTACACATCCTTAAACCACCTGTAGCATATTTCAGTTTGGCCTTCAGATTCCATCAAGTGAACTTTGTATTGATGTTCATAAGATCATATTCTGACTGGAAGGTGGATTGATTACTCACTAGGTAGCACTGTTATCTCTCTCCTCAATCCTGGGTTCGGGGTTTGAATCTAGACCCTGTTTGGTGTGTATGGTCCCCACAATGTTAACCTCAATTTTATAAAAGTCTGTGAATGAAATCAAAAAACTAAAATAGGTAAAAGTCTTGTCTTGTTTGGTTACTTGTGGTTAAGGTTAGGACTGGGTAAGGTTATAGTGATCATAGTCAGAATTAGGGTTATGCCAATAGAAATGAATGGAGGGTCCCACAGTGATGGGAATGGTGATGCTATGTGTGCGTGTGCACATGCATCCTCATCGAGAGTGTTCTCTTGCTGTGTACCCTGAGCTTTCTGGGATAAGGTCACGGTGAGTCTTGACCCTGTACCGGCTAAGCCATTTAACATGATGGATAGATTGATATTAAAACTACTTGACTACAGCCTTTTGGAGAATGAGATTATTAAAAAAAGAAAAACAGCTTAAACATAGACCCATAACGAATGGTATTAAAAGATCTGGTGAATTTAGCATAATGGAGAGGGCATTTGCATCCATATCAGTGTAGACCGAGCTTTCACTGAGCTAGCTCTGTCAGCTAGAGCCATACCAGTTTAATGCTGGGATCTTACAAAATAGGTCCCTCACCCTGTCTGGCACCGTGGAAAGAATAAGCAGGTGAAATGTCACGAAACTTTCAGAGCATATTTCATGGTGTCTTCTGCTTATGTCTTGACTGTGACTGTACCCCACAGAAGTTGTGCTTCAATGTCGGATTCAGGAGAAGCACATAGGTAATCAGCTTTTTTTTAATCTGGGATCTTGGGGAAAGACAAAGGCTTGAGGACGTGGCACCTGGCCATACGGTCGTCTGCTGTGCTGGAAGGACAGGTGGTAGAAAGCAGCTGTTGGGGAAAAGAACTGCAGATGTGGCTACTGGATGCATGCTCAACGCTTATGATTGCAGTTCAGGTGCAGTAGCTGCAGGCACTGGACAGTATGTAGTCCTGCTGGAAGGGCCCCGCCCTATCCAGAGCATACGAGGCTCAATCACCCCTGCCAAAGAGGACGCACTCGGTGAGGAGAGCCAGCATGAATTATTGTGCAAGGATTTTAATTGAATTTGTTAGTTTCATTTTAACTCCTTAATTGTTTGTATAAACATGGATTGTTAACAGATTAGCTGTTTGTTGTTTTCCTGGACCGTACCATAATGCTTGAGCACCCCCTTGTTATGGGAGGGTTGTCATGGTGACTGGCAGTCGCGGACTTAGGGAGCTTGTCCCTGCTGTCTAAGGAAATGTTGCAGGGCGTCTTTTAAATGAGGTCTCTAGGGCTTCACTTTAACAGGGGCTTCAAAGCTCAAAGCCTCTGTTAAGTGCAACACTCTTCTTCTATCACATTTTGTTGTAAAATGAGACTGTTAAGAAGGATTGTTAGTAAAGGTGAGATTAAGATATATAAGGAGAGTGGAAGTCTGATTATTCTAGTGCTATCTGTTCTAGTATCCATTATTGTTTTAGGGGAGTTTTAATGCCTCTATATATACATGTGTGTCCATGTATGCAAGCCTGCCATCTCAGGGGGACAACTGGAGAAGTTGTCCCAGCCCCATTTGGCCTATTTGGGAGGGGTTGCGCGTCATGGAGTTGAAGTAATTCTGTTCCAGGGCCAGGAATTATGCGCAGAGGGTCTGTGTGTGTGCAGACTGTGCACATCTGTGTGCTTTCACATAAATGTGTTGCACTGTGTGTTTAGTGCAAGCAGTCCCAGTTTACTTATATTCTTATAGGGTATTGACATCTAGCCATTCTCAGAGTCACACAGGACAAAAGTATTGGGACACCTGGCCATTACACTGACAAGATCTTTTGACATCACATTCTAAATCCATAAGCATCAATCTGGAGTCAGTCCCCCCTTTGCAACTATGACAGCTGCCACTCTTCTGGGAAGGCTTTCCACAAGATTTTGGAATTTGAAAATTTTTTTGCCCATTCATCCAGAAGAGCATTTGTGCGGTCAGGCACTGATGCTTAATGTGAAGGCCTGCCTCGCAATCTCCATTTTAGTTCATCCCAAAGGTGTTTGATGGGGAGGAGGTCAGGGCTCTGTGTGGGCCAGTCAAGTTCTTCCACACTAAATTCACCCAAATGATGGAATAGGAAAGGGCCTTCCCCAAACTGTTCCCACGAAGTTAGAAGCATAGAATTGTCCAAAATATCTTTGTATGCTGAAGCATTAAGATCTCCCTTCACTGGAACTAAGGGGCCTAGCCCAACCCCTGAAAAGCCCTATACCATTATCCCTCCTTCACCAAACTTTACCATTGTAGTCAGGCAGGTAATGTTCTCCTGGCATCTGCCAAATCTAGACAGGTACAGAAAATGTTTATAAACCTGACTGCATGGCTAGGTGCTTGATTTTATACACCTGTGGCAATGGGTCTGAAAGAAGCAACTGAATTCAATGATTGAGCTGTGTCCCAATACTTTTGTCCATATAGTGTAGACCTAGTGGTGCACTGACATGGAAATTTTGACAGATAGCAATAATATTTTTGTCTGATATCGCAGATGCCGGAGCAGCAAGGTGGTGTAATGGTTAGCACAGTTACCTCACACCTCTGGGACCTGGGGTTCAAGTTCCCGCCAGGGTTCCATGTGTGTGTGAGTTTGCATTTTCTCCCCGTGTTATCGTGGGGTTTCCTCTGGGTGCTCCGGTTTTCCCCTACACTACAAAAACACGCTGAGGCTAATTAGAATTACTGAATCGCTTATCCCCCAATGGTCTGCTTCTGTAAGTGGATGGTGTGTGAGTGTGCCCTGTGATGAGTTGTTCCCTGCCTTGTGCCCGTAGCCTCTGGGATAGGCCCTGGACCCCCACGACCCTGAATAGGGCAAGCCGTTTCAAAAAATGGATGGATGGATCACCAATGCCGATAACCTTTGATCCACTTGAGACCACTTTTAAGTAAAGTTGCAACCAGTCCTGGATTTTGTGTCTCATTTTGAACCAATATGGTACATGATTCTTGTACCGATTTTTGGACCTTGAGATCAATTTTCTCCAACCCCCACCCCCTCAGCAAATTTTATCATTGAGGACTCGGGGGTTGGGGGGTGGTGATGTCTCTTACTTGTGGCAGTCTCACTTCTTAGTGATGAATGAGGCAACAAAATCCCTCATCCCCCGCAATGGAAAATGAGTGATTGTCCAGTGCAGTAATCTCCATTATTTTAGTAACTATGTCTTTAGCTCTAGTGCTTCTAACGTTTAATCTTAAAGTTTAAATAAAATATTAATGAATATCAACTGATACCAATATGTTAACTGTGATATCATACATCTCCATATCATAAACCAAGTGACAGGAGGCAGGAAAAGGACTTTGCGTTGAAACTTCCTCTTTCATTCGCTGCTTGTTTCTGTATCTGTTTTACTTTACCTTGCGGTCCAGTAACTACAGGGTAAAATCAGTCCAAGTCCTGAGACAGGCCGCAGTCAGGGTGTTTGATGTTTGGCGGAGTCTAAAACCAGGCTTTGCTGCTTTGAGGCTGTTTGGTGCTTCAGAGCTGCCGGTTTGTGGAGGTGACAGGTGAAATGTCTTTTTTTCCCCCCTCTTTCTACATTTTTATATGTTGGTGTTCCAAACCGCCCCCCCCCCCCAACCACCACTTCTTTATAGTTGAGGTACATTTCTGTGAAGCACAAGAATCTCTTAGGCTTTCCCTGCACACACTTAATTATCCCTGGAAACACACAGTTGGGGTGCACAGAAAGCAGCCCCCCTGAGCAGAAACTCTGTCTGCTTATTTATATCCCCCCGGGGCTGATTCCAGTGCTGTTACTTTTACCAGAGCTCGATCCACAGTAAAAAATAAAGGCTGTGCCAATGGCCACAGTGTTCCTGACAAAGTGAAGCATGTCACAGAGGAACAGCTTTATTAAAGCCCAAACCTTATTATAGGACGCCTGGTTCTTTTAGGCTTTCTGCTGTTCAGAGCCATTTTCTGGCATTTTCCTCTTTTAGTCCACTCATCGTCTGTCCTGTAATATAAATGCTTACCTTTTTTCCACACTAGTTCTTTTCATCCCACGCTATTTGCAGAGTGTTCTTTGGGGCTCCAGGGAAAGCAGCCGCAGTCAGCCCCTAACTGCAAACTGCTGCGCGTGGACCGAGAGGGACTCTGCAGCGTGCCCTCTTACACCGGCTATGTGACCCACATACACATTTCAGCTTTGTCGCAGGGCTCTGCCGCAAGACGAACACCGGCCCGCTAAACGCGTGAGCGTACTCGAGGCCACAGGCCGTCGACCATGCGGCCGCGGCCACAGCCCAGAGCGGAGGGGACTTTCTGGACTTGTGGGCCCTCCTGGACTGGCTGTCGGTAGGCAGCAGAAGCACCCCCTGCGTAGTGCTAAGGCATAGATGTGATATGGAGGAAAGCATGGGCAGCACCCCCTCTGCTCGTCTGGGAGCTGGCAGCTGGGAGGGGGATGAGAGCCCTCCAGCGGACGAGGACGACTTCTACAAGCTGATGGATGAGCATGGCATCATCGGGCTCGGGGAGCCTGAGGAGGAAGAACCGGTCTGGGAGCCTAAAGATCAGCCCTCCCCCGACACTCTGGCCCTAGAAGATCTGAGCCACCGTTTGAGGGAGCTGATGGACTCCGAACCTCTGTCTCAGTCCCCTAAAGAGGACAGTCGTCCCCTCTCTCTCCGTGAGTCATTCACACAGGCTTTACCTTTCGGGCATCACCATACTATTGTGCCAGCAGGTGGCAGTGTGCTTCGAGTTCTTATCCTCCTAAGGAAGATGCTTATCCTGAATTTCTTGAGTAAGAATATCCAGCTTTTTAATTGGATAGCACATGGATCTATAATACTTGTCATTCTGATGGAATCTGAGCATTTTCTAACAGCTAACTTATACTTTCACTAGATGACATGTAGCAAAACCGCACTAAGAAAATCTACTTTCTTCAGAAAAACTATTTTAATCTCAAGAGTCAGGTGATTAGAGGCGTTTAAACATGTAAGCGAATGTAGCGTTGAATTCATTTTTGTTATTTTGACTTCTCCTGACTTTCTGCTTGTTCTCTTTCTCAGATGACCTGGAAAAAGCAGGGGACAGTGACAGTGTGGAAGAGGACACCTTCAGCGAGGAGGAAGAGGACCGTGGCGGAGTGGCACAGTGGTGGCAGGCGGAATCCCAACCTGAGCGCAACGGACAGCTGGAGGGGGTGGAGGTGGAGCCCGACACAGACGTGGGGGTGTGGTCTGACCTGCCGCTGCCCAGAGAACAGGAGGAATCTGCAATAAGGAGTAGGTCAGTAGAGGGGAAGGGCAGCAGGGGGGGGTTATGCCCAGTCCCCAGCACTTCCGGGGGAGTCCGAAGGGGCAGCGCCCCCGACTCAGCAGTACCCCCAGAAGCAGGTCAGCTAAACCAACCGCCCATACAGTCCGAGGCCGACGGCTGGAACTGGTCTGGGCTAGTGCCCCCCTCAAAGCCGAAGCGGCTGCCCCGTGAGCCGCGGTGCCCTGCAGCCAGACAGCCGCCTGAAAGCAGCCAGACTGTTCCCCGGCTAAAAGCCTGCCACCATACAGCAAGAGCCTCTACAGAGCCAGTGGGCACCCCCAGCCTGGACGGCAGTAGGTGGGCCTTACCTCTCCTAATCTGTTAGAGTATATGAAGCCAAAAAACCATCGAACGGCGGAGCGCGCAACACGTAGACAACGTATTTCTGACAGCCCTTTTTCAAAATGTTTTTTGATGCAGTTTTTTATACACATTTACGCCCCAAGTATGAACGGTGTTGTATAAACAAGTTCAATGCTATAAGATAAAGGTGTATTTGATCGCAGGAGGAAATTGTGCTGCGTACGGCAGTGAGATCATAATGCACAGGCGAATATGCGTTTAGTGCAAAACTAACGAAGTGCAAAAACGATACAGACAAGTAAATGAGGGGGAAGAAGGTACACTGATAGAAATGATTTGCTATCTGATTTGTTTTCGGTAGCATACAGCCTGTATGTGTGCCGTCTGACTCATTTGAGGCCATTGTGCCTTTTGGGGTCTCTGCATGCGCCCTCATGTGTCCTCAATGGCAGGAGAGGACGGCTGAGTCACCCACTGCCAGATTTCTCCAAAGTCCAGCCCAAGGTCCGCTTCCCAAAGCGGGACTACAGGCCGCCCAGAAGCAAGGACTCGTCCCTCTGCAGGACCCCAGGTCCCGGCCCCCCCGCCGCACTCAAGTCCCCCGCCGACATTGTGAAGGAGGTTCTGATGAGCAGCTCCGAGGGCCCCAACTCCGCCCGGTCCCCTTCGCACCCTGGGGCCATCATGCCTCCAGAATTCGCTTCACCTCAGCAGGCCCACGCTCTCATGCACCAGCTCCAGGTATCCATGCGGGGGAGCTGTTTGTCCTCGCTGTTCAACCTCCGATACATTCTGAATGTCAATGAGGACCACGGTGCTTCTTGTTGTGTTTATTGTTGTTGTTGTTCTTGTCGTTAATGAAATTAAAAATGAGACGACATCGACCTCGGTGACATTGAGTATACAGCCGGGTTTTACCCTGCTGCAGCTCAAGTTAATTATCTTGCCTGAGGGTTCTATAGGAAATCCTCTCCTAGGACTTAAAGAGGCCAACTAAGGTTACAGACTCTCAGGCTCCGACGTGATGCTGCTCGATACTCATTATGCTGTGTTACAACCCCTGACGGCACTCTCTCTCTCCATCATTCTCTCTCTCTCTCTCTCTCTCTCTCTCTCTCTTTCTCTCTCAAAGGAGGACTACAACAGACTGCTCACCAAGTACGCAGAAGCAGAAAACACTATAGACAGACTGCGTCTGGAGGCAAAGGTTGTTCGTCTCTGGGGTTGTGTGTATTTTCTAAGCCCTCTCATTTCTTCCCTGAAGCCTCTATCACGGGATAGCTCTCTGCTCACGGGATAGCTCTCTGCTCACGGGATAGCTCTCTGCAGGTTCTTCAGTTTGACCCCTGAGGTTCATGTGTTGCCTCTTCCATAGTCATTTGGCGTGGCTTGTCCTGTGGGTACAGTCATGTGACCCGTCAATACTACAGTAATTAAAAAAACAGTGTGAAGGTGTTTGCTTCTGTGCCCTACGGTCAGTGCGGCAGTCAGGTGGACTCTGACTCTGATGGGGATTACAGAGGATTCTTTTAAAGGTCATTTAGCAGATGCTCCAGCCAGGTCCTGCTCTGTAATAGGCTCAGATTCTTCCCGGTCAGCACCACCCCCCGCCCCCCTCCGTGGTCCCTGCTTTGAGTCCTTCTGTCACTCCTTGTTAATCCTTTGACTTGTCTGGGCTGCCAGGTTGCCGTTAAGCTCGATAACCAGTAAAGTTGCCACCTGCTTCCAAGTAAAAGCAAGCAAATGTTTTCATCCCTGCATACAGTAGATCTTCTCGCTGGTTTTCTTTAAGTGTATGATGGCTGCTGCTTCTCCGCTCGTCCCTGCATCTGCTCAGTGCAGAGGTCACATGACGCAGATGCAGTCACACGGGCTCCCCACGCAGGGACAGCGTCCCTTTCAGCTTTTGCACAAAGGCGTCACTCTCAGCCACCCGGGGGCGTGTGTGCTCGGCGTACCGATCGCCGCGTCATAATCATCCGTCTGTTCACGCAGAGGCGAGGTCCGGCGTGCGTGTACTTTATCGCTAGTCCGCAGGCCAGCATTTGTTTCACTTATGAGACCCACGTATGAAAAGTTTAAGACTACAAAAGAAAATGATTCGCTCACTGTAAAGGCTTAGGAGTAGAGACGGTATCGACGGTATAGACGGTTTAGGGAAACTGCCAGCTTTCTTCTGCGTTACTATGGTTCCTCGTAATCCTTTATTGTTTTATTGCTAATGCTTTGAGTAACGTGACATGAGGTGGTAGGAAGGAGCGAGAACATAGCATCAGTTTGCCGTTACACACTTGTTTTTCTTCTAATGAGATGTGGAGCTGGTTTTAAACCCTGTTCAATGCCTGCTGTCCCCAGGTGAACCTGTACTCGGACCCCCCTGAGCCCAGGCATTCTGTACACTTGGGCACCATCAGTATGGGTTCAAAGGCGATAAAACTGACCCTTCCCCAAGCTCAGAGGGCTGAGCTTGGCCGCACTGCAGGCCCAATGCATCTCTCAACGCTCAAATCAGGTATATGCTGCCACCTAGTGTTTCTTGTCTCCTCTAGTTATAGCGTGTTTATTTTTATCTTGTGGTTTTATCACTTTATTCAATGTTGGCTTTTCTTTCTTAAATTAAGCTTAAAGGTCTGTTAACAGGTTGCATTTTGACCCCATCAAGCACAGTTTACCATATTAACACCTTTGTTCTTGGTGACCTTGCACATTACTTTGAACGAAAGCAACTGGCACAAAGGTAGACTTTTCTGTTTGAACTGTTCGTACCCCTGAGATCAGGCATTGGCTGTGTGGGTCTGTCCTGGAGCTCAGCTCTGCACCCTCTCAGCTGTCCTTGTTCGCCTTTATACGCAGACGGGACAGATGGTGATTCTTCCTCCTCCGAGGCCTCTCCCCCGTCCCAGAGACTGGACCACCCAGCAGGGCAGCTTCTGACCGAGGCTCTTACGGAGCAGTCTGACAGCTTCCGGATGCAGGTGGTTATTTGTGACAGCTCTCAGCTTCAATGAATGTTGCCAGATGTTGCCGATGATTTAATACCCATAGAAAGGGCTCTCTGGATTGTAGAGATCTGGCAGCTGTAATTTGTTCAGCTGGGATATTTTAGCATGCTGAGGAAAAACAAGAGGTTCCTGGGTAACGAATGGCTTTGTACGTTTTAGAGTTTTTAGAATTTGGTGACCAGTGGTCATTGTTGACACACCATAGCACACAGTGCAGCAATGAAATGTGTCCTCTGCATTTAACCCACATATGACGTCGTGCCTTAGTGGTGCCTTGCTGGTCGGGGGTTCAAACCAGCAGTCTTTCAATTACATGTGCACTTCCGCAACCATTAAGCCACCACTGTCCACAATTTGTTTGTTAGATCTGACCTAGCTAACCCATTCAATCCCACTGCAGGTTGACTGCTTTCAAGACTTTGTGAAGAATGGAAAACTGATGCCCTTTCAGCAGATGGAGGTAAATCCACCTAAACACAGCTGTAATGTGAGCTTCTGAAGAACACAAACCCGTCTTGGTGTTCCCCAAACCCAGTGGAGCTAGAGGTAGATCATGGTATTTCCAGTGGACTTGACCACATAGTTACCAGAGAATGAGTGTTATGAAGCAGTGACTGGATTTCAGGCTAAGGCCACCGTGAGGTTTCTCTCTCTCTTGTTGATCCAGGGCTTATCGGACCTGGCCAGGGGGCTGGACGCCCTGGAGAGGGGTTACCTGCAGGCTCGGGATGAGCACCGGGTTCTGCAGCAACACGGCAGGGAGCCTGAGGCCTTTGATCCAGACAGGTGAGTCTGCCTGCACCTCTGAGTTTGGCTTGAGGGTTTTGAGGCTGAGGTTTTCCTTAACTGCGCGTCAATCCTAAACTAGTGTCTTCTGGCTATGCTGAAACAGGAGATTGGTTTCCCAATATTATACAACACACGAAACAGTATTTTATTTCTGTTTATTGCAGCTTTGCAGATATGCACAAAGGCTGATACACGGTGTTGTTGGGGATGTTTAGTGATGCTGAATTTTGTTTATCCTTTCTGTGTTCCTTTCTCTCCGTCCTTTACTTCCCTTTGCACCCATTTGCTTTTCTCGGTCATTAAATTTGTGTGGAGCAGAAACGTTTTGCTTTGGTGTCCTGTTTCTCTGCCTCAGGGAGCTAGAGGGGTGGATCTTCCGTTTGGGGATGCGTCTGGAGGAGCTGAGGGAACAGGTGGGGCAGACTGTACCAGACCAGCCTCACCTCAGATCCTCATGCCCCCCACATTCAGAACCTGGTCCTCTTTCGGTCCAGTACCACACGGAAAGCCCCCCTCCTCTCCCCAAGGTATGCGCCTTTAGAAACCTGTCTCCACCATCCCCCCCCCCACCCCACCCCAGTACGAGTTACA
>JAODLC010000123.1:6888196-6908079 GCA_026781145.1 Hippopotamyrus pictus | reverse complement strand
AGATATGGTGACCAAACCTGCACACAATATTCTAGGTGAGGTCTCACCAAGGAATTGTATAATCTTAGCATTACCTCATTGTTTCCAGCACCTTTGGAATCCATGCCACAAATAACTGGCGCTGTCTGGAGTGTAAAGAGAGGCCTTGCCTGGTATTAGTATAGTGTTCCTAATAAAGTATAAAGTGCATATACAGCTATATATTTCACTGGAGAGATTCAGGCTGGGCATCGTGATCTAGGCTCCTCCTGGGACGTGAATCAGTGACCTTAAGTATTTTATTCTCTGTATAATGCGCAGCCCCCTGTCTGATCTGCTGATTTCTCCATTTCATCTCCAGGCTTTCTCACCATCCGGGAGAAGCAGGTACAAACGTGCAGCCAACCCCTGTTCAGCCCTCACTGGCCTCTGATTCTACAAGACCATCCTGCCAGGACCACACTGGAGGCTATTGTCATGCCCCGCCCTCAAGGGGGGAAAGCAGAGTACCCTTCCCCTGTCCCTCTAAATCCGACTCGCCCCAGCACTGGGACGGCAGTGGGATAACGATGACCTCTGAGATCGAGTCTGACATTCAGTCCAGTGAGTCCCATTACAGGCATAGATAATGCCATGGCTGTCTAAGTATTTGTCTCTCTGTGCTCATTGTTAGAATCTTTCTGTTGGTTTTCTGTAGTTGCTTAAGTATGTTCTTATCAGTGACATTAATTGCTTAGAATTAACTACATTATGTTTTCTCTCTGAATCCATGCTTTTGGAGGGGTCATTTTTGATATACATACATTGTGTGTGCTTGTAGTGTTCTCTTCTACCAGGTGGTGGCAGCAGAATACGTTTGCTAGGTGATCATAATATCATATAACTATAGAAAATGAATGTAGTAAATGGTGTGAAAGTGTTAAGTGGTGAATTTTCCAGCAAGCAGCAGGCATTGAAGATGCAAATCGAGGAATGAGGTCCCAGCACTACCTCTCTCACACTGTCTTTTCGAACGGCTTCTTAGCCCCCAGTGTGTGTGAGGAAGAGGAGAGCCTAGAGGTCCACACCCCGCAGCCGACTGCCGAGCAGCCGTTTGGGCAGGGAAGCCCCCCCTCCACGGCATCGCATCACCGTGTTGCTCCAATCGGGGCGCAGCTGACTGACAAACAGTGAGTCACATGCTGCCTTATAGAGAGTCATTACCATGTTGACACGGTGACCTGAAACCCTGCTCAGAATCCCAAAACCAAGCGACGATTCTTTTAGCCTGTAATAATATACAAGACCTAAAACCTAACCGCGCCGCGTCCGTAATTGTCCATTATTCTTTTAGAGAATGGCGTTCCAAACTGCTTCTCCTTCCATGAATCCAGGGTATCCGTGCGGGTTTCAGACCTGCACGGAACATTCCGACAGGCCTGCGCTGCAAATTGCAGTCTTCATCCCATAAAAACAACCACCCTCTGCAAAGATGTCTGCCCACCCTTTTTAGCTTCTGGAGGAGTGTAAAGTCAGAGATTTGGAGGGGGGCATTCATTGTTATAACTGTGAGACTTTTCATAGCAGCAGTGTCACTCCCCTGTGCGCGTTGACATATCCTCAGTGAGGCCATCCAGTCCTTGCGAGTCGAGATGAACATGCTGAGGGAGGGGCTGGAGGCCAGCCTCCGACAGGCCCCCACCGCCCTTCCTGCCTGGGTGGCACCCCCACGTCCTTCTATCAGGTGGGACCCCTGAATTGCCGGTCCGATTGCCACTGAGCGTTTGTTCATTCATTTATTTTCACTGTATATTGCCTGATGCTGGGAAAAGTTTGAATTGTGCTTCAGTGAGGATCTGCGCTCAGGGGATCTGCGAGGAGCCGGACGTCTGCCGATTAGTGATCCACTCTTGCATAGGTAGTATGTAAGCTGACATGGCAGTTAAACAAGTATTTCTATATTTGCTTGTGAATGCAGGTTCGCTAGAAGCCCAAAAGTCAGGGGAGGGGGTGAGCAGGTCAAACAGAAAACAGAGGAAGACGACGGGTGGGAGGAAGAGTCACTAGGACCTGCCTTCCACAGAAGGTCTTCCTCCACCTCCTGCTGCAGACCTGCCCTTAGCATCAGTGAGTTTAGCAAGCTGGCAGCTTGAGACACACATGAATGCATAGACCTGTTTGAAGGACCTGATTTATGGTTTAATTCGCTGTCATATGAGGAGTCTGCCTGGATGAAGGGTGATAACGCAGGTGACTCACTTCCCCGCTTTATCATCGTTGTTATTTAGACTCCCATTTTGTGTTTCTCTCTTTTCCCCGCAATCTCCAGCCCCTGATTCTGAGCATTCCGAGAGAACCTCCAAGCCAAGGTCTTCCAGGAGCATCCCAGCATCGCCCGCAGCACGAGGAGTAAGGGGCCGGACCCGATCGGACCCCGTGCCGTGCAGAGGATCCGGTAAGCAGTGGACCTCTGCAGCAGGACCTGCTGCCGACTCCGGGTCGGGCTTTAACTCTGCGGCTGTGCGGTTCTGTTCTCCGCAGGCCGGCTGTGTCACCTGACTCACTCCAGTGGTTCTGATGAACCCGAGAGGCGAGAGACCCGCAGCCATGCCAGGCCACCATCTCGGTCACACCCGAGCGGTACCTCTCTGCCCCATTAATCTGCGCAGGCATGTTCCTGGGAGCGCATTGCCCCGACTCACACTCTCATGTTTCCGTTCTCTCCCTTGCGGCCTGTTGGTGGGGGCCATAGGGGGCGCCGTCCACTCATCACGCTGTCCTCTGTGCAGTGCTCCTGAACAGCTGCATGGGGTTAGAGAAGCCAGGGGGGCAGGTGAGAACCATCCTCTTTCCATGTGTCATTGCCTGGGATACATTCTTGATCATTTCCAGCAGCAGAGTAATATGACGTTAAAATACAAGTAAACGTACCGTGAAAACGTAGTTCAAAGGTTCTGAATGTGGTGTATCCACACCAGCAGTTCCTGCTATCTTCTAATGGGGAAAACGTACATTTAAAAATGCGCTGCTGCTTTTCCTTGAGTTGTAGGCTCTTCTCAGAAGAGACGTTCAGGCTCCACCCCCCGAGGCAAGCGGCCAGTGAAGGTCTCGCACAAAGCTGTTTCCATGGCGGCTCCACCGCCCCCCCCCCCCAGCAGTGTGCCAGTGGTTTACTGTGTGCCGGTTTGTCCCTCGGTGCTGTGAGTATCTCCCTTGGCCCAGTGCCATTTTGGTCCATTTCCAAAAGCCGTGTTTATGCTCACATGGAAAAGAGCAGCAGCCTTAGACCCCGACACAGAATTCTAATCCGGTCATGACCTTCTGTGTCCGGCAGGTTCTGTCCTAGTCCTGTGCTCGGTGCGGGCCCCACACACCTGCGTTCCCTCTACCGGCCACTGGGTGGCGCCAAAGCGGACGCAGGGGACGCTTCCCTGAAAAGAGCTCGGCAGCTGGGCAGCTCCCTGCCATCCGACGCAGATCCCCTCGGCCAGTCCCTGAGCCGTGCCATTGAGGCTGCCACGAGTATGCGGGCCGCCTCCCGGCACATCAGCCGCTCGCTTGCCTCAGGACTCCGTCACCAGGGGGCGCTGGAGCAGTTATGTCTGCACTGAAGCCGCCGAATGGACACGTTCAGAGCTGCTTCCATAAACTCAGGGTATCTGTTCTGCACTGTACCTACACTTGAATTGCAGTCCCCTGGGCTTCTCATGAAGGAAAACCTGCTCAGTTTCTTTGTGAACTGTGTTTGTTAGCTTAAGTATGAGTGGAAAGTGTGTTTTTATTTCATTTTTGCTAGTTTCAAAATACAAAATACTAGGTTCGGTCCTGGTTTATGCTAGAATCCAGACACAACCTGCCTGAATCGGGGATTCCTCGTCGTGACAGTATAGCTTAAGCCTGTGTTTTTCTATAGTGTATTATCACTGGCAAAACTTGGTTTTTAAGTAGTATCCATGTTTTGAATAGTAATTTATATTAACTGAGCAGAGTGTGGTCATGATTCTCATGTGTCTTACTAAACTGTTGCCACTGTGATATGGATACAGAAAGAGGCTTTTGCTCCAGTGCACTTTTCACATGTGGGTGTTTTTTCCAGCACTCACCCTTTTAAAGAGGCTGTAAGGGTCAGCGGGACCTCACCTGTGGTTACTTCCTGTCTGAACGACTGCTTCACCTCTCTGGCTTCTACCTTTGATCAGTTAGAATTCATTTGAAACATAAGGAGCTGGTATCTGTGAGGTTTGCTTTACACTTCAAACAGACAGA
Source organism: Hippopotamyrus pictus (assembly GCA_026781145.1). Lineage (NCBI taxonomy): Eukaryota > Metazoa > Chordata > Actinopteri > Osteoglossiformes > Mormyridae > Hippopotamyrus > Hippopotamyrus pictus. Next base: position 6,903,855 of record JAODLC010000123.1, on the reverse strand, counting down.
TGTCTCAAAAGAGGTGTGATTTGACAATGAGCATAGTCTTAAAGGCGCTGTAATTTTAAATTCCATCTACCACATAATTACATATACATTGATTTATCCTTATTATCAAAGTCAGGGAATGTGCTTGTTTGAAAATCTAAACAGACTTGTCTCTTCTGAGCATTAATGCAGTTTTAATTAATGCATTCCTCTGTTCGACATTCCGTAGATGTGATGTTATTCAATCTGATCACTTAGTGTTGTGTAGTCTTTGTGTGTGGGCAGCATTTCACTTCTGCATGCCGGATTGCACAGTAGTTTCCGGTCGCTACCCTGGGTGCGGGAGACCAGGCCTGCTGGCCCCGAGTCCTCAAACTGAGCCGCCCCCTCTCTGCTCTGTCTGCGCTGTGGTGGCATTTCGTCTGACTTGGCTGGTTGTACTGTGTACTCTCAAAGGCAGGTGCCAGGTTCACTCGTAGAATTTGGAACCCGGGTACGTTTTTGGTCATTCCAATGAATTAGTGGTTAGTGCCCTTATGTGTAAGCTGAGGCTGAAGGGGGATGAAATTTAGCAATATCAATTCTTAGAAGGGATATTTTAGATAATGATGCAGTTGTGAGGGACATTTTCATGTTTGACACCGTAAAAAATAGCTGAATATTTGTAATTTGATCTTATAGTGTTTGTACTAAAAGTTTTGAGAAGTTTCCAATAGTGCTTTATAATACAAGAAAGCACTGTCTTTTGTAATAAAGTTAATAGTAAATTATATTTTCTTGAGGTGTTGGGTGAAATGGGTTGGTATGTTTTATTGTGTAATTGTTTACCACATACAGTCTGAAAGTGTTCAGGGAGTCCATGCTGTGGAGCAGTTTAACCAGAAACAGAAGGTAAGGTAAGCAAAGAGTGACCCGTGCAGCACAGCTTGGCATCCTGCGGCCAGACACTCCTTAGCACTACACTGGGGGGGGGGGGGGCAGCTGCTTGGGGCCAAATGCCATGCATTGTGAGCGTATCCTTAAATGTGTATGCCATGATCCCAGCCGTCGGGCTGCACATGTGCCCCCTAGTGGCTTTGTAGGGCCCTGCAGGCTGCCTCTCTGCCATGCTGTGATCCAGAGGTGACTGTTGGGGGTTTATATGTTCCAAGAGAAGGGACCACTGTAAGCACCCCGTGTGCGTTTTGACGTGTGAGACCTTCCAATCATGATGGCAGTCAGAACCTAACCGTGTGACAATTTCACTGGGTCCTTTTTTATCATCATTAGCAAGCATCAGGCCAGAAAGTATGTAAACGTACATACCAAAACACCAACTCCGAGCACTGCTTGTTTTCCAGCCGTCCTTCACCTGTGAACCAGGTGTGAAGCCTCTGACCAATCAGAATCAGTAATTATTAAACTAACTACCTGGGAGAACTGAAAACAAGGCCTGGATTTGGAATAGAGGTCCAGATTTGAAGAACCCTGGGATAGACAATAATCAGTCTCACCACCCCATCACCTGCCTTATTCCAAAAATATTTTTTCAAAGGTCTGTCCAAAGAGATGTTATTGAGACCCATTTTCTATGGGTGAAGACAGGGCAGCAAACATACTAATAATATCATGGACAGACAAGTTTCAATGTCTTCAATGTGTGAGCTGTTGGGAAGATACCTAAACAAAACGGCATCTTCATAAGAAAGTACAGAGGCAGCTTTAATGGAAGCCAAATTTATTAGACAGCTTTAGTACATAGGTACATATAGAGTACTTCTATTTGTGCTTCAACACTCGCAAACATATAATTCCAATAAGTTAAACAGGTTTGAGACAGACCTAATTTATTCATATCTTTCTCTCTGATAAATAACTTTGATATAAATCAATCAAGTAGACATCATGAATGCTATACAACGGCAACAAAGGAAAACTGTTAAACAAGCCTGTGCATCACAGAAAAACGCATAGTGCAATATACAGCCTGTTTGTCCAAGAAAGGGGGACAAAGGAAAGAAACAGAGAAGTTTTCATTTGTTTTTTTTTTCTTTTTTTCTTGCAAAGCCTTTCAACAGTGGAAGATTTTACATTGCACCAGAAGAAAAAGTAACAGACTAATAAAATATAGAGAGATTTTTTTTTTTTCCCCAAGACCACTACAACTACAGCTAAAACGTCACAAAACACAGTGGTTTCACATTGGCATCTTCAAAGGAAATATTTTGCTACTTCACAGTCAGAAATATCACTGGGAACAGTGGGACGCTGAAACATCAACATATGGCATATACACGACACGGTACTCAGTGCATGGGCAGATAAATGTCATTAATAATCAACGGCGTGACGTGATTGGACAGGATACAATACTGAGATACGACCGGCCCTTTGAAAAGTTTTGCAAGCAGTGGCCTTCCGACACTACAACATTTGAGTCTTCGGAGAACAGGTTGGAGGATAAATGCGTCCAGTCACAGAGCGAGAGGAGGGATGGCGCTTGCGATGCTCAGCCTTTGCCGGCTGTGATATTTACAGCAGCGCTCAGCTTGTGCAAACTCTGTCGTCAGTCCTCATTGGTCCCTTTTTTTTTCCTCCTGTCTCAAGATGGGCATGACGCAATGCATTCTGGGAGCTGGTATTCGTTTCTCGTAAGGTGTCTTTTCTGGGGATTCAGCCACGTCCTCTCTCTGGTCTACGGCCCTTAAAGACAGTATGGTCCACTAGGACCTATGCCCCCGGTGGCCTGAGGCAAGCCACGCACTGTTGTCCAACAGCAAAAGTTTGTCACTCTCACGCAAAACCGCGATCAGCAAGTCCCTCCTCTGTCCACCACTGATAGAAGAATGCACACCATTATAAGAAAACTGAGGGAACAAATAAAGTCTACAATTTACACATTCTAACAGGTTTCATAGCATACAGTGTTTAAATTTGGTACTTTGTTTTAAATGGCCTTACTGATACTTAAACCTTATTTTTGCATCCATTTTAAAACATGAGAATACTTGCAATGATTTCTTTGTGTCAACATGTTATATTTATATATATATATATTTTTTTTTTTTATCAATGCTTTCATTTTTTTTTTTCCTCTCAAGCAAGATGCATACACATTTAATATAGGAGTGGCTGGCATCCTGGAAGGAATGGGAGGGGCACTAAGAAGGCATGGAGGGGTGGGGGTGACACTACTGCTCCTCATCTGGTTTATTCATAGCTTTGAGGGCGTCGAGGACTGCAGTTGGAGTGAAGATATGAGTCGATCCTGCGGGGGGCACCGATGGGACAGAGAGACGTGCGTGTTAGAGCAGCCCTATCAAACTTCCTTACAGAAAATGTGTTTTCAGCCATTTTTACCGTATGAGTAATGAAGTGAAGAAAAAAAACACACATATATGTATATATATATAAAAACGATGAAGGGGGGATTTCGAGCTCGAACAAAAACTGATTTGTTCTAAGACTAGAGGAACGGTCCGTGAGAATTAACTGACCAATGAGTTTCATAGCCGATTTATGGATTCGGTGGACTGAAAGTAAGTCGACTTGAGATCAGGTCGTAGTTAGCAGACGCCCCCGTCAGCCAAGAAGCTGCAGGACTCAGCTGCATGCAAACGCTCGACCAGAGTGCAGAGAGAGGGCACAGCACGACAGCCCGTCCACAAAGACGTGAACCAGTCACCCGCGGGAACTCTGTCTCACCGACGGGCTGCTGCCACACCGGCCGATGATGTCACGGTGCTCTGAGTGACATCACGGCATCTCTGGATATTCACAGTGACATCACAGTTCAGCGAGAGCTCAGCCATGATGCGCGAATGGGCATGTGACCCGGGGGAACTGCACGGTCCATGCAAACACAGCAGCACAAATGAAAATGAGGGCCAGCTGCACAGAAGGCTGTTCTCCTTCCTACCGTTCCCTGGTTTAGAAGAACGCAAAATCAAACCAAAAATCTCAACAGCACAAGCACGAGGGAGAAGGAGATGGAGCTTACTTGATTTCTCAGCAGCTGAAGACACATTTCTTACACAAGACATTACGCGGCGGGGGAGGGAGTCAGATTAAACCAAACATTTGGCCCACTGACTCATTGAGGACATAAGAAAGCAACCGTTTGATCTTCCCATGACAGCATGAAAGTCAGAAAGTCAGGAGATTACAGACGGCAAGCGGGCCAAAGTTTTGGTGTCGTCCTAGTAACATTTATCATCATTAGTACTGTGTTGTCTACGTAGCAAAGCTGTGTGTTTCCCCTGCTGTAACTTACCGACGTGCTGTTGTTTTTTTGGATACAGTCTTTACCGGATCCACCAAAGCATTGCAGTGGTCTATGGAAGGTAGAAACCTGACCCCCAGATCCCCAGACCCCACGGCCCGATCCAGCGAAACGCACAGCTTTGCTGACCGTGTGCCAACAACAAAACGGCGGTTTTCCCACTAGTGGCAACTCGCCAGACTGCGAGTGTGCCTGGAAGATGATGACTGGGAGTAATGGCTGCAGAGCAGAGGGAGGGTTGGATGTAGCAGTATGGATGTGGGTGACATACTGCGCATGGTGATCGTTTTACTGGGAATGGGGTTCAGTGAGATATCGCTTTAGCAGCCCTGGGGTGCCAGTAGCATGCTGGTCTGTTGTGCATGTCACCTGGTGAATCGCTTATTGAAATGAGGAACTATCGCCACCAGAAAAAGCCGCACCAGCTATATCTTATCTTTGCCATGGGGATGAGCTGTGGGCTCCATGTTTTTCTTTGGCATCCTGTCTACCCTGAATACATGCTGGGTCCTTGACTGCTAGAGGCACCAAGTGGCCTGCAAGGTTCATTACACTTATGGGCCACTGCATGGAGGCTACTCTGGTCTTCAGTTTATGTGTTTATGTATGTATTTACTATTTGCTAAAGCATATCAAGCGAACATCACTTCATATTCCGTCTGCATATGTCTGCAGAGAATCACTGGAGTCACAGATAAGGACCATAAAAGGGCGTGACTTGCTTTTCTGTCTGACTGCCTTCCTAAGTGACTAAAGAGGCACTGTCCTCTTTCCTGGGGTCCTGGCTGCGCAGGATTCTCGGCAGGCGGGCGCTGGGTGATGTAAGAATGTGATGTCTGGTAAACAAGGAGTGAGCAGTCGGGGTGGGTGGGGAAGGCAGTCGACGCAAAACGACGACTCGCGTTGGAACTGAGGATTAACGAAATTGCTGCTCATTTAAAATGTGTCAATGTGGTACTGTTTGTTTAAAAAAAAAAAAAAAAAAAAAGAGTGAAATCAAAGGAATCTCAAGGGTGGATTAAATCGGGATTGGCACCTCATCAGGTGGGAATTGCTATGAGGTAGAGTGTGAATGGTGAAGAGTGATTTAATCCACCCAGCAGAGACGATGGTGGTATAACAGGGATGGGATCAGAACCTCCCCACCGACCCAGCCGGGCCGCACCAGCCACAGGCCTGTGTGTCCCGGTCACATCTGTGGGGACCGGGGTTGCTGTCACCGGGTTCTAGGTCGGACACTGTTACCAGCACTTCGTATCGTGCAGTTCACACACAGGCCTGCAGGAGGCGCACTGGCTTGGCCCCCTTTGTGGCAGAGGGGTTGGGGAGCCAGTAGTCCCTTATCCCGGAGGAGTAGAGTTATCAGTGGAGTGTTGCAGAGGAAAACGGAAGGAAGGAAAGAAAGAAATGCCCTTGAGCTGTGGGGTGGGAAGGCATCAGAAAGGGCTTCTTTGCACGGCTGCCTTTACTTTTTCAAGAGTGTTTTCTCTCCCACTCCCTCTCTCTCTCCCCCTCTGTCTCTCTCTCAGTTGTCTGAGGGTTCTGGGTCCTGAAAGGACACCCTAGTGGACTCTCGGAAGTCGGGGTGCTGCAGGTCCATTAGAAATTTGGTGGGGGTGAGCGTGTGGGTGGAACCTGCGGAGGAACAGAGGCGGCTTCACGCTCACTTTTCATGGCATTCCACAACGTTCACCCCCCCCACTCCTGCTCCCCACCTTCCATTTTACCCGAATCCCCCAGGAACAGCTGGGGGGTGGGAAGGAGACAGCCACTGGGGCATCTCCAGGGAGATGAACACTGCAAACCCCACCCTCTGACCCACGTCCCCAGATGTGGCCTCCTCTTCCTCTTACCTACGCCCTCCGAGCTGAGCTCCACAGAAACCTCACCCGCCGTGCCACGTGTCTCCAAGGAGACATCCGGTCCAGTAAAAACATTCGGCTGATTCTGTTTATTGGGATTTTCTAACAATAGTGCCTCTTACCATGGGTGATAAAATAACTGCTCTCGGGTGACAGTTTATTTAAAGCCCCCGAAAGCTGTAAGCCTCCAGTAAATTCCTGCGTCTGTGATTCTGGGCTGCCACACGCACCATTTCTGTCCGGAACCCTGACGTGTAGAAGTAGGATTTATAGATCTACCTCCTTTCTGCTGTGAGACCTAGAGGTGCTGTATCGCTATACATGTGTATATGGGAAGCATATCCAATTTTTATAAGCTATTTGTGTTTTTTTTTTTTTTGTTTGTTTGTTTTTACATAATCAGTGTGGCTCCTATTACGTTAGCAGGCAAGAATAAGGCTTTAAACACAGGAGAGCCCAGTGACTGCTTAACCGAACGGGGCTTAGTTTGGATGTTTAAGGGCTGCATCTGCGGGGGGGACCTCAACATTATAAGATTTACTGCCTGGATGGACCTGGGCTTGAATCTGGGGCTCTAGCGGAGCCTGCAACACAAGTGAACAGACACAGGAAGAGACACGCGCACACATATATATACACACATACACACGCGCGCACACACACGTGAGACGGACTTACGAAAAGATGCAAAGGCGTGGCTGCAAGTCAAGAACAACAGTTTAAAAGAAACAGAAAAGCAACAGATCCAGGACACGGCAAAGACGAGACAGGCTGCCCCCCTCAGGGAGAAAGCAGAGCTGCAGGCCGTCCTACATGAAGATCAGCAAGGCAATGGGAACACTGGTGCTGGGCTACTGGAATTAGCATATGGCATCATAATGTCACAAAATAATACTTCATGAAGGGAGCAGGAAAGGAAACCATCGTGCTCATTACCTAAGGAGGGTCTATAGGAAACTGTATGATGGAAATATTTTATAACCAACATGAATTGTGCTGGGAAGGTAAGAGTGATTCCACAATGAGACTGAAATGATGCTATAATATCTGTGATAACTGGTTGGAAGATGGATATTAGTATATAGTATATAACCCTGCCTCTGCAAATGTGTTAAATTCTGTTGAAGTTTTACTGCTGAGAAGGTACTCAACTGTAAAAAAAGAATATTAATTTCACTCATGTAGAGGACAATAACAATGGAAAATGAAACATGGAACAAGGTTTATAGACTAACAACTGACGGACGTGTATAGAACCACAAAAGTCTAATTTCACAAAGGAGGGAAATGTTTTGGTCCTCCTGCTTTTTACCAGCCCCAGCTAAGCAAGATCAATCCTGCACCTTGCAGATGAGCTAATTCTGAGCGTCTCGGACTCCCAGGGGCATCTGAGCGCATGAACTAAAAAGAGGTGGATGCCGAATGCCTGCAACAGCTACCTGCTGGCTCAGGACAAAGGCCTTACGGTCCCTGCAGTGTCAAGCTGCCGTCATGAATGGGGTCTCGGCAACAGACACAGGAATGGCCGGTCTGTGGGGAATGGCGGACTGTCACAGTTCCTGCCTGGTCTCTCAGCATGGTCTGCTGCTTTCAGATATTTACTGAGGCAGAAGAATATCACTGCCACTACAAATCTGAATCTCATCAAGGACTGACCGTCATTTTCAGCAATTCCTTCAAGCTGGGTATGACTAACCCTGGTCTACGATGAACTGACCGTTTTGGGAGCTTTCTGTAATTAGCACCTGAACTGCCATGTGAGGTGATGTTCTATCCAATAAATTACCACAGATCACTTCAGAGCTGGATCTACAGGGTCTAAGGGATCAAGACCAAGCAGCCCTGTCTTCAGGTAGATATAAGCTTTCCTCCTATCAGACAAACATGTTATCCTGCTACCTACTGGAAATCCTACTCTATTCAAGTTTGATTCTGCTGGTCTGCTGGCTAATTGGTTGACTCTCTTCTTCCTGCGGGGCTCAGTAACACCCCAAGTAAACACTCACCGATGATGGCCTCCCACTTGCCATTGGCCTGCGTGACCTCGTAGGCGCAGCGCATCTCGCTGAAGGAGGCCCCACCGATGATGAAGACGATGACGCGGGGGCCAGTGCGGTACTCGCCGGGGGTCTTGTTCTTGTGCCAGTGGCCATACCGGGCACTGCAGGAGGTCAGAGGTTCACCAGAGAATGTTTATCTTCTGCAGTGTTGACCCTTCCTGGTGACGTGTCAGGAGAAACGTCTACTCTTTCTTGAAGGAAATAGCTTAGCTGATGTACTGATTTTCCAGAATGTGTTCAATAAACTCCTTAAACTCTCATGGACGTGACAGTCTACATATAGTCTATATATTTTCTATACACTGTAGACTACCTGATCGGGTCTGCAGCTGGATAAAACATCAGCCCATTTTGTCAGCATTCCCCTCTGTCACCCCAGAATCTGCTAGCAGAGCTGAGCCACCTACGTATGAGGAAAACTGGCCACCCCAGGAGGTCTGCTCAGTGCTTCATTAGTCACATGGGCTCGCTAGACCCCCCTGGGGTTGCTACACCATCTATTTTTAGGTCGATACACGTGCACACAGTTACTGCCCCTGACTCGCCTCTTCCCAGCCCCCGCCCATCTGAGTTTATTGATCTATAGCATCCCCCCAGCTTTCACCCACCCCCAAACGGTCCATAATGACTATTGATTCTGGAACTCATTATAGGAGAACATTCCTCACCTGGATACGGACTGGAAAAAGTAAAAGAAGCCACATTTACTCGGGGGGGGGGGGGGGGGGAGGGACCGCAGAGAGCAAAGGACGTCAATGAGGCTTCTGCGACACCCCCAATGGCTTCACTGAGGCTTAATTTGTTTCCATTTAGATATTCTACACATTTGTGACTGTAGCAGTACTTGAAGGCTTTAGGTTTCCTATAGATCTTCATAGCCATATTGTAATATGTGTAGATTCCTTATATATTCTGTATAATTACTTTGCAGGCTAGATGGTACAATATGTATAGATATATTCTGTAGATTATATATTCTATAGATACTGTAGACTGCGTAGTTTGTGAATATTTGAACACGAAGTATAGTCTGATGACTTGATTCTAGTGAAGCAATTTCCTGTTTATATTATGTAAAAGTATTTGCTGTTCATTTATTCTTGCTTATATGTGTGTGTAGGTGTGAGCACATGAGCGCCCCCACCCACCTGACTGCGGTGGTGCTGAAGGAGGCAGAGGAGCGGGTGGAGATGTAGGGGTAATGCTTGGTGTCCAGCTTGTCATCAATCACATCCTGAAGCAGAACCAGACAGACCCATCAGACAGACGGCTGAGGCACCAGGGTGACCAATAGAGAGAGGAGGGCCGTGACTGACCTCCATGATGTCCTTGATCAGAGGGGTCCAGCGAGACAGCTGGTAGGTCTGCTCGCTTACCCGCTCCTTGCGGTCCATCTTCTTGCCCCTGCGCAGGGTTGACTGGGGCATCAGAGAGGATCAAGGTAAGATCAGACATCACGGAGGAATAGGACAAGATCAGAGAGAAGGTGAGACTCCCGAAGAACAGACAGACCAACAGCATTCTGGGAGTTGGTGTTGACAGTACTGCCAGTGCCGGAGGTAACTGCACTCACGTCTGTGATGATGGGCACCCCCAGGTGGGCCATGTTGGTGATGATCTCGCTGTCCTCTGGGGGGATCTGGGCATGCTGAATCAGCTTGTTTAGATTCTCCTCTGTGATCCCTGCGAGAAGGTTGGTGAGCAGAAAAGAAGATGAGGGACTCCTAAACGTGGGCCCTCAGATCAACGGTCCCCCCCCACTCCGAGCAAAAACGTGGACCCTCTGGGTAGGGCCGTGCGATATGGCATAAAATTCATATTGCGATATAATTTGAACCATAGACAGTAGACGGTATATATTGCGGTATATAACTTGATCTGTAAATTTCAATATAACTGTTTTTGAAAGGGTAACATATGTCCATAGCAAAGGCATTGCAACAGGAAGTCGTATAATAAACTGTTCACACATTTCAAAGTAGTCATGAACATAGAATATTTATTGTGCAAATCTGCAATTACAGAAAAAAAAATGAAAACATTTCAAGTAACTTCCCTGTTTTTATCTTATATTAAAAACACCGGTTGGTTTTGTAAACTGTAGGTAAGCAGAGAACAAGACACAGAACCAAAAGCTACAAAACTAATACAATTAGACTAGTGTCATAACTCCATCTATATTAGTATGTATGACCGTCTCTCCCATAAAGGTCCTGCCAGGCAGAGTCCTGCACGGGTTCTACTGTGTCGGATACGGGTTCGGGTCGGACGCAGGAGAGCGCGGGTCTAAATTGCGGTTTTCAAAACATCATGTGCCAACAAAAAATACCCTGGGGCTATATTTTAGTGACACAAAAAATCCCTGCATTCAAGGCGATAAAACATAAAATCCATATCAGTTTATGCCTGCACGCGCATTCCCAGAAATCTCTCCCACTTTCATTTTCAAAAAGCGCGCACGATCTCCTGCAGCTGTTCGAAATGGATGCTGAGGAGTTGAAAAGAAAACTAACAAATGGAGAGTTTAAAGATGTGACCAAAACCTCCACTAAAATCAAGTCTGACGTGTGGGAGAATTTCGGAGTTGTCTCAGATAACGAAAACAACTCTTATGACGTCTTGTCTTGGTGGAGAGAGCATGAGCGTTTGTTTCCCAATATTGCTCATATTGCGAGATCTACTCTCGCCATCCCGGCATCCAGCGCCGCAAGTGAGCGGGATTTCTCATGTGCCGGATGTGTCATTCAGAAGCGAAGGAGTCAGCTGAGGCCATCGACTGTGGATGATATCCTTTTTTTACACAGTAATATAAAGCACCGCACCAAACACTAGTCTGTGCCTTCGCATAGGAATTCCAGTCGGGTAATCAAAGGAAAATGGACAGTGCACGTAGGTAGCCGATAAAACCTAATAATGTACAGGGTAGCCTAATGTACATTTTATATAAGTTTTATTAACTCATTTGATTGTAAGCTGGTATGGCTATGTGTGGGCATGGCGATATCAAACATTATTTGAGTTTGGAGATAGGGCACTACCGTTTGTTTTGCTTATTAGGCTGTTATTAAGCAACATTTACATTTGGTTATGCCTTGTCGTTTGTTGTGGCAATAAACTTTAGTCTTTAATTTTGGCTATCTTACTGATTTTCATTCGGGCGTGGGTCAGGTGTCGGTATTTATTTGTAGCGGGTCGGATCGGGTGCGGAGTTTTATTTTATTTCTGTCGGATAACGGATAACGGATACGGGTTTAAGTATAACGGTACAGGCGGGTGCGGTTTGTCAAAATCAGATCCGTGCAGGACTCTGCTGCCAGCTGCAGCAATTATATAAATTTTCATATAAATAAAGTATTTATTATTTGATGCGACTTGATTACGTCGTTTTTGCGGGCGAGGAGCGGAAATTTCTGCAGGTAGGGCGGTATAATCAAAATTTCTCGCATCGGCCAAATTTATATCGTATACCGTTTATACCGCACAGTACTATGTCTGGGGGTCACCTGGGACTGGGCTGAGGAACACTGCCATAGTAAGCATGTCGGGGGGGGCCTCACCGTTCTTGAGGAAGATGTAGAGCAGGATGATGCGGATCTTGTCGTAGGTGCTGACGTTGCCATCCAGCAGAATGGGCACGATGGCTCTCATGGGGTCCTTGATCTTCTCCCCCTCAGCATCGGTGCCCATGGCTAAATCCTAGAACACCCAGTAGGAGGGGAATCAATTGGAGGAGGGGGATCTCGGATCTGTGTCCTGAATCACGTTACATTGTCTCATATTCCCCTCCGCCACTACTTCCTGATACCCTTGGAGAGCGGCTGACTTGCCTGCTCCACACGGCACAGCTTGTCCACGGTGCCCTGGTAGTGCTTCATGCAGTCCTCAGCCAGCTGGAGGTGGGTGGAGTACTGTGGGGGGACACAGGGGGGTTAGCAATGATCATGCTAGGCCATGACTCAGGGGGCTGTGACCTCATGACCTTGACTGAACAACACACTGAACAACAGCTACAAACATACCACAGTAGTGATTTTCAATTATCTCATTCCTTGCAAAAGAAAAACATCAGATTTCACACATTCTGTAATCTCATATCCACTCTAGACTTCAATTCAGGTTTTCCACATTTATGCAATCGAAGCTTATGGCGCATTACCTTTGCTAGTTATAAATTAAGTGATTAGAGACAAGCAATCCTTTGTAATTGCTCGTTAACAGAAACTCAATTTTGCTACAGGATCAGAATTTTCTGGGAAATCCAACCACGGGCAGCCATCTTGAGTTTGGCCAGCATTCGCTCCCAAAAGCAGACACAGTGTTAGCCTCCGAAAACGGTACATTTATCCACATTTCACGCTGAATTACAATTTGAGCATGTAGGTCCGTACGCGAAGGCTGCACAACAGCAGAAAAGAAATGAAGTGAGATAACTGAGCGGTTTGTGGGCAGTTCCGAATGGTGCTGCGTCTGCAGATCCTGCCGGACGTGACCATCGTAAATCGTGCCTGCTTCTTTCGAAAATGAACAGAAAGGAGAAGGAGTGATATTTTTACCAGCCTGCAATATTTCCACATTACGGTGTCTTGTTTATATCCAGCTGCCGCTACCCCGAACGGAATGGGTCCTGTTAGGCTTTGGGTTTTAAGGCAGTGCGGTGCCACTCCCTCACCTTGCTCAGCTCCTTCTGGTACTGAGGCATTTTCTTCAGCATCTGGGACAGGTCCCTCATGGTGGTCTGCAGAGCACAGGGAACACGGCGATTTGGGAGGACTGCAACTCCCTAACACAGCTGGAAAGTCGGCAGGGAGGATAAAAAACCTCCAGTTCGCCTGATGCCCTGATTTGGACCTGGCGTTGACTCTCGAGCATAATTCTATGGTTCACGGCTCCTCCGAGAGTGAGAGGGAGGGTGGAGTACGTGGATGTGCGGACTGGGTGTACGTGTGTGACAGGAGCTGTACCTTCTCGCCCGTGTTCATCCGTTTGCTGGCAGAGAAGTCCTTCAGGGAGCGAGTGACCTCTCTATGGGACAGAGAGAGAGTGAGAAAGTGTTTGTGACGGAGAGAGCGACTGCGAGATTAGGAAGACTTTTTATTATCCAAATTCAATTACATTTTTCAGAAGCTGAGAGCAGACCGTCGTGTGACTACTTTATTCATTTACTTATCTACCATCAGCTGATTAATCCAAGTAAATCTTCTGGCTGATCTATCAATATATCGATTGAATGGTTCATTCCAAACAGTCGACATTTTCTCTCGTTTATCCACAAGAGAACTGTGCTGGAAAATGACCCCCGTGTGACCTCACGTTTTACAGTAAGACATCTGACATTCTGCTGTTTGAGAACCTGCCAGCGTGCGGCCTTTCTGACACCATCGATTGCAATCTAAACCCGCTGGCTGTCAGATGCTGTTGAGACAGCTGTCTTTTTAATTTGCCATCTAAGAAAAGTTCACCTGGTCCAGTCATCTTTTTCTACGATTGCTGAATGCAGGCTTAGCAACGGAAGCAAACTTCAGAGTCCGTAAATAAAACCCGAAGATGCAGGGCACGTGTCTGCCAGTAGATGGCGTAACAGGTGAGGAGCGGGATGACGGGGAACTGTGGTTAGAGACAGGTGATCGCTACACTATGTGTTTGTGATTTAACATGGATGTCGGCACGGTCGAGGACTCACTGGGACACCTCAGCGATGTGTTTGTGCCTCAGTGACACCCACAGGTCATCGTCCTCGTGCAACAGCACCTCCTTCTCGCGGGAGTCGCCCATGCCGCTCGTCTCGTACCTGTGGGGACATGGCGGGAGCTGAGTGACCCTGAGAGGCACCAATGAGACTGAGGGAGCACAGCCTGGGTCAGCGAGCACAGCCTGGGTCAGTGAGCACAGCCTGCCCCTAGGCTTCCCCTTTAAAAGGCCTCAGTACTGAGTCAGGAGTCGTAATTGGTTCAATCCATCCATCCAGTCTTCTTCTAAAACCGCTTATCCTATATTGGGTATTGGGGAGCCTCAAACCAGCATGCACAGGGGCACAAGACACGCAAAGGGTCCCTCACAGGACCCACAAAATCACAAAATAAGGGTAGAGACTACAATTTACCTATTTGCATGTTGTTTTTTAATTGTAAAAGAAAAGGAGCCAAGGGCAGGAGTTAAACTTATAACCCTTGATATCTGAGGATACGGTTTTGAGAACCAGCCTGCCGATTTTATTAAGTACTTTAATTGAGATCCTAACGGCTGTAGCTGTCCATGTTACAGCTTACCTTTGCCTCAGTTAAGGACAGAGGTGGGTAATTCACGTCCAGAGAGTAAATGTCTAGACCAACTGGTTGGTTGAAACAAGACCTCAATCTGGACTTTTACTCTCTGGTCATGAGCTACCCACCTCTGCTTAAGGATGAACAGCTCACAGTTAAACACAGGCAGTGATACTGAATTCAGGCCTGGTGAGGTGGTTCCGACGGCACTGGGTTACTTGTAGACGTCGTTTTCGATGGGCAGCAGGTCGTAGCTCATGGCCTGGAAGGTCAGCTCGTGCAGGACGGGGGACACCGGGTCGAAGGCTCGGTCCAGGATGATAAGCTGGGACCGGGCCTTGTCTGGGCCCTGTGGAGAGAGGGGGGTTAATAGTGCAGTGGGGGCCGTGTCTACGTGATCCCTGCTCACCGTCCTTCACGCTCTGTAACCTCGTTTTATAGCACGTTATTGATTTTAATTATTTTAACAGTCAGTAATACTATTAACGACTGTCAACCTCCCCCCCTCTGCCGCATCATTCTCTGCTCCCATTGTCTGTTAATCGTCTTACACTGTCACTGTCTTCAACATCCATCTTTCTCCCTGCACCTCTTTTTTTTAACACAAACTCCCCACCAGGTCCTGTGCCTCACCTCTCCCATGGTGGGGTCGTCAGCCTTGTATGCGTCCAGTTTGTCCTGGACCAGCTGGGCCAGAGTGGCGTTGTCCTTGTACTCGCTGGGAAGGGACAGACGGAAAGTGACGGGGACAGACAGTGACGGACCAGCCGAAGCCAGTGCCTTATTGTCAGGAGAAACATGGAGCTTTTGCCTTTGAGGTACTTTTTTTTCCCTTGAGAAATCAGGGTTAGCTGGGCCCCGGTGCTGTTGTGGGTCCTGCTAAGGGGCCTAGGGATTCGAACCGGTGTCCTTCCGATCACAGGCACAGCATGCTATCCCACAAGGCCTCACTGCAATGCGGCTGCAGTGTCATGGCCAGTGTGCACGTATGTCCCCCTGTGGCCTCACCCCCGGTATCGCACTGCAGGGTACTCCTTCAGAGTGGCGCAGAGCGTGGCCAGCTGCTCAGCCAGCCTCTCCATCACTGGGTTCTTCAGCTGGGTCTTGTGGGGGCTGTAGAAACTCTGGAAGGCATCGGGGTTGTCCAGGGAGTACACCTGAAATGGTGAGGCACACGGGCCAGTTGACGGGGGGGGGGCCACCTTCACATTGCAGTGTTTATGACGCGTGAAACCCC
>JAODLC010000123.1:6866940-6884936 GCA_026781145.1 Hippopotamyrus pictus | reverse complement strand
AGGAAGACAGACGGAGATAGAGTGAGAGGAATAGAGATGAGCGACAGGTCAGGGAGACAGAGAGGAAGTCAGGGAGAAGAGGAATAGAGATGAGAGAGACAGGTCAGGAAGACAGACGGAGATAGAGTGAGAGGAATAGAGATGAGCGACAGGTCAGGGAGACAGAGAGGAAGTCAGGGAGAGGAGGAATAGAGATGAGAGAGACAGGTCAGGAAGACAGAAGCAAAACAGGATTAGAGACCAGAGAGAGGGAGACAGGAAAACTGAGTGAGAGGAAGATTAGAGATATAAAATTATAAAGGCAGGTCAGAAAATGTGAAGATGAAGAAATCCAGGTGATACAGGATAGATGTTAGGATAGATGTCAGTAGGGGACTGGAAGAAATATGTCAAATGCTTTGGACAGATGAGCAGGAAGGCAGTGGGGTAAAAATGCAAAAAGAAGGTCAGCGTGAGAGTGAGAATAATAAAAAAAATGGGAGAGATGGGAAAGAAAGGGCAGATCTAAGATGAAAGAAGGCGTAGGTAAGACCATAAGATACATGGTGAACAGGGATTGGATAAATACGGAGAGAGGGATTGGGTGGTGTCCGGGTGGATAGGGGGCGATGGGGAAGGAGAGCGGAGTGGCAAGTGAGCAGACTGGGTTTGGCGCCTGGACGCTTTTAATTCAGCTGTGGTGCCACACAGAAGGACTTAAAATAAGATATGATCTCAGACGGCAGAAAACGACTGTTCCAGGGGTATGTGAGCACTTACAGGAAATTCGGATAAAATGAACCCAGATTAAAAATAAATGATAAAAATAAAAGCAACCACTTACAGTTATGCAAGCAACATATCACTCAGGGGAGGGAAATTAAATCACAACGCGAGTTTATACACAGGAAAAAAGGCTTGATCCTGTAATTAAAAACAACTATGCAAGACGGGTCTGAAACACCGTAACTGAAGGTGACTCTCTCAGCCCTGATTTATGGCCGCAGGTTAAGCAATACTCGACGTCACTGATGTTCACAAACACTTACAAATGCAGAAGGTCAGCAAACTGAAGAAACCTTTCAATGGCTCAGTACGGTTTGAAAAAGAGCTTCAAACTTTAATACAACAGAGACTACAGCCTGATCACCACAAACCAGGAGAACAAAACAAAAAACAACATGGATTCCATATAGTCTAGGTCAAGGTTATCATCAAGAAGGGGATCATTTTCTGCAACATTAGAAAACAGCGTTACTTTATTTGGACTTCTTTAACGCACTGGACGATTACTCTCAATGTCCTCTCCAGGGTACATCAGAAGAATAAATCCCTTGGAATTTTTGGTTAACTACCATGTTATCCATGGGCTTGTACTGTATGTGCTTTTCAGATACAGTATTTCTCCCAATAAAACGTTGTGAAACAGAATGATGAGTTAGCGGGGGATGGAATGAAAGTACAAGTATTGGTTTCCATTCTGAATGTTGAGGGAGCATAAGCATTACATATTTCTACTAACATTGTTAGGGACCCCCCCCCCCCCTCCAGGTGTTACACTAAGGACTATACCATCACTGATCACCAACAGCGGACTGCCAGGAGAACTGACACAAGCTCCTCACCTTCCATTCGCCCTTCTTCTTCACCTTCTTTATGACATCATTCATAATCTCTGTGAAAGAGAAGGACACGGGTCAGTTGAGCGGTCAGCAGGGGCAGTCTGGACCCGCGGCGGCGCGTCTGCTCCATCGAGCGACTCCACAGCTGTGTTTGTGATGTTCTGCCCGCGTGCAGATGGATACCATGCAGTCCTGGTCTTCAGAAATTAGCCAGATCATCCGTTTAAGGTGACAGTGATTCCGAGCCCGTCCCTCATATCACAGTGTAGTGCTTTTGAGGCCTGCAGTAAGACTCAGACCGAGAAAGTCACATGACCACCAGCAAGGGTCCTACGAGCAATACACTGCCCCCTCCTGGACTACGCTGCCATGCATCTTTACGTTAAACACCACGTCAATGGCTGCCCTAATGAGGTCAGATACAGGTAAACCCATAGATTTGCTTCTCATTTGACACTAATACAGTGTTTTGACCATGTTTTACACTGTTTCTAATGGTCTCCTCTGTAAAGGGATGCAACTCATAAAATGAATTCACTGTATTCAGTCACAAACTGAAGGACCTGATGATTGTCTAAATGGAGGCCTGACATAAATCATGTGACCGCCTTTTATTTCAACAGGAGGAGTCTGCCGTCGGACTATCGCAGAAGTTAAGGCATCACTTGGTATCTTGGCCTTTCTGGTTCTTCTCCATGTCCCGGCAGTATGTCACGTCCACGTTACGATCGCAGCGCTGGTATCCTCCGCGCGGTGACGAGGCGGCGGCAGGGATGCGTCAGCGTCTGATGGCGAGCGGCCCGCCAGTGCCCCACGCCGATGCCCGCAGCCCGTCTGATGGGAGTTGGCTGCCCCTCCACAGGTAGGCGTACCTCAGATCGACACTTCGCATAGGATGATGGACGGACCCTTACTACAATCTGCTGAACCTTTGCCCGTCTTTGATGTCACCACTGCGTGCCGTGTGCCTCAATAACAGGCTCCAGGTGTTCAGTAGTTAAAAATGTTCAGTTCCATTCCAATTCCCATTACATCATTCTTCTTTAGCACTGCCGTTCCTATAAAATATGATTACCTCGCTTCCTGTTTGTGTTATTTTATAAAATGGCACCATGTCTTGCTTTGTTGTAAAATGCTGAACACCCACCAGATCTCTAAAAATAAAGCTAATTATCAAAACGAAGTGGGCAGGCTTCAAAAGCCTGTAAATACGCTGGTGTGGCGGCGTTTGCACGCTGCCAGCTCTGGATCTTGCAGCTAAATGTGGGATGGGGCATATGGCAGTCGCCAAGAACGCATCTGTGTCCGCTGTTAGATAGCGAGTCTGCGCCGATGTGTTTCAGGAAATCCAGCAGTTACATAAATACGACGTTAACCATTAGTCCTGTTCTGAGATTACAGGAGGGGACCATCCCAGAACTTTAGCTACCTTTATGTGATAGTCTTCTCAAAGCTGGCGGAGAACGTTCTTACTGCAACATTAATGGAACGTTATTTCCATATTTTACATTTTAACAAAGGTTCTGTCAATATCAGCAGGATAATATTCTTACCAGAACAGCCTTTTAATGCAATCAATGTTGAAAATGATTGTTTTATAATAAAATACTGTTCTGTGAAAGTGCTGTACATATATAGAACAAACATGCTGTCAGTCTCCATGCCATGAGCTCTGATGAACAGCGACAGTCTTACCTGCTGCTCTACCACGGCCTGCATCTGCTTTATATTATTACTCTTAGTTATATAGGATAATGTTCTGGGTACAGCAGGAAAACTGGACACGTTGAACATTTCCATACCTTAATCGTAACATTTGATAAACGTTTCTAGTACGAACAATTATTCGCTGAGGAGTGCTCCCCCTCCCACCCCCAGTTACTCTGTGTGTAAGCAGTAGCAGATGTAGTTGCCATTCATGTACAGTTCATGAATCATCTCAGTTGAGACTGTATGGTTAAAATTTGTACTTTCACATATACAGAGATGAAAATAAGGAAAATCATATTGGCTTGTCTTGTATTTTTGTATAAAAAAACCAGCTCTTATTGTTTCAGAACAAAGAAAGCATTATTAAATGGAGCAGAAAGGCAGGAAGGTCTAGTGCTTCAAGAGAAACCCTTCCTGGGTCAAAGGTCGACACCGGAAGGGGAGATTTGCACAACCGCCAGTTTGTGTCGCGGCCTGGATGCAGGGTGACTGCTGTTGGAATATGCCTCCCGGCCGGTCGTGTGTGCAGAGCGACGCCGTCTCGACAGAGGAGACGCTGTCATCCCACGCTGAGTGAGAGGGAAGAGCTCCCAGTGAGCTGTCAGCCACACGGGAGCCGGGAGGACACGAGGAGAGACGCCCGTCGCGGTGACTCCGTCGACTTTGTGGTTCGATCACTTTTAATTTAGTTGAAGCAGGGTGTCTGCAGCCAGAAGCGACGCTCGGCGGTGACAGTCCCTGTCAGCCTTCCCGCCGGCTCCGTCACCACGGCACGAGAGCTTCGCCTGCATATCCAGGCATTTTTTTTTCCGCGAGGAAACCTCACAGGTGACACTAATTAGGAAGAGCGAGACCCACAGCCCTCATATACTCTGACAGGAACTCTTTACTACAAGACGGCACCATGACTTAGTTGGAGGGTGAAAAGTTTTTCAGTATAAAGCGCCTGGTTAGCCCCAGTCTGACAGCCAGAGACCCGAGATCTGGGCT
Source organism: Hippopotamyrus pictus (assembly GCA_026781145.1). Taxonomy (NCBI): domain Eukaryota; kingdom Metazoa; phylum Chordata; class Actinopteri; order Osteoglossiformes; family Mormyridae; genus Hippopotamyrus; species Hippopotamyrus pictus. The sequence goes on along the minus strand of JAODLC010000123.1, from coordinate 6,880,635 downwards.
GGCGTGACATGTGACCTGGGAGAGATCCAATCGGAATCCAAGCTGCAGATAGGGGGTGTTCCTCAATATGCGTACTTGACCATACTTGTTTCCGTTCCCGTCACCAGTTCCAATGCTCAAGAACAGAAATGCAGAGGATGGTAAAAATCTCCAAATATTGCTCTTGCACCCCCCCCCCCACCAAATATCAAAGGTATTTCTCGCCAAACGAAAACAATCTCATAATTCACTGCGTCTGAAGTGCGTTCTTGGGAGGCAAGTTAGCAAGACCAGTCTTGCCAAGACCGCAAGTCCAATCGTTGCGTTCTAGGTATTGAGAAACATCCCTGTTCACGCAGTGATGAAGGCGTTTCAAGGCACTAACACACGATTTTCATTTACTTCCCCGCCCACATAAGTTCAGAACATAAACAAAAATATCACACCTCCCACCTGCAACCAACATAACTGCTACCCAATGCCGCTGCCCCCTGCTGGCCATACCTCCCTGACTGGTGTGCCTGTCTTGACTTCCAAGGTCCTATTATGAGAGAATAATTACAGGAGCTGGTTTATACACTTTTGACAGGATGAAGATATCTAGTCAGCAATGCATTATGACGTTGGATAGAAGCCAAAACAAAACAATTTTTGAAACGTCACCTATGGATATGAGTCTGTATTATTCTGAACACCAATACAAATATTTATTGTATATAGAAATTCTACAGTACAGGGGGTTTATATTTTTATAATTGTAAGGGTCATCATGTGTATAAAACACATGAAACAATATGGAAAAATATATTGCATGTCTCCATTTTAACCCGTTTTAAACTGACTGTGACTGTCAGTTTGTGCAAAGTGCACAGTTTGGCTCTTGGGTTTCTCGTGCGGTGAAAACTTGCAGACGACTTTTCCTCCGTACTGATGCGTATTTATCAAGCAAACTGTCCATTAGGGGCCTACCACGCAAGGGTCAGCGACAGACATGCAGAAAGTGATTTGTGTGGGGGAGGGACGGTGCAATAAAAGCTGAGAGAGATGTCATCACTGCGCTCACAACCCCGGCAAACAGGCTTAGCAAACCCATGGACACGTCGCTACAGGCCACGCCCACCAGCTGTTTCTGAGGTCGTCTAAAGCAAACGGTCCCTCGGTAACTGTGGACAGAGAACTTTAGATCTGGGCTGTCCAACCTTTCTTAAGGAAGGGAAACCAAAATGAAAACAGACTACAGCTATAGGAGCCCCCTACCATTAACGTGTGACCACATAATTAACTAAAACCTGTGGACCAGGAGGGACCTTATATTTCATTCTATGGGGCGGGGTCCTCTAATATTTTCATAAGCATTTCATAGATTTAAGGGATGCTTTTCTGGACTCATCAGGGGGACGTGAACAGGGCTGGACTGGGATGAAAAATCAGCTCTAGACTTTGGTGGGTCCCCATGAAACGTCCATCAGCTGTCCAGCCCTGGCATAAAGTCCCTGAGTGGATGTCCCTCAGACTCACTTCTCAAACAGCCCACCGTAATCAGACACGACTCCCCGAGTGCGTAGCGTAGTCCTGTGTGCCTCAGTGACTCACGCCTCACTCAGGAAATCGTGCATCTTCGTCGGTGCTATCTCTGATGTGTGTGACAGTTGTTTTGGGTGAAACCGTCAACCCGGGTTCTTGGTGCTGGAGAGACACTGTAAGTTTTAGACGCATTGAGACTTGTCATCTTCTGAAGAAAAACAAACGGCTCAGCAAAGCTCAGGAAGGGGTGTATTAAAGCTGGAGTACTACGTGCCGTGATGTCTGTTACGCAGCCTGACGCTGACCGCCTCTGCTTTAAGTACGCTTACCGATAGTGTCTAAGAGAGAAATGCTGTTAGTGTACATGTGCCCCTAATGAGTATTTTGGCGTCCTCACAAGGCCGCACGCTGGCAAGTCTTGCAACACAGCATCCAAACGTCTGTTCACTCCAGAGGTGCGAATGTTTCAGCATCGAGGCACTGAACTCTGTACCCCGTCCTCTCCCCGGCCTGGCTGCTTCACCAAACAAGCCACCATTAAGCGCCAAGTCTACCGGTCCTCATAAGCCCACTGCGTGTTTGTCATGGTGGCGAAGGCTCCGTTGGGGCTCTTGACATTGGACTAAACTCTCCGAGAAAAGCTACAAATTTACGACACTCTGTCTGCATTACCGAATTCCCATTTTTCCTTCTTCCACAAGTTGATTGAGGGGTCCTAGGTTGCCACTAATTAAACGGGATACACTGCAATACTGGGGGGGGCATTCTCAAAGTGTACTGTAGGGGGGTGACCAGGACAAACAGAAGCACACCTGCAGACAGGAAGTGTTCGCAATCCCGACCACGTCGGCAGCCTGGGGGTGGGGGGTAGCAAGGGGTCTCGTGGGACCCATAATCCACTCCTTCTTTGATACGCCAAGATTTTTATTTATTTTACTGTAAAACTTCTAAAAGGGGGCACATGAAAATGATGCGAAGTGTTGATTCTGTCAACATTTTTCATGTGAAATGAGCAGGACTGCTCTGAGGGAGCACAGCTTAAGCCGGCCTCGGGATGCTGGCTTAGCTGCCCAAACATCTCCTATGGAGCGATGGAATCCTTGCCTGGGTGTTGGCAGTAAGGGGCCGGCCACTCCTCCTGGCAAAGCAAGCGTGCCAACATACCGCCGTACATGCAGGTGGACACAGGGCTCGCCATTGGCTGTCAGCAACTCGACATTATGTTAATTTAGGAACACAGAGACCCAAACCTGAGATGCAGCCCTTATTCAGTGCGTGCGGAGTACCGGACTCGAGCAGACACCAAAGCACCTGGTGCCTCCTTCTGTCACAGAAGCCGTTCCGAAACCCATTTCCTGTTCCACAGCAATTCGAACACGCGAGATTTATCCCAGGGAGAGAAATAAACCCGGATGGAATCTGGCATAAAATCAAGCAATTTTCTGGCAGATTTATGTATAGTTTTAACCACGAAACACCTATGCAGTTATGAATTGACACCATTCTGTAATTCCTCAAACTGACCAGTTGCGGCAGTAAAAAAAGAAAGTGGAATGAAGAGGATTTAGCTCACTGGTGCCACAGTTAATGACACAAGCAGTTACCTGAAGCCTTCAGCCCAAAGGTGACCCCCTGTCCTACCCCGAGGGAGCCTAATGTCACCTGATGTCACCCAGAGCAAAGCTACCTACAGCAGACGAACACACCCGCTACACCGAAGAGTTCTGTCCATTATAGCTAAGTATTATATTATTACCACCTTTACATGCTGATTGATTATACATGTTACAGAATTAATCCAAGTATTCTGTAATTGGTACTGTTTGAACAAACACAACCACATGTGTAAACCACAACCCTGTGCTGGACCAGCAGTTAGCGAAGACTTATAGATGCATGTTATGTGTCCTATAGACTGGCAGTCTATCTAACAGTGTATCTCACATGAGGTAAAAGTGCAGAATCTCCATGCTCTAATGTTCATATAGAATAATACATGTACAATGGAACTCTACGGGGGGCCTGGAGGCAGCCTGACACAATTCGCCCCCCATTTGCAGTCCAGTGCACCAGAGAGCTGTGGGTTTAATCCCCAGTTCCTCGCCCCTCTGCATTCGTGGCCCGTGAGCACCGACAGTCAGCATCGCCCATCCTCCATCTTAAACAGTGCTCTTTAAAAAACCAATCAGATACATCAATTGCTATTCTCACGTGGGGGAGGGGGTACTGTGGTATGTGGCAGAGAGCACCAGAAACACCTCGGAGATACGGAAATTATGTAAGAACACAGTCGGTGGGCTTCAGTGGTCCTGCTGGCTTCCTGTCGTGAGCTAATTTTAGTCGTTAAAACTGCCTTTAAGCAAATTACTATTTCTACTGTGCTTTGATTGCTGTGTCGTAATAACGCACCTTATTGTATTTTTATGGGTTTTTTTTTTTTTTTAAAAGGCTGAAAAATTCACATTGTTCTGATATCTGCGCAGCCAGAACTGGATGCATGAGTATGCAGAAAACGCTGCAAGGTTACCGTCGGAATTTTGGATTAGAGGTGACCGCGCTGGCACACGTCGACCGCCGTGAATGGCTAGGGAGGGTACTGACGGGGGCTCGTGGAGCCAGCACATCCGCTCCCTAGGGATGCCATGACCCTTGGTTCACCCCCCGAAATGCACCAGTAGGTGACAGTGTCCTGTAGCCCAAGCGAAAGTGAAATGTGCTCTTAGAGAGGATTGTATCAGTGCCTAATCGGGACCCTTTTGGAGGGGCGTCAGAAATAGGAGGGTGGGGGGGCTGCATCCCCCCCCAGTATCAAAAACATATATCTAAAGAAACATATACCTAAAGAAGATTGCAGTCCTGTATCAAACACTTCCTCACGTGGATCATATTTTTTATGGTTTGTTGTGAGACTGTATGCTGAACAGTGTTAGTTTCATTTAAAATTATAAAATCTTTATTGTTCCAAAATTATTTTAAAATCTTTCTTACATCACATCCTTTCACAATGTGAATAATACAAGTGTGCCCATTGCGATGTTGCAATATACACTGCACCCCCCCTTCCCCCGCTGGGGTAAATTCAGTCTCCCCCCTCATGCCACAACCGTCTGACGCCACTGTCCATTGGCCAGATTGTATTTTCTGAGAGCTGCCCACCTCCATGTAGGGTTACTGGGGCACGTAGGCAAGATGACTTTGTGGGAAGAACCTGGAGTATCAGCATAATCGAACCCACAACCATGAAGGCCACAATGCTACTGACCCACCTCACAATGATGCTTTACCTCATTATGCAAGACAAGTCATGTATATGTCACTATCCAATGAAACCCGAGTATGTCATCTGAGGAAGTCAGATATGTGACATCTGACTGACCAATGAAAAGATGTTTTATGAAATCAGATAGTGTTTCTTTTTGTACTAGTTACTAGTAACGTGAGTAGCTAGATAACCAGCTAACATCACAAGATTAGTTTGTGTCTTGCTGACACTGACATATGTGCCTCGCTGACAACAGTCCACGTAAATCCATTTAAAACATTGAACCATGCACTCACAGCTGTGTATAGATATCTTCCTACTTGTAATGCTAAGGATGTCTCTTTACATTTCTGTGAAAATCCTTTTTCACGCTTCTGATGAATTTTTGCAGACAAGTCTGTTTCATCGATCACCAACAATATATATTATACATATTATACTGTGTGTGTCTGTGTGTGTATATATTACACAAACATTCATTTAACTGTCTGTTTACTTATTTATTTCCTGCCCTTTCGCACCAGGACGTACCCCCACCTTGTGCCCTGCCCAGCCTGGCATAGGTTCTAGGCACCCGCTGGGTAAAGGTATAACTGTATTTTATACGTAATAAAAACACTGCAATAACTCTTCGATTAATAGTCCCTCCCAGCCACATAGAGGGACACTGAGGTACTTAAATCTGTGTATCTCACAGAAGCTGAGCTGAACGCATCAGTGAGGCGCCCCGCTGTCTCTCTGTGGGACTGGGACCGACTCGCGGCCTCTGCCTGTGCACCAAGCTTTAAGCAGGACCCCACATGCCCCACCGTCCTCAGCTCACAACGCCTCAACCGCCAGGCATCACTGGTGAGTCACTGAACACCCCGGGAGGGTGTAATTCAACGTCACGCCCATCTCACCCATGCACTACAGAGAGAGAGACACACTTGTACATATCTGCACAAATCTGAACAGTGGTTGCAGTCATACAGCCTTAAGGTCCACAGCAGGGTTCCCCAATTCCGGTCCTGAACGGCCAGCCTACAACACATTTTCCAGGTTTCTCTGCCCAAAAACACTTTATTCAGCTCGCCAGCTAACTGCCAGGTTTAGTAGGCGTGTTTCTGCAGGGAAATCTGCAAACTGTGTTGCAGACTGGTCCTCCAGGACTGGAATTGGGGAACCCTGGTCTACAGCAAGCATATGCGCTGTAGGCGATTGGACGATGCTCTTTTCCCTCGGCCCTCTGGGGGATGTAGTCCTAAGAGCGGCGGCCATTTTCCCCGAAGGCTTCCACCGTGCTATGGGTTCCTTGCCATGCTGGACTTCGCTTTCGCACTGAAATTTTGAGAGCTCTCAGGTGGGTGGGGTTTGGGGGTAGAATAGGACTCCGACTGAAGTATTTACAAAAATGCGGTGTTCAGTGACCCTGTCGGCTGCAGCATCACTGAGAATGTTTCCCCAGCCTGTCAGATTAAGTGGGCTAGCACTAATATCTACCGCTCCACCTCCATTCTCCATTCCATCCTCTCCCTCCTTTCCACCCCCCATCTCAACACTTCCCTCTCACCCCTTTTCTTAAACAGCATCTTCTTCCTATTCTTGGTAGAAACTTTCGCTGCTATCCCGGTTCACTGTCCTTCTCCTACTCCAGGCTGGAGTAAAATGACACCTTCGTTCGGGCCTGTATCTCTGATGGCTCCGCCCTGCCCTGTCATGGTCGTCACTGTAAATACACTTTGAGCCGAAGGCGGGGGCGGTCGGCGGCCTGGGAGGGGCCAGACCAACAGCAGCCCCTTGGCTATAGGAGAAACACCCTTAAGGGAGATTTGGCCAGGGGGAAGTCATCTTGCGGCTGGCCAGTCCCGCTGCCGTATTTGATTGCAGTTTGCAGCCCCCGCCTGCACTGCTGCAGCTCCCAGACAGAAGGTGCTCCTTTAATTTTTGACGCTGCTGAACAGTGAAAAAGAACAGTGAGATTTACACTGAAGATTAACTGTCCGAGCAGCCTGTCCGCCGAGGGTCGGAGCGATCCGGGGGGGGGTGACCTGATCCAAGGTTGCAGAGGCGCCCCACCTCCCGGTCGATTTTGGCTGGAAGCTGCAGTCTGCGCGTGTTTTTTTGGTGAGGCGGGGGGGGGGGAGGGACTTCTGTACCCTAGACTCTGCAAGTCTGAGGACCTTGCGTGGAGGAATGGCTTACATGGCTTACGATAATGCAGCAGCAGAGGGCTGACACGTACAGGGCTAACAGAGAAACTACCTTTCTCAGTCCTGCATCTTCTCATTCAAACCAATGTCTGCCTCTAGGCCCAACAGGGTCCCGACCCGTTTGAATAAAAAAGAGTTTGGTGACCGGTGTGGCAGTCAGCTGATCAGGTTTTCCTGCTCCTTCCTATGTGAATACTATATATTATATTTAAACACAATATACTTGAATGGAGTACCATGCTTGTAGCGTGGGCGGGGGGGGGGGCAGACCACATAAAAATGTCAGCCATTCATCTCCCAGCCTTCAAGGGGCCAAAGCTCCCCTGCACAGCCCCCAGGTCACCCTGTGCCTCAATGGCAATTATTCAGACTTGCACATGAGAATAGATACGACTGTGTTGTTATCTTAACTACAGAATTAGTTTATCTCCTTGAGCCAGGTGACACCCCATTTCTATTACGGTTAAACGCAAGACAGCATTGTACATGAAACGTGGTTTTTCAGTATAATTACATTAACTGATTCTACTCTGAATATATTTTACTGTACTGCTTATGACTGCATAATTAGTACCCATGTTTACAACAGTTTTCTTAAAAAACCCAAAAACTGGTTTGTTCACAAAAGTCATGGACATACGTTGTTAAAAATATATATTTTAACATCCCAAAATGCTTATATAAGATAATCCAGAAATCTAAAGCATTTCTAAAACACAGTACAAAATAACATGCTGAGGTTAACTGGAGTTACCAAATTGCCCGTAGGTGTGCATGTGTGAGTGAATGGTGTGTGAGTGTGCCCTGCAATGGGTTCAAGTCCCATAGGATAACTAGTTACAGAAAATGGATGGATGGATGGATAGATAGATGGATATTATCCACAAGGCTTTTCCTCTCGGAAGGATTCGCCACTGCATAACGTGCTGAGTCCGTTTTTGCACTTATATATGAAATATTGCTCAAGTGAAATTTAAAATTAAAGAGAGAGAAAAAAATCAGATTCATCTGAAATCACGGGGAATTGCGACCGCTCTAAGAAGCGCCACCTGCCTTTCAACATTTAAACTATACATTAATATCGGGAAACTTATAAAAAAAATACTGCATAAATCCAAACCCTTTATTCATGTCCAATCTAATAAGTGGGCTTGATGACCGACAGCATCTCCTCGTGTTTTGCGCAATACGGGGAGCTCAATTTTTTTCTCTTCTGTTTGCACGTTTCCACAAGGCAAACTGTGAACGGCGGCTATTTATTCGCTCTGCACCGTAGCCCATCTCACGCAGTCAATGGCCGTATTACAGCCGCTTTTAAAACAAGCACCTGCCGCCGTGACAATAATGCGCAGCCAGCAGCTGCTCGGGGGCTGAGGCCGGGGCCCAGGTGCTGCTTCCCGGCTCAAGCTGCTCCGTAGGTGTCGCCCTGCATGGTCCCGCTCCAATACCAAACGCTTCCGGTTAATTTTTAAACCGGTCTGCTTAATTGGTCGTTCGTCAGGGAGGGATGCATCGGTTCTCCTTCACACCGCCTACATCCTCACTGTTATTTTATTTGTTTTATTTCTGCTCTTTTGTAGGTCGGCAAAATGTGAGATGTTCGCCTTCTCGCATATTCGACGTCTGGGTCAGTACATCCCAGCAGATGGCCGTTGTTTTCCAGCCCTTTTTGAGGCCCCATGGTTTCACAGCCTTAATACCATATAACCAAACACTCCAAATACATTTATTACCGTCGACCGATCATCAAGACCTGCAGCAGAACGTGGCATATAGGCCTATATTTATTTTATATAGCAAATGTATCATTTCTAATATTACTTATATTTTTACATGCTAATATATTCTGTCAGTGCCTTCATAACGGTTCATAAATAACACCAAAGAGGGAATCTGCGTCTAATCCGTAGGGGGAAATATATACACCTTTCATATTTTGGAACTAGGCTATATGTTAATTATAAGCAATGGGCTGTAAGACCATTTGACCAAGTCTAAAATTCTGAAGACCTGCACTTAGAAGTACGGCTCCATTTTCCCTACCCCGTAAATTTAGGGTTTTTATTCGGCATGATTTAATTTTCTTTCTTAAGCCAAATATTTGCTGTTTGTTGCCACCGAGCCCAGTAGGATGAATCGGATTTAAGGTGTATTTTCGTTCGTAATTATTAACACTATAATCTAAACCAAGATAGAGGATAACTATTCGAAATCTCACAAATAATGGATCTATAGCGAGGCTCCTAAACCGCACAGATAAGTTACCCATAAATCAAACTGAAACTATGACTGTACACACCGAGGCGCTGCCCATGAACCGAGCTCCATATAACGAAAACCGGTTAAAGGAACAAAAATGTGCTTTTCATCCTGTTTTTTTCCCATTATTATATCGTCTTTCACAACCGATCAATCAGTCCGGTTTGCATCTGTGAACCGGGGGAGGCTGTACGTGCGCTTTATGCTGAGTGCAAACTGAACTACGCATTTCACGCTTATTATTTATACCTCTCATGTACCGCACGCTTTCGTACACTTCGCCATTAGCTGAGGCGTTTCTCTGGGAGAAATAAGTGTTTTGATTATAAGGTCAAAACAATATAGCAATTTAGGGAGCAAACATACGCGCATATTCCACTTATTATATATAATATATATAATAATATGATATATATAAGGGGACAGTATGTGTGTGTGTGCAAAATAATAATATGTGCATATACATGTATGTTTAAATATGGTGGTGATCATTCTGGTGAGGTTTCACAACCTCAGGGCAATTATAAGTGTAATTTTTAATTTTAATCAACTAAATAATGTGCGTCAGAAAAAAACATCGTCTATAAAATCTGCTGCTGGTGTCCTATAGGCTGGCAACACAACGCCGCATAAATCGTTTTTTTTTTTTCTTCAATTGAAAAGATGGGCGTACCTAGGTTTTTCGCCTTGGCCAAGCTTTTTCCGCACGACTGTCAGACAGCATATGCTCGGCAGCCAAATTAAATGAGAAATAAACAAATATCCGCAAAATCATCTAACAGTCAATCTACCGTCGGCATGGTTAGAACCCACAATGAGGAAATATAGCGTAATGCGCCTTGTCCCAGCGGTGATCACAGCCGCACAATGGTACAATGCATCTAAATTACCCGCATCCGCATCCGACTGGAGCGGATACGCGTATAAACGGACAGATTCCTCCCCGTTCAGAATAACGCAGAGCATCACCATTTGGAATCACACCGAAAAACATGAAGGACACCAAGACTGTTCCTACACACGATGCGTAAAAGACAATGCAGCATTCTTACTTTCGCCGACCACCGCCTTCAGACCGATGGGTGCCATGATGCCTCTCTTTTCTCGAAGCTGTCTGTGTGTTTTTTTTTCCTCTCCGTCCCTCTCAGTCTCCCACCCCGTCTCTGCAAGAGCGAGAGTGCACACCTCACATCGCAGCTGACTGCGGAGATTCGAGCGGAGGGGCAACGTCACTGCGTCGCCGCAAAAACCTCCTCCTACTCTGCCCCCCCAGCCCCCCTTCCTATCCTTTCCACTCCCTGTCCGTGACTCGCCACCAGTTTCATTTACCAAAAAACATCCCGTTTTTTAGTCACTGCACAGATGCAGCCCCAGACATCTCGTTTCTAGCAAGTTTGTGGTTTTCCGTCGCCTTTCCGTGCGCCTTTGTCGTCGCATTTAGTGACTGTATTTACATAACCAGCCTGTTTGTAGGCTTTTAATCGTTTGTGGGCTCGCAGCGTTTGTTTAATCTACTTTAAAAAGAAACAAACGTGTAATAGGTTCCGAATAATCCGAATAAAAAAATAATATCAAGCACCAGAATTAGTAGCCCCCTTATGTCACCGGAAAACAGAACCTCCGAAAATCGGACTTCCGGCGAAGGGAAAACGGTTTTAAAATAGTACAATATTTTATAGCACGTTGTGAACGGAGATACGAGGTAACCTTGAAAATTGCCAGAGTAAAGCTATTTCCTTAAATTTTTTTTTCTGTTTCTCAGATGTGTCCCTGTTATCATGGTTTTTGGTTAAGTGACTTGAGAGCAGCCAAAGATCGAATTCAGTCCGTTATGTCACATTGCATTCGTGTGTTCAGACAAATCCACATAAGTAGGTTTCACTTAATTATGAGTTAGTTTTAAATTTCAGCTTCTGTGACTTTTTTAGACTTGTGTAAACATTCATTCACGTTTTCCCATGGTGATAATTTGCATTTAGTTTCGCCTATACCAGAACAGGTGTTCTAGCCGATGTGGCGCCGTATGCGGGCATCACCGCCGGCGCCCTGAGTCCAAAGTAAAATGAAATTGGCTAGCAAGTCGGCGCCCCGTCAAAGGTTGGCGCCCTAGGCGGCCGCCAATGTCGCCCATGTCGATCAGTGGTTTTCAATTCTGTTTCTGGAGCACCCCGTGCCAAAATGTTTTCACTCCAACCTACGCTGTTTTCAACTTGCTACATTCACTATTAACCATCTGAGCCTTTATTAAGGTAAGGTTAGAATTAAAATATTCTATAGGTGGGGTCCTCCAGGAAAAGGATTGAGAACCACTGGCCTAGAGGACTTACCGGCTCTCGCCTGTATTTAAACACGCACACTGTTAAATATATATGACCAGGACCAGGGCCCGGCAGACCCAGGGAGAGGTGCTCCTACCGATTTCAGAGTTTAGTATGGTTTCCATACATTTCAATGGCATAGTCGGGAGATGAATTACGGTGAAAATCAACACATTACAATTTAAGTATAAATTATTGCTTGATCTGAGCTTCTAATGGCCTAGATTACACCAGTTACTACCTGAATTGGACTAATGTATTAAAATAGGTTTAGCTGGCAATTTTGAGAACAGGAAAATTCTTACAGTGGCGCTTTCCACTGCAGCAGGTACCAAAAGTACGGTACTATGAGGTGTTGGATTTCCACTAGCACAACACTAGGTGGGTATTTTTATACTGCATATCATAGGGCTGGGTATTAATACTAATATCGCATGTTATACACATGCAATTCTTACATTGCTAGTCATCTGTAAACAGGCTTTATCTTACCTTCAATTATGCACGCTATAAATCCAGATCTAGTTTTAACTAAACTTTAAAGTAAAATTATGTTATGTTTTGCAGAAAGTTCTTATTCCTAAATCAAAATAATTGTTTGTAATATTCAACTAAACTACGCGGTGCAACGACACGTGCCACGAACGAAAGGGGCCCATTGGGGCCGCTGGTACGGGTCAGAGCCGCTCGTCCTGGTGGCTGCGCTCAAAAGCTGTGCGTTTTTGAAACCAACATTACATCGCATGGTGATTGTGTAAGTGAACTAGTTGTAGATAACTTCTTGGGAAAACTGATTACCCAAAAGACCAGTATGGTGACAAGACGTTAGCTAAACGCTAAAGTTAGCGTACTGCTAACGACGTACGTTTTTTCTGTCGGCTCACAGTTTAGCACACGTTTTTACATTTATTTGTGCTGTATTTCTGGTCACAGTTTAGCTATAATGTTAGCATTCACACTGATATTTCTGTCGGTTCATAATTAGTAAAGCTTATAATATCAGCATTAGTGTTTCTATGTAGGCCTACTTCTTTTTAAGACTGTTTTAGGTCTGTAGGATGTAGGAACGTACCGATTAAAATGGTTTTTAAGGCTGCATGAGTGATTTGCTGCATTTACAGCAGTAACTTTTACAGTGAATTTTTCAAAAAGATCAGAAGTCAGTCCTTAGCAGAGATTGATACTGGTTTTGATAACAGTAGAGTTAATGTATCTGCAACTGTTATTGAAATAAAAGTTTTCTTACGTTCTGTTATTACGGGTTCTTGTGAAGAGGCAGTGGAGGTGTAAGTAGTGTGAATTTTTATGTGGGAAAGGGGGTTACTCGTTAAAATGTTACACGTTAAATCGTGGAGGGTACATTAGAACTGTGCTCTTTCCTTGCATACACCAATAATGTTTGTGTCCATTTAACTCCATTAATGTACTGACAGTCCATTTATCTTAGATTAACCGGAAAGCCCAACTGTGTGAAGTTGCCTGAGCAGCCTAACTATTCACTGTCAGTTATGTGCTTTGTTGGTTCTGCTTTCTTATAGCCTATTCATTTCTTGTCATTTTTGCTATGTAACTTGTGTTGTCATTTGACTCCAAAACACTAAAGAGCCAATTGATATTCACACACTGGTGCTCACAGGGGTTCCTGTTATCCTTGGTGACAACCACACAAACTTCTATAAAGGAAACTTTGTAAGTAGCCTCTTATTTTCGCAAAGATGATCTAAATGACCATGACAGCGTAATCTTGCATTTACTCCCTGTCTTTGATAAAGCATGTGAGCATACTTTTGCAATGAAATAATAATATATTGTTCCGCTTAGTACAGTCTGTCCATCCAGTTAGCTTCTGTGGGATTTGGTGAGGTTTCCAGTCCACCACAATCTCCCAGCATCCCAATACCATCAGGATGGATAGGTATTGTTTTGTGGAGGTCAAAACGTTCACATTTACACAAGAAAAACTTTATAGCAACAAGTTCCTTCCACCCCCCTTTGGGTGATGTTTGTTTAAGCTTCTTTAACACTCATAAGCAATTCCCACATTCCCTTATCTGACTCTACCATGACTAGACTACATCACTTAGCATTATTGGTGGTTATTTAATGAAAAATGTCATGATTGGCTCTCGTGTTGTTAGGGCGCTGATGACTCATTCTGCCA
>JAODLC010000123.1:6825332-6837386 GCA_026781145.1 Hippopotamyrus pictus | reverse complement strand
AGTCTGGATGGACCAGAGGGAGAAGATCTGTCTAAGATTACCAGTCGCTGCCAGGAGAGAGTCATCAAGGTGATGGCACAGAGGCAAACCCCCCCAGGCACAGAGGGCTTAGGAAGTTTAAGTGCATGGGGGTAGGAGCAGGTGAACTGTGGGATTCATGCAGTCCCATCATGTTTGCAGAGGGCCTTTCGTTCAATGGTCAACCTTTTGTCCGAGGCCTGACCAATTATCTAAATGGCTCTCTCCCCCTTTGTCCCCCAGAAATATGACTATGACAGCAGCACTGTACGGAAGCGGTTCTTCAAGGAGGCTCTGCTGCAGATAATCATCCCCTACATGCTGAAACAGCTGAGTCCTTCCTGCTCCGAGGTGCGGCACCGCTCATCCGTCACCTCATTCTTACTGCAGGCCCTGCCTCAGACACGTGGCTGCAATATAGCAAGGTTTATGGTTGTTTGAACTAGGCAAGACCACACAGTTTGTTCCATCCCTGGAGGCTTTCTTGACCACTGGAGACCCCCGTCCCTTCCCCCAGGAGCTGCCTCGATTCCAGGAACTGATCTTTGAGGATTTCTCTCGCTTCATCCTGGTGGAGAACATCTTTGAGGAGGTGGTGCTGCAGTCTGTCATGAAAGACATCATAACAGGTAAGGCTTAAACAAGGGCATGTGGAACCATCCGGTTGTGGGCATAGAATTCATAAATTGTGGGTCAGAATGAACTCAAGTCACCCCCCACCCCCTATGCAGCGGTCCATGAGGCAGCAGTCCAGAGGCGGCACAACCTCTTCCGAGACAGCATGATCCTGACCAACAGCGACCCCAACCTTCAACTGCTTGGGGAGAACCCATCTATTGACTGGGGAGCCCAGAGAGGGAGAGGGAGGGGAGGTGCAGAGTCTGCTGAACTGTTCAGGAGACGGCACCAAGTGGTATCCATGGTAAAGCTGGATGAGAGGGATCCCAGCTTACAAATACCTGGTCAAGATTGGATTCCAGAAGAGGAGGATGGGGATGAAGCCAGTACAAGTCCCGCCTCTAGTCCAGGCCTTGCCTCTAGTCCTGGCCCTGACTCCAATCTGGGCCTTGCCTCTAGCCCTGGCCCTGACTCCAATCTGGGCCTTGCCTCTAGCCCTGGCCCTGACTCCAATCTGGGCCTTGCCTCTAGCCCGGGCCCTGACTCCAATCTGGGCCTTGCCTCTAGCCCTGGCCCTGACTCCAATCTGGGCCTTGCCTCTAGCCCGGGCCCTGACTCCAATCTGGGCCTTGCCTCTAGCCCGGGCCCTGACTCCACTCTGATTTCTGCCTCCAATCTAATCCCTGCTTTCAGCTCTGCCCCCGTCTCCATCCCGGTCCCTGCTTCCAGTGTAGAATCTGGCACTAACCTGGACCCTGCCTCTAGTCCAGACCCCACTGCAATATTGGACCCTGGATCTAGCCTTGATCCCACCTCTAGCCCAGACCCCAACACCCAAATGTCTCCAGACAGTGTGCATGAGATTCGTCATCTCATTAACCCCTTCGTGGAGGTGCTTGTGCCCACTTCCGAGCCAGATGGGTCACTGCTGCCCAATGGGATCATTCCAAGTGGAGATGGTGAGGACAGTGTGACCAACCTGTGCACCACAGAGTGGAGCCCCCTACAGGAAGCTAAAAGTGTGTTTCCTGGACAAAGTGGAAAAATAAACGAGGATGAAAGCAAGAATTTCACCAAGGCTGATGTACAGCTGGAAACCCCCATGTCTGGCACAGAGTTGGTGCATCCCGCTGTGAATCACCAAAATGACAGCGGCTTTCAGTCCCCAGCCAGTGAAGTGCTGGATGAGGAAGAGCGTCAGCCAGTCTCTGAGGTTTTGAAAGCGGAAGAGTCCACTATTTGTCCAGAGATGGTGAAGGTGATGTTTGAGAGTAGTGATGCGGTTCCCCCCATGGAGTCAGTGGCCTGATCCTCCTGGCAACTTCTGAGTTTTTTTTTCCTTAAGAATTGCATATGACTCCCTCCTTCCTATGTAGTTGTCTTTTTTTTATGAAACAAGGTTGACCTTGTGGAGCTCAGACTCTGGAGTCAGTCTACGCTGCAGTTTTTCTCCCATGTTAATGCCATCTTTTACTCCCTGGATTGTTTTAAAGTTTTTGTTTATGGATTCTGGGAATAACCTGTTTATAGTTAACTGTCATAGTACACCTACTAAGGTCACAGTGTATATGATTTTCTGAATTGCTGTTGACCTCTGCTCAGTCGCAAGGTAAGAGATTTCGCAATATTGCAAAAGCAACACTAGGGGGCAGCATGCTCGCGCACTCATAGTTGTGTCCTCTGGAAATTGAGAGTGGTATTTCACAATGGTCACCAGGTTATGTCGGTTTGGGAGGACGACCGTGCCAGATCACGAAGGAATGGTGGCGGTAGCTTGTTTTGTCACGTCATCAAGGTGAAAGGTCAGCTGTGATGTTAGTCAGTGTTTTCCAGTGTTGAACTGGTGATTTCCATGCATGTTTCTCTCACATTCAAGTGAAACCCTGTGGAAATGATGCACAAAAAACACCAATTAACATTGCAGCTAAAGATTCTGTTCATAGCCTACTGATGTCACATTTGTTTCATTCCCAAGTGGATCACTTTCACTTGGTGTGATGGGCAGGCTGGCTTAGTGGCAGTGACCTGTGTCACTGGTTAACCATTTAATCATTTTGGTGTTCTGCCACATCGCAGTTCCGCAGTGCATGTGATAATGAATGAATCGGTGGCTAGCGAAGGACTTTTGGGGGAATGCTGAGAGATTAGCACGTAGCGGTACAACATACCATCACTCCCACTGATACTATTCATCTGCTAAGCTTTAAGTGAATAACCTGCCTTGCAGCTGTGGCCACGGAGCGAAGCCACACACACATCTCGCTTCCTCATCCTAAAGGAGCAGGTGACTTCATATCCATATTAGGTGTCAGGTCACTTTGGCATCCTGAGATTTACTGTATGAAGAGATTTACACTCTGATAAACACTACAGCCAGACTCCTGCACCATCAGCAGTTCACGATCATCATTGTTTTGTTTGCAAAGACAATTAGTGATATTTGTTCATCTGTTAACTTTAGGCTATAATCCTTCCTGAGATGTCCGCCCAAAACACAAACAAAACAGACAAAACACAGCTGCTCCGTTATCCCAGCTCTAAGTCTGTGGCATGTGCCTGCTATCGAGTGGTTGAACACTAGCAAGCTAATCCTCCCGTCTGCATTGGTGTCACCGGGGCTGCGAAGGAAGGTGAGAAGGTGAACTGGCAGACGGGGTGGAAAGCCCATAGGAGTGAGGGGGGTCCAGTGATAGAATCTGGCTGAGGGCATCCATTGGTGGCGTTACCCAATTTTTGTTTCTCAAAAGACTCTGACCTTGAATTTACTTGGCATTCAGGAGAATGCCGTCTGCCTTATCGAACGGCTTCCAACTGGCCCAGGTCAACTGGTCCACTGCTAACGAATCCACTGAAACCAATTAGACGATGCACTTGCTAAGAGACGACTATGTTTGTTGATTGTATACATTCCCAAATTACATAGATGTTTTTCTTAACTCCAGAGGGGTTTTTTTGTTTACTTAGTATTTTATTATTGTGAGGGTACAGTACAGAGGCATTTCTGAGCAGGCAGACTGAGGGCCACCTATGAGAAATCTGGGTTGTGTAAGGAAGTGCTTGTGTATTCTCTGCTACTCTTTTATTTATTAAAGATGAAGTGCCTTCTTCACCGTTTCTGCCTTACTCCCAACCTCCTTTCACCTTTGTGCCTGATTTATAGGAGTGCTATAATAGTGCTTTATTAAAACTAACATTAAATAAGATTTTTGAGTTAATTTTGTCTTTTTTGGGGGGCAGTGTATTAAGGAAGAACTTTGAACTAATCTATTATCAATAAAACATGTTCTATACTGTCTATACTGTGACTGTTATTGATTAATTGTATTATAATTTGAATGTGAATTTTTTTTTATTGATGGTATTCATTTTGCTGACGTACATCTGCTACCTTTTGAAAAACAACTGCAGTTAAAAGCCAACAGTGATGCAGCTCAATCATTCAAGCAAGTATCTTGTTGGTGGCTAAAGGGGAACAGTGTGCTGGTGATTCAGGGGAGGGGTTCCTCTTTCTGAGTCGCCCACTCACATGACACCAGGGCCGAGTCTTATAATTCTTGAGACAAACTGGAATTTGACCTTGTGTAACGTGGGCAAACAATATTTGATTGTCTTTCCCCTTCAAAGCGTGCGTTTTTGACCGCAAACCTAGCAATGCTAGAAAAACAGAAGTGAAAATGACTTTCAATGTTTGTACAAACCCCAAAAGTTAGATTTTTTTTTTTTTTGGTTTATTGGATGTCAAATAAAACCACACAATCTGCAGGGTGTAAACTGAGCTGATGTAATATGCTTTGCTTGAAGGGTAACAATGTTGAAAAGTTTCTAACACTGGAAGGTCTGCGAAGAGCAGGGGACCTGAGACATCCTCTTTTTTTGAGGCTGCTGAAGGACAGCAGGCAGACAAAACTCCTCGGCCAGCTGAGCAGCATCTTAACCACATTTACAGATGCCTGGAAACGACTAGCAGAACCACATTGGTCAGAAGCAGCTGATGCAGTCCGCCTGAAAGCCGTAATATTTCTAAAATTAACCCTCCTCTAGTCTCTCTCACACACACACTTTATAGGCTGGTGCAAGATCTTAAAAGTCTAGTGAAATCACT
Source organism: Hippopotamyrus pictus (assembly GCA_026781145.1). NCBI lineage: Eukaryota > Metazoa > Chordata > Actinopteri > Osteoglossiformes > Mormyridae > Hippopotamyrus > Hippopotamyrus pictus. Next base: position 6,832,648 of record JAODLC010000123.1, on the reverse strand, counting down.
TCCAAACACATTTTGAGAGACCGATATTAAAATGTTTTAATTAGTTCATATAAAACACACCCCTAGTCAAATTATTAAAAGCTAATTGGCATAAACTGATAAAACAACCACCTGATAACTAGCAGTAAACACTGAATTTTCAACATCTAGGGGTGAAGGAGCCATTGAGTTTCCAGTCAAGGCCGTCCACGTTTCTGAGTTTCACACCAACCTGCCATTCGCTCTACTGCGCGGTATGGTTAACAGTCTGTTTTCCTGAAATGATTGTAAGCAGTGGAAGGATTTAGCATTCTCAAAGACACAGAAGTAGGGACTGCTGATTAAAGTCGTCTCTCACGCACACACACTATGCCAGTGTCGCACCCTCTGACCTTGGCTCTATTACGCCTCTGAATTACAGCCAAAGACCTGACATGCAACGTGACAAACACCTACAGACTTCCCCACCAATCACAAACTTTCACTGTAGAAAGATATGCCGTGGCAAACCAATCGCCTGCCGTTGTTGGTTTCTGACCTGGTTTGATCTTTTGAACATTGCCATTTAAATGTAAACCCGACATTACAGAATAAGGAAAGCCAGCCTCACTCAAAACCACCATTTGCCCATCGCTGTAATGTGTGAGAGGAGACCGCACACGCAGAAAACTGGCCACAGGAAGTTGGAGGGTTGGTTCGCCACACATGTATCTGCCCTGTGGCTTTTGTTAAAACTGCAGGTCAGTTGATCGCCAGCGGGCAGCTGCTCTGGTGACCAGAATAAAAACACCACCTTCTCCGGCCTCGAAAGGTTTAGTGTGAAAAATCTCTGCAGTATCCTACTCCTTTATGAATATCGGGAAAACAGAGGGAACGCCACGAAGTAGCCGATGATAGAGCCGGCGATGACGCCCAAGAAGATCCACACGTTGTAGGACATGACGCACAGCATCAGCATGTAGCCCAGAGTGACGTGGATGACATGGATGGCAGCCTGCAGGCTGTGCCGTAGCCACCTGCAGAGAGGACCCAATAAGCAGACTGCAGGGATTGTGTAAATATATACAGGGCCAGCAGGTGGCGTAGTGGCTAAAGAATGAACAGTGTGCTAATACATGTGAATGCGGTGCTTAGTCCAAATTGCTTCTTGAATATCTCTTCTTATTAAGGTGCTAAAGATCAATACTGCACGTCATTTGATAGTAAAAATATGGTAAACACCAGTTGTGGTCATGCATTAACCGAGATGACCACACGGGGCACCCTGCCACATACTTCTTCTTGGCAGGCTCCTGCTGCACTGTGCTGCCCAGAGAGGATTCAGACGGGCTGCTTGCCAGGGCATCGCTGCTGCCCAGGGCTTCCGGGGGGTGCCGCGGTGGTGGAGTGGGAACTGCTGGCTCCCCCAGCCAGACCTTGAGCACTTTGAGCAGCTCGTAGAACACGGTGAGGAGGAGCACCACGAAGACGGACAGGACCATGCCTGCAGGTCAGATACAGGGGAGCATGCTCTCCACTGTACAGTGCTGCAACTTCATCTACGTCATACAAAATGCATCCTCACTGATCTAAGGGCACTTACTGTGTATGGCTCATTCCATGTTAATTCAACAAATTTCCAAAAAGCACCATTTTTGATTTGATGAAACTTGGCATGTGAATTACACATACTATCAAGAGAGCAGGAATATATATATATATATATAATTTATTTATTTATTTCCCTTTAAGATATAGTGCCTTTTGTTACAGCATGAGTAGCAAAAAAAAAAAAAAGATAAACAATAAAGGCCATTAGTTTAAAATGGAATGACCGATATGATGAAAATTGATTCTTGCTTCATTTGAGTGTAAATAGAATATCTTATAATCTGTGGGGGTGGGTTAAAGGTCTGTGCCAGTGTCCGGAGGGTTGCTGGTTCAAATCCCATGGCAAGCAGCGTGAGCAAGGCTCTTAACCCAAAAAGTGCTCCAGGGGCACCAAATAAATGGCTGAACCTGTGCTCTGACCCCAAGCTTCACAAGCTTCAGCCTCACTTGTGTGTGTCTCATAGGAGAGCATGATGAGATATGAAACCATTGAATTTCATTGTGCTTGCTACCTGTAGAACAGCAATTCTATTCCGTTAGCATTATCTATGGAACTGACAGCCAAGATTGAACTTAAATCTGAAGGTCTACTATTTTTTGGTCTAGTTACTCCAGTCTTTATGTGTACTGCATGCTGCTATGTGTGTGACAAGTGATGAACAATGTGTAATCGTTTCAGCCCACCAAGAAACATGCAGGTCTGAGTGTATCTTACCTGCAGGTCCATGTACGTCCCAGAACTTGAAGAGCAGTGTGACACTACTTGAGTCCACAAAATGCATCTGTAAGGGGGTGCGGGGGGTGGGTGGAGAAGGAGAGGAAAGAACATTGAAGTCACGTTTGGATATGGTGGTAATGATGTAGTGTGTGTGTGTGTGTGTGTGTGTGTGTGTGTGTGTGTGTGTGTGTGTGTGTAAAACTTTCTGTACTGGAACATGAATGAGTACAAAACTACACCATTTCTGGTCATGTGTTTATGTCCATTTCTATTATACCCGATTGGACCTGTCCTACTTTCCTACTTGGCTTCGCTGTCCCCCAACCCTTCAGGCCACGCCCCCCACCAAACCCCCTCCCCACCTCAGGCCACGCCGTCACTTGCATACCCCGACCCGGACTCGTAGTCACAAGACGACCTGTTCTCGAACCAGTCAATCTCGTTTCCTTTCGGTTGACAGCGCTCTGTTGTGTTTATTTGATCGGATTGCCCCTTCGGCTTAAACAAAGCCGTACTCGTCGTTTTCGATTTCAGCTGAGTCGTAAATCACACGCAGCAAAAACAAAAGCCCATTGGTCCAATCAAGCGTGCAGAAAATGTGCAATTATCACACTGCTGGACTGCAGCGCTGCTCCTCCGAACAACTACGCTACACCATAACGATATGCTCCGATGCGCCCGGCACCTTCTGATAAACAAGATCAGCCTTTAGAAGTCTGCCTGATGTAATCTCCTGCCGTGATTAGATTTTACCTTCATTAATATCTATACGCAAGATAAAGTGCTAAAGAATGTTTGAATTTCGGTTCAGCTGAATTAGAGGAAACACGTACGTTACCCGACAATTTCAATATTTGCCTAGAAACTTAGAGACTCATCACTAAATAATCCTTCCATAGCGGGCAGCATGTCGGATCGTTTCCCGGAGCCTTCTTAACGCTCCGTCATTCCTAAGTTGTGTCTTTTAACATAGGACGTTAAGAAGGCTTCGGGAAACTCACCCCAGGTCCGGTCCCGAGCGTGATATCAAGCAAGCAGGTCATTTATCTGTAAGCTTCATTCTAAAGCCCATAGGATCCACTGGGTCGACGATAAATCATTTCTGATTCCTAATTAACGACTGTTTAACTTTGGTTATTTTGTAGAAATCCTATTGAATATGTTAAAAATCACACTTAGGTCGACCTAAATGAAATATCTTAAACAGTAGCCTTGCACAGCAGGATTAATCTCAACGCCATTATCGCACTTTAACAGTTCATTTTTTTCCAAGAGATGCAGGAAGTAAAATGTTAACTACCTAGTTCCAGTCATGTGAGAATTACTATTTACTTAAGGTACTGCGTTTATTTACATACAAAAATGTACATACAGTATATCTAGGTGTCGAGTAGTGCGAACATTTTCTCAGACGTCCGTTTTATTTCGGACAAGTTATACTCCATTTCCAAATATTGGGTGCATGTCAAATTATCGGTGCCAATTTTTTTTCCTCTCAATTTCTCTATTCAGTTTATGTAATTGTCTTCTCTGCAGTCCTTCTGTTAAATATTCAGTTACACCTTTCATGATTTCGACTCCAATTTCAGATTATGATCAGTAAGATAAATGTAAAAAGCACGGAAATACTTCTAAAGTGGCAGGTTTATTGTATTTATGCGGTGTACGCCGTTACAACGTTAGATTTTCTCTAAGATTTTCTTAAAGGATATGTTAAAATTTCATAGCTACACCTTTGTACCCTGAAAAAAATACAGGAACACTATATGCGGTTTTCTATACGCTTGCGGATTGGATACTGCGCATTGCTTTGTCTTTTTTTTAATTTTTTACACAGCATGAAAACGTGCACTAAGCAAAAAAAAAAAAATGTGTATACATGCATATTGACATGTTCAAAACAAAACTGTGCCAAACTTGTAATGAGAGAACATATAATTTGACGCTGAATGAAAATTAATAACAGAGAGATGACTTACAGACATGTTCATGTTTCACGCTATGTACAGATAAACTCTTCAGTGCAATGTTCGGCGTTTCGATGTACCCCAGACCCAACGGTGCCTTTATCGTCAGCTCACACGGGACAGCCGTAATCAGTTACTGTCTACTAGGACAGCGGACAAACCCCTTAGCAGCACGGTTAACATTTCAGAAGGACCGAAAACCGTTATCACATGACGCCGTTGCTTCTCGCAAGGCCTTATGGGAAACGTAGTTTTAGTATACAATTACCAAGTTACTATATCAGTGTTTTGCATATTCATGTTTATGCAGGAATTCATTTAAAAGAATGAATATCAGTTTTTAAATTGCAGTAATGGTTTACACATTTCAAAAATACGCTGCTTTCATTCATTCATTTATTTCACTTTCTGATTTTAAATACTGCTGGAAACCTTTTAAGTTATCACTGTGAATGTTTTTGTCATACACATATTTTTTTATTTATTCTGATTTTGTATCTGGTTCTTTTGTGTTGTATGTTTTGTTTAAGACTTGGTTCTGTCTTTTCTTGGCCACAGCTGACTTGAAAAGAGACTGTCTCAATGTGACTATCCTGGTAAAAGAATCTTGTTTTAATCTTATAATTTATTGCACTGTTTATTGGATTTGATTTTGGGAGATTCACATGAATTTGCCAATGGAGCATTGTATAAGGCCGACACGGACAAAGAAGGAAATTATGATGTACTTTCTAGCGTCTATAGCTCACCGATACCTTCGTTCAACGTAACCTGTCAAACGACGGCGACAACCCGTTCTATACCGTGAGAACAGTGAAAGACCCAATGAGAGCGGAAGGGTGTTTCTCTGTGCTCGGGTCTGCTTCATCGCACCGGAAGTTAGCGAGAGCTAATCGGTTAACACCAAAATTATAAACCTCGGGGGGCGAGGGCTCTCTGAGTCCCCGGGTCGGTGGAAGACCCAGATGGGACTGTCTCTTGGGGCATTTGTCGGCCGTGTTAGAAACAGGGTTTTGTGCTGGATGGCGTTTATATTGTCAGGCTAACGCGGCTATTAGGCCGGGACCGGGGCCAAGGATGGAGTACTGGCGAGGTTTGCCTTGCGCTGCGGGAGCGGACGGAAAAGCGGCGCACGAAGACGGCAGCGCGGCGCCACGGCCGCCGAGACACCCGGGGAGGCGTCTGTGCTTTTGAGGGAGACTAGCATTAGCATTAGCAAGCTGGAGCCCCCCGGTACTGAGTAGCTCGCTAACGGTGGTGGCCGGTAGTCTACAGGCTTTTTCCATTTACGTTTTTATTTGGTGTTTTTATATTTGTCCATATGTTTACGCTATAAACACGTTTACAGACATATTGCTGTGTTTATTACTGTACTCCTTGACACCGTTAAACGGACTCAGCTTCTGAGGCCGGGTTAGCTGCCTAGCCTAGCCGTGCTAAGTGCGGTGCGGGCCCGGTGTCAGCCATTCACGCTCCCCTCCGTGTATAAACAAAGCTCCCCTATTTAAGCTCGCCAACATTACCTTTTATATCACTTAAGGGCCCTACTTATTTAAAAAATATTGCAAATCGCTTAGCATTTATGTCTAGGGCTGAAAACGGCTTTTCCCCCCTAAATAATATGTTGTATCTGCGTACACGGTGCTGGATCGCCGATGAATTTCGCCACTTTTTTTTAAATAAAACCCTTTTCTATAATTAACGCGACCTTTTGAAATACTACTGAAGGAGCGTTTTGATATTGACATTTGCGGAGGCGTGGGGCGTACGGCCAACAGGGTGGAAGGCGTTTTAAACCTCGGCTTAGAAAGTTGTATATTGCAGAAGGGGTGTCCGAGCCAGGGGGTTATTGGTAGGGGGCACCTAGATCTTTGTCATGGGGATAAAGTGGGAAATGATCGTCGCCTTCAGCCTCCTCAGCTGGCTGATCGGGAACGGGTGTCGGGCCATGACGGCGGTGGAGAAGACCAAAATCAGGTGGGACATTCTGGGGTGCCTCTCGGTGTACTGGATTTAAAAGTCGTGACAAGCATGCCCTTCTTGGTATATTCCTGCACGTGTTGGTGGTTCTGTCAAATCCCATCGGCTTCCTTATGTATTTGCTGGTCACTTTTGTAGCTGGCAGTGTGCCATTTCTAAGGGTACCACTAAATACTAACTTAATGTAGTTGCTGTGTGGTTTTTTTTATCGCATGATATGTTTTGTCAGAAACCTCAGATGGTGTCCGCAAGTTTTCCCCCCCATTTCTAATCTCACATGGCATAATGTCTATGAAATGGCCTCTGGTCAGGCCGGCGGAGATGTAACAAAAAACTGTAATTAATACCCCACCACCATGACAAAATGAAAATGTGGGGTTGTCCTGCCTGCTCCCTTTGTAGATATTTGTGGTTATTCATTAATTTTGTGTTTATTCGTTTCCTTTTGGTAAGGGAACTCAAATTACATGTATGTGTCAGAAAAGCTGTCTTAAATCTATGATGTCTGGGTGAAAATTACCTTCTCATTGTGTGGTAGAATGTAGATTTGTTTGTTTGGTTAGGGAATTTCAGAGTTCTCAGTTTGCATTGCATTAATCCAGGATGCCGTATATCGACAGGATATACACTGGTGACCAAAATTGTGGAGACACCTAGCATTTTTTGGCTTTAGCCTTTAAGCATTACTATACAAATATTGGCGGTAATGTTTATAAGCAATCAAAGAATGTTTACAAATATCATACATTGGATTAATAAGTAACTGGATACAGTTCTGCCATTACTGTATATGCCTTAATAGTACCAGTTCTGAGTGAAGATCCTTGGAGATCAGGGTCATCCTTGTAACTTTCTCGGCTTATCCTGTACCAGCGATACTGTCCTAGTCCTTACTGGCTCAGAAGCCGATGATTTGTGTGTCCTGTGTATGGAAAGATTGGAGTATATTGCTCAGTTACTCAGGAAATGCCCGTGATGACTTTAAATGATGTGCATGCAGGCGCGTGTTACGGTGCGGAGTGGGGCGAGCGGGTAAGGAAGACCAGGAAGCCGAAAGGACGGGAAACTGGGTTTACTTGGCA
>JAODLC010000123.1:6799221-6825232 GCA_026781145.1 Hippopotamyrus pictus | reverse complement strand
GGGCACAATCGGGTAAAAACACGGGGTAACGAGGTGGGCGTGGCACACATGGGGATCGTACGGAGCAGGGCGTGACAGCGCGTTTGTCAAGATCTAGCAGCATTGTTACTAACGGCAGAGGTCATCATCGTCAAAGTATTTAAATTCTCGCAGAGGAATGACAAGGTCCATTCTGAGCGGGACAAAAAACAGCTTTAACCAGTGAAAAATCTGGGGTGTTAATAAGCTTTTTAGTAGTGTAGGTTCAGATTAGACATCAAATATTCAAACAGAATGAGGCTGAATAGGCTCCTTGTCATAATTAACCTGTTAACTTTTATTGTTAATGAACAGGTGTTTATTTGATGTCTTTCTAGCATCACTGTGTTCTGCCTTTACAGAGCAAATTATCTGTAGCACAAAGGTAGTTATTCCCCTTTCTACCACTGGTACCTAAAAGCTAATGGACTTGAGTCTGCTTCATTATCTTGCTGTGCTACAGGTCCCATGCTGTGGGCTTTGTTCTCCCCCACTTCCTGCACCATGCCTTGGTTGTCCCTCAGGAACCTGAGGCAGACGTGATGCAAATCGGTGTCAGCACAATGCAACATAGTACCCATTAAATGCGTGCCCAGTGTAACAAGAGGTGAGCTTCACGCTTCCACCCTCTGTTCCCTAGAGGGAAGATGCTGCCTCGTAAACAGTTTGCCAAATTCTGAACACTTGAGCGGCATAGTAATTGATGACCTCAGGGAGACTGGGTCACCATCTGATGCACCTAGTAAAGCATGCGGTTGACTGGTACTGTTCTGTTCATGGTGGGGTTGGGGCTGTGGCAGAGGTTTGATGAGTTATGGCAGGGCAGTCTTGATAAAGAAGGTTGCCTTCCCGTTTTAGGTGTCTGGTGCAGTGTCTGAGTTTTGCTTACATTTGAGAACAGCACTGTAGCCATATCCTAACTCTGCTGAGTAGAACAGTTACTTTTCTGTTTTGGTGGTCATAAGATAAAACTTTTTTATCCCATGGGAAATTGTGCCAAGTCTTAGCTTTCACTGTGCAGGGTTAAACAACAGAACTTAAAAATAGCTGGAATAAATAATACATTATAATACAAGAAATGCAATATAATACAAAATAAAATAAGAAATATATGTACAATGTAAGTGTATTACAATGCAAGTATAAAGAGAAAAGGATAAAGAGACTAGGCATGTAAAGTGAGTGTGCATGTGCCAATGATGTAAAAAGGGCATCATAAAATGTGCAAAAATTCAGGATAACTTGTACATTTTCAAAAAAATGAAATGGACAATTAATAAACACTTGGACTGTAACAAAAAACATTTATCATGTATCCTGGTTTGGGACGCACACTGAAACAAATGAATTTGCACGTTTATCAACAGGCGGAACCTAAATTCAAAAGTAGATGTTCTACATGGAAAACATTATGCTATCTATAGGAATGAGTAGGTTACAACTAATGCTAGTTAAGGGCAGTCATAATAGGCGGTTTGGGAACGCTTTCCAAGTAAATTACACCGGCACTGGAGAGAGAGTAGCTGATAAGAAAAACACTGCCTGTTGGCTCAGTTCTAATGAAATGAACATTTATGCCCTGGTAACAACTTTTGTTCCAAGAACATTTATCAAGCCAAATGTTTATGGTATGGAAAGACATTGTATAACGTTTTTTTAGTGCTGTTCTCTTTCTCATGAACTTAACAAAATGACAAATCGACTACTTTTTTGTACATTTCAGGCATTTGCATTTCCAGTATTTAACTAGGTTGTTCAAAAGTTAAGTCAAATTGTAGCCACATAACTTTGCAAACAAATGTATGTACCATAAACAAAAGCATGTATTTATTACATCAAATTCAATTTATTACATTTATTTCTTTTCCAATTTTTTTAAATATACATATTTTTGTGATAGTTCTTTGTTCTCTTCACTTTGCTTTTTCATCGCTGATTTTTCTTTACGGTGTGTGTGTTTCCCTTTGCAGTACTTTCCCCTTTTCAACTGTATTTTTCTTCTATTTCACTATCTGGCCTGTCTTTGACACTCTGTGGCTGGGCAGGTCTCTGTTGGGATGTCTGTCATACCCAATCTGTACCTGTCTAATTTGTATCTTGTACTTCTGTGTATGTGCAGCATTTTCGAGTGTGTGTACAATGTTAAATTTCTCTGGCACTGCCCGATCCATTCGTCCTGCCATATTACATCAAACCACATCTGCATTTACAGTAAATAAAGGAATAGTGCATATGATGGTCCATTATCAAGCCATTTCATTTGTAAAAATGTATCGAAGAGAGAACTTTAATACGTCGCCCAGCTCTGTATATGACCGTATTCTGTAGTACTTAATTATGAATGTTATGATGTTTAAATATGTTAAATATATATGTTTATAATGTGCAAATAAGCATCTCTTGGGTTTTGTTATTCAGGCACGTCAAGAGATACATTGCCTTTGGTTTACAACTGTGTTTGCAGTTTTTAATAACAAATTATTTTCCCTGCTGTACCAAAATTGCATCAAACCATGAACCGAAAAGCGAGATTAGTACCAAACTATGAATTTTGTGTGTGTTTCACCTGTAGTAAATACTGTTAATAACAGAAGATGTCCCGGAAAGCACTGAGAGTTTAGTGCTCCCAGTGCTTGATGTGGAGCCTCCTGTTGATAGAGCGCCGGAAGCTGTTCAGGGTGCAGTGCAGAGGGTGGGAGGTGTCCAGGATGCCCGCAAGTTTGCACAGAATTCGTTCGTCAGCTACAGTCCCCAGGGAGTCCAGCTCAATTCCCAGCACTGAGCCAGCCCTCCTGATGAGCTTGTTTAGATTGTCGGTGTCTGCTGCCTTCATTCTGCTGTCCCCAACACACTGAAGTGTAGAAGACAACATTGGATGTTACAGAGTGGGAGAAAATCTGCAGTGTCTCGTTACAGGTGTTAAATGACTGAAGCCTCTTCCGGAAATAGAACCAGCTCTGCCTTTTTTATACATAGCCTAGGTGTCTCTAACACAGTCCAGCTTGCTGATCAGGGGCACTCCCAAGCACTTGTAGGCCTGTACTAAATCCACTTCTTATCCCTTGATGGAGACTGATGTCTTGGGGAATTTCAGTTTCTTAAAATCCACCTCCAGTTCCTTTGTCTTGGAGATGGTGAGCTGGTCTAGCCTGCACCACTCAGTCATCACACCCCTGTTCTCTGATTCCTGTTCGTTGTTATCTGCCACAATAGCAGAGTCATCTGAAGACTCGTGCGGGTGAAAGATCTTTGAGGCGTAGAGCATGAACAGAAAAGGTGATGGCACAGCCCCCTGAGGTGCCCCTGTGTTATACACCGCGGTGTCTGATGTGCAAATAATTTAACTGTTGAAATCCCAGAATACAGTGCAGTTTTTTGCATCTAAGCCACAAAGGGCTATAGATGCGCATGTGTGATGTAATTTTGCATGTCAGCACTCTGTCTCATGGTATCTGTCACTGCTAGCTGAGTAACTCTGCAATGTACACATGTTGATAGAGAATATTCCGGTGTAGAAGTTGGCTCTGCAACATGAGCCTTGACCAGACAGAGTCCTAGATTATGTGTTGCTTATTTTTTATAAATGTGGCCTCATCCATGCTGACTCCCATAACTTATGATTAGTCAGATTCACGTACATTCACACCCGCAAGAATTCTTCAAGGTGCCCAGGTTCGGCAGCTCAGGGTTATATGTTAAGTACGTTTCTCAGTGTGCAACAGCAAAGTCCCTCCCGTGCACTTGAGATCTGCAAGATTTGGGTTACAAATATAGAGACTGAGGACACTATACCTCTATTCTGCAATAAAAATGGAGGCATGATGGGGGTTCTGGTGTTAAGAAAATGGACTCGAAGTGGGGAGAGGCCAGCTTGGCGCTCTGGATAAGGGGCCTGTGCTTTTTCTAGGTCTGGTCTCTTTCCTTTCCTCTGTCACATATCCCTTTCCAGTCCGAAAGAGAAGTACGGATCAGTAATTTCAGGTCCTTACGGGGCAGAATGACACCAGTGTGCACCTGCTGTTGACTTTACAGTGATCCTTTTGTTCTAGAGGCTGGACACGGGGCATAAATGCTCGATGATGAATGACGAGGGAATGTAATTACTGTATTGACCAAAACAGCGGAGTCATGTAGTGCCATGATAGCCAAGTTCCGTATGCTTGCTTTATTATAAAAGAGAATTCCACTGTTTTTGGATGACTTGGGGCAGTGGGTAGCACACATCTCTCACCAGGGTTCAAGTCTCTACCATGACACTATATGTGTGTGTAAATGGTGTGTGAGTGTGTCCTTTGATGGCTTGGCCCCCCATCCTGGTTTGTTCCTTGCCTTACGTCTGTAGCCTCTGGGATAGGCTCCCGATCTCCCGTGACTCTGAATAGGACACGTGGTTTCAGAAGATGGATGGATGGATGAGATTCTTGTTTTTGTGTCCGGTAGCATGTAAGGCCAGTCAGTAGTCGGCTCCATGCTGATTTCAGTGGTCTTGATCCAGTCTGGTTGACTGGTATTATTCCTTCTTTATGTAAGGAGATCTGTGAGGTCACTGTAGCGTGCCGTGTTCAGTAACGCATGGACTTTTCCCACCCTCTTTTACAGGGACCAGATCTTGGAGATGTTCGACCACGCGTACGGCAGCTACATGGTGAGCGGATCTCTCCCTCCTCCTCCAGTCACAACCAGCTCTCCCAGTCCGTCCCTCCCATCTCACCTGCACTCAAATGTCTGTGTTAACAATCACATAGCAAATCATCATCCCTGGGATATGAACGCAAGAGTTTTTAAAGTTTATATCTGACCTTGAGTTCATGCAGATTAATTCGGCGTTTGGCTGCAGAACGACATACTGATGTGTTGATTCTTTCAATTAAACTGACAGATGACTACACTTACATTATTTAGTAATGTAGAATCACAGTATTTCTTTGACTTTTTACCATTAATGATAGTGCTGCATATTGTTTGTCCTGTCTGATGACCCTCCCCCCCACTAATGGCCTCCCCAGAAATATGCCTACCCCGCTGATGAGCTGATGCCCCTCAGCTGCAGGGGTCGTGTGAGGGGGCTGGAGCCCCCCCGTGGGGACATCGACGACTCGCTGGGCAAGTGAGTGACACGAATGTGAGGTGACCGTGTAGCCAGCTGCATGCTGTGTTTGGCACACGGCTCCATAAAATCCGCTGACATCTTCCTGCTGAATGGTTCCTGACTAACAGGACGACCCCCCCCCCCCAGCCCTGGGGCGATTTAGGCCTCTGATGGGAGCAGTTTGCTCCAACTTGGGACTGAACTCTTGAACTTATATGTTTATTTTGTGTGTTGATACTCATATCTCTGGAAAAATGAGTGGTTTCCTTCAGCCACTTTCAGACAGTTTTATCACCGGTCCAGTCATGGAGTTCCAGTATCCCACTGGGAGTCCGACACACCCCTGTCCTGAACTACCCGACTTTGACCTCTGACTCTTTGCTTCAACGTCGCTTCTACATTGCTACTACATTGTTTCTACATCTTCTACATTGTTACTACATCTATCTATTCCTATATCTTCACATACTTTCCACAGACTTTATCAGAATTTATTCAGTGGATGTATTTGTCCAAGCAGCCAGATATGTAGCTTTGCTAGGTTTGCTGAACTTTCACAATAGTACACAGTTGTTTTACTGAATATATCACCTACAGTTTAACTTAGTAAAATAAAAAATCACTTATTGTGTGCATTCTTTCTTCCCGAGGTTCTCTCTCACGCTGATTGACACCTTAGACACACTTGTGGTAAGTTGGATCTCTGTAGTACTTTATTGTCAGTTCAAGATTGCTTCTCATTTCTTTTTGAGAGGTGTCTGGTATGAAGTACGCATGCAAACTTGGCCAGTGCTGCTTAATAAATTGTGAAAATTCATCCAAATAATAATGAAAGTGCCCCACCATTAAGCCTCCGGGAATGGGTGTCAGGGTGGAGGTGGGGTTTGAGAGTTAAGTCGTTTGGCCTCTGGATACGCCTCTTTGGTGGTGTTGGGTTGTGTTAAGTCGTTTGGCCTCTTTGGTGTTGGGTTGTGTTAAGTCGTTTGGCCTCTTTGGTGTTGGGTTGTGTTAAGTCGTTTGGCCTCTTTGGTGGTGTTGGGTTGTGTTGTGTTTAACCCCCTTGGTATTTGCTGGCACATGGCAGGTGCTGAACAAGCTGGAGGAGTTTGAGGAAGCTGTGAAGATGGCGGTGAAGGACGTCAGGCTGGATAACGACATCGTCGTGTCTGTGTTCGAGACCAACATCCGGGTGCTAGGGTAGGCTTGGGTTGACCCGCTTTTCTTCTGAATTGATTTATTTACGTTGCGCCTTGACTTTGAGCTCTTAGACTTGCTGTTTCTGCAGAGGCCTGTTGGGGGCGCACGTGATGGCTGACCTGCTGCGTAGGCAGGGGGAGCGGATGCAGTGGTACAGGGATGAGCTGCTGTACATGGCCAAGGAGCTGGGTCACCGACTGCTGCCCGCATTCAACACCACCAGCGGGCTGCCTTACCCTCGGGTACCCACGGCCTTGCCGGCGCCCTTTGTAGCTGCCTCTCCTGACCTTGTCCGCCCGCAGCGGTCCTGAGCGGAGCATGCGCACTAACCCGACTCTCCTGAATCTCTCCCCAGGTGAACCTGCGCTATGGGGTCCTGAATCCGCTGTCACGCACCGGCACCGAGTCGGACACCTGCACGGCATGCGCGGGAACGATGATTCTGGAGTTTGCGGCACTGAGTCGGCTGTCAGGGGACACCGTATTCGAGGTGCGAGCACTGAGATCCTGGGACTCTATTTTAAAATGATTTATAGGTCACTAAGGCTGCAGTATGGAAACAAAGCAGCACTGATGGATAGTCAGTATTCTGAATCTCTGGCATCCCTAACCCCTGACTGGCAGCGGGAAATGTCCCATAAACGCCACTCAGCAAAGTGTTTTTGGCTGAATATTAACATGAAAGAACTCTGCTCACAGTCCCTGTTTTAAAATCCTGATAAATATATGGGTGGGTAAGTGCTGTCTGGCCTGTGCATTTAGCAGTTAGAGGCATGAGCTAATGTCCCCGTCGCTGACGGACACGGTCTCAGAGACGGGTGACGAAAGCCTTGTTTTGCTGTCGCGCAGTGGGGGGCTGTTTTCTCACAGAGCGTCAGCTTCCCCATCTGAGGGCAGGACTGAACACGCACGCATGCATGCATGGCGCTGATGACCAGGTCTCTGCCGTCGCAGGAACACGCCAGGAAGGCGCTGGACGTGCTCTGGGACAAGAGGCAGAGAGGAAGTGACCTCGTGGGCACCGTCATCAACATCCACAACGGGGACTGGGTGCGCAGGGGTGAGGACCTGCCCTTCTCCCCCGCCGAGCCTTTGCTCGTCTCTGCCTGCCTGTCTTATTGGGTTTTTTTGGTTATTGCCCCGTGATGCATTTCGGTATCCCGTGTTAAGCCATGGGCTACCGAACCGGGCTGCACTGACTGTCCCTGCCCTTCCCTCACAGATAGCGGTGTGGGGGCTGGTATCGACTCGTACTACGAGTACCTGATGAAGGCCTACATTTTGCTGGGAGATAATGTCTACCTGGAGAGGTTCAACACGGTACGGGTCCCGCCCCGCTCTGCCGGATTATCCTTCTTCACACGCAAAACACTTATCAGTTGTGTCCCTGCAAACCATGTTTTCAAAACTCCATGTCTGGTTATTCTGCAGTGGTAATCAAGGGGAATGGTTTGAAAAATGCATTACTTCAGGGAAGGAAAGACGTTTGCAGTATTTAGAAATATAGATGCTCCTTGCTTTATGATGGGTCAGCTTTATTTATTATACTTTTTTATATTTTACCGTAACTTTAGCGATGTACATTCAGTAGTCCACTTTAAATTTTATGTTCCCTGGCAATGATATGCAGTACTTCTTTTGTGTGTATTTGCTTATTCATTGGCAGTAGCCATTTACTTTTTTATTATAGTAATATTTGACTTGCGATATTTTCAACTTATGGTGGGTTAATTGGAACGTAGCCCTATTGCATGTGTAATAATCAGCAGGAATTGCTTGATAAATGTTACCTGAAGCACACTTTTTATATTAAGGAAAATGTGGTTTTTTTTGTTCCCCTTGCATAAAGGTATTTGACATTTGGGAAACAATTTTGGTTCCATAGAAGCTTGACCTTGATGGTTCACCAGTGAAATTAATGATTTGGCGCGGTTTAGAATCCCCCGCGGTGGGGTTCACAGTGAGAGCGACTCGGGGCAGCGGATCAGGCAGGGTGAACGCGAGGGTCGCGTCCCGCATGCCGGTGTGCTCACCTGCCACTACGTCCACACAGCACTACAGCGCCATCATGAAGTACATAAGCCAGCCGCCGCTGCTGCTCAACGTGCACATGCACAACCCCACCGTGAGCGTGCGTGGCTGGATGGATTCCCTGCTGGCCTTCTTCCCTGGGCTGCAGGTCAGGCTCCCTGCTCTTCCTTTCTCGGTCCTCCCCTTAGGGCCCTTACTACTTTCTTGTCGTAAAAGCCACCTGACAGAGTACACCTGGGGGAGTAATCCACAAAGTAGGATTTTTTGTTTAGCCAGATAACTTCTCAGATTAAAGGTGGTCTGGGCTAAATTGACTTTTTGTTAAATTTAGCCCAGACTACCTTAAATCCAACAAGTTATTCAGCTAAGCAAGAAATCCTTCTTCGTGGAACACTAACCCTGGTGACCGCTAATGTAAATAAAAACCTTTAACCGTTGACCTCAAAATTTGATTGGCTGAAAGATCACCGAGTGGGTATCTGTCCTCTGTTTGGTGTCTTGGGGTAACTCCGGCTGCAGTCCTCTCATGGTGACCTGTGGAAAACCCCTTCTCGTCCCCAGGTGCTGAGAGGAGATCTGAAGCCGGCCATCGAGACGCACGAGATGCTCTACCAAGTGACGCAACAGCACAAGTTCTTACCGGAGGTGACTGGTCTGCGGTGGGGCGTGCAGTCCGCCCTGTCCTCTGATCCAGGGTCAGTTTGAGTCTGAATCTTTGCTTGGCTCTCTCTAGGCGTTCACCACCGAGTTCAAAGTTCATTGGGGTCAGCACCTGCTGCGTCCTGAGTTCGCAGAGAGCACCTACTTCCTGTACAAGGTACTGAGCTCGTGGCCTGTGCTGATAGGACGTGAGTTTGAATGTTTGCTTGCATTTGGTGTGATCGTCCAAACCTGCATTCCTAGCCCTAACTGCCCCATGATCTGATCTCAGTCCCCATACCTCCAAAGTCAGAGGTTCAAATCACACCTTGACAAACAAAAGCACATGTAACATGTGTGGATTTCCTCTCATAGTTCAAAAACATACAGTTAGGGTAACTGGCATGTCTCAGTTGCTTGTGGTGTTTGAGTGTATGCCAGTGCGTGCGTGTAACTACCCTGCGATACACTGGCATCATGCCCAGGGTGTACCCTAGCTTCATGCTGCTTGGAATCGGCTCCAGGATGCACTGGGTTGTACTTGGCAGATGGACACATTGAATGTAAACTTACAGGGCTGTTATCCCAGTGACTTACTGCTTTGTGTGTCCTCATTTAACCACTGTACTGCACCCGTAGATGGCGTAGTTTGCCTATTAAGTTCCCCATTATGCTTCCCTATCAGGCCACAGGGGACCCCTACTACCTGAAGGTGGGCCAGTCCATCGTGGAGAAGCTCAACACTCACACCCGAGTGCCTTGCGGGTTTGCCGCCATGCAGGATGTCCGGACTGGGACCCATGAGGACAGGTAGCGGAGAAATGGCCCCAGACCATTGCTGGTTTAAGTTCTGCTCCTCCGAAAACCAGTTTTCCCAGAAGAGCTGACACTGATGTATAACCTGAGGTTCTTTGACTGTTGTTTGAGACTGGTGTCCTTCTGACCAAACAAAGCCCAGCTGACAGGGAGGAGATCTTGAGAAAGACAGAAACCTTCTCAGTCCAATGAAAGTTTCTCCAGTTCAGTGCTTGAGAGACTGGGCAGGACAAATATGCTTGTATTGTCCCAGTGAGGGAAGGCTGTGGTCACTGCATTGGGGCAGGGTCTGTCCAAATAGCCACTTGAAGCGGGGGGTTTCTGCATTTGTATTTACAGAATGGATTCCTTTTTCCTGGCGGAGATGTTCAAGTACCTGTACCTCTTGTTCTCGGAGAAGAGTCAGTTACCGTTCGACATTGACGACTACATCTTCACCACTGAAGCTCACCTTTTGCCCATGTCCTTGTCCAGCACACAACCCCCCTGCCAAGACAACAGAATGGTATGTCCCATACTGCCCTCCCAAGCTAGGCCCTGATTTGACTGTAGCCCTAATCTGAAGAAAACTTGTTGGCATCACAAAGCACAAAAGTTTTCCAGGGGTATCAAATGCAGCCGGTCTGGGGGCTTTCTGTTCTCTCCTTCCTTGTACCTAAGTTAGGACATTGTTCCAAACATTACTCTCAAATTGTAAACAACTTGGGTCAGCCATGCTAGGAAGGGCGTGACATTTAAAGAATGTTCTGCAATGTGCCTGATTGCTGCACTCTCCTCCAGTTGGAAAGAGATCTGCTGTCTTCCTCACGATTGGTGTTTTTACTCGTCTGTCACATGCTTTTAGTCCAGCACACTCATGTTGATCCTTTTATACAGGCGTACATACACTGGGTCATTCGAACCCACAGCCTTTCTAAAACATGCCGACACCCATCCTGTGGTCTAGGTGCAGGAATCCCCGACAGCAGAGGACCTGTTCACCTACTCCTGTCCCAGCACCCAGACCCTCTTCCCCAACAACCCGTCGTTCGCCAGGACCATCCGGGACGGATACAAGTACCTCACGGGGGTGGGGAGGGTGCATCACCATGCCACGCCCATCAGGTAACGTCCCCGTCCCTTCGTCCGTTTGACGGCGGCGCCCGATCGGTCAGTGCTCATGGACGCCCCGTCCTGTACACACCACAGGGGCATCGAGCTGCCTCTGCACGACAGCGGCATGGAGTCCGTGGAGTTCTTCAGGAGCATGGGCATCTCTCTCGCCAAGCTGCACGACGTGGCGGCCGGCCTCAGCAACGCGGGGGCCATGGCGGTGAGTGGCGGGACCCAGAAATAAGAAGGATATCTTGGGAGATGTGGATGTTCACATGGCTGATGGATCCTTCTTGCAGAAACCCTTTCTGCCCCCCCCCCCCCCACATATATATTGTGTTGCATTCCCTGCCCATTCCCAGGATGCCGCGGGGCCCAAGGGCACGTACACAGTCAAGCTGATAGCAGAGGTGAACCAGGCCACGGAGGAGGAGATGGTGGTGCCGCTGGTCGTGCAACTGATCTCCCCGCCATTCCTGGGCCGGACGGTGCTGATGGCCGGGCCCGCCAAGTTCGGGATGGACCTCGCGAAGCAGGAGCACGGGGTACGCCGGCTCTGGCCCCTTCGGGCCGCCCCGTAGTATGGCGATCCCTGTTGGAGTGGTTGTAACCGGATCTCGGTATTGTACGTTAAAGACGTCCTTCCCACAACTCGCGCCCCAAATAGGCATGGCGGATTGAAAAGGGGCGATATTGGATTGCAGCCGTCGACTTTTTATTCTTTTGTCATCTGTGGGAAAGTCGTCATCTGGGCCGCGCCACATGTCGGTCGGTCTCTCAGCTCACACGCTCCGCGCTCCCCCTTGTGTCTCTGCTGTGGCAGGTGAAGGGCAGCATAGTAAAGAGCGCCCCCTACAGCTCATGTGGGCCCATTGAGAACGCAGAGGAGCTGCGGGGCAACATTGCCGTGGCGCTGCGTGGGGACTGCATGTTTGCGTCCAAGGCCCGGCGACTGCAGGAAGCGGGCGCCATTGGGGTCATCTTCATTGGTGAGAGACGCCCCCCACCCCCCAAGGTTGGGGTGGCATAATTTTTGGCTTTTTAATAGGATTAATTATAAATGATAAAAAGGAAACTGCTCAGTTTTGGGGTGACTGATCCCACCCCCATCCCACCAGACCACCGGGAGGGGAGCAGCAGTGAGGAAACACCCCTGTTCCAGATGGTGGGTGATGGGGGCTCCGTGGCTGACATCACCATACCGCTGGTCTTCCTGTTCAGCCACGAGGGGGCCGTTCTGAGCGCCGCCCTGGAGGAGCACCGCAACGTGGACGTGCTGCTGCTACCCCGGGACCGGCAGCTGGGCCGAGGTGCCGCAGCAAACCCCCCCCGCCTCCACCGGCCACCTGAACACCCCCCACTTCCTATGCTAGTTGATAAACCAGCGTGTGTCATGTTGTTTTCCTGTGATATGTACAGGCCACGTTGTAGCGAGGCGCATAGTTGCAGAAAACCGCTATCCAGTATGATTTCATTTTTCCAGAGGTGGAAAGTTCAGGTCTAGAAAGTGCAAATCCGGACCAAGGTTTTGTTTCAACCAACTAGATAAGTACTATAAGTGACTGTGTACTTTCTGGACCTCAACTTTCCACCTCTGCATTTTTCCCAGTTTTGACCTTAGCAAGAAACTTTGGATAAGTCAGCTTATCCATCCATCCATCCATCCATCCATCTTCTATCCACCTATCCTGAGCCCCCACCCAGACTAATCCAGTCGTGTTCCATTTGCATTTTATATGGCGCTGTCACTCTTGCAGTCCTCCTGACTTTCCACTCCTTTACGGTGCCTCCTGCTGTCTAGGGTCTTGCAGACGGCTGAACCTCTTAGATGAAATGGCTTGTTCCCCCACCTTGTGCCATGTGCTGCTTGGGATAATCTCCACGCCCCCTGCTGTCCTGTCCCGGATAAATGGTTGGAGGGTGGATGGATTCCTTATGTAATCCCTTTTGTTTTAGCCCTGTACTTTGTGGTTGGAGTCCTGTAGGGGGTGATATGCTGTCAGATTTCTATAGCATCTTCTTTCCCTTGCAGAAAAGGCGAGCCAGCCGCTTGGGGTCAATATCAAGATCCGTTTATCCGGTGGTGGGGAGCTGCTGAGCGGAGAGGCCAAGGACGCCACCATCCAGCTGCTGCTGGAACCGGGCGAGGAGGAAGAGGAGGATGGGGAAGTAAGAAGCCCCGGCAGCCAGTGCCATCTCTCAGACCTGCCTCCGCACACGGACAAGCGGGCCAGCAGGGCCGGCTCCCAGTCCACAGCGTGCTCGTCCCACACCGACTCACAGAGCAGCCCCTGACATTCTCGGAGGCACCACAACTCACCTTGAAGTGCTGACCAGTGGGCCGGGATTTCCCAGCATGCTGTGCTGGGGGAGGCAGAGTCACAGCCCCCCCTGTATGAGAGCTTGTAACCTCTGGACCAGGACTAAGTTACTAATGTGTCCTAAGAGGATAAGAGACACTGGGAAGTTGGACTATTGTTGAACTGGGTTTCCTAAGATTTATCACGTACTGTTATAGTAGCTGAAATCATGAAATAATATATTAAAGTAATGGGGGGGGGGGGAAATCTGTACATGCAAGAGGACTTGCTACAGTTATGTAGGGATGCTAATTATCCTAATGTCAGCTAAGAATAACAAATGTGGGACCTGAGTTGGGGGGTTAGGCTTACACGAGCTACATTTCTTAGCCATGGAGTGCTTCTCCACTTAAAATGCCAAAAGGTGGTTGCGGCTGCAATGGCAGCTGCAGACGGTTTTGGGGTAATGGTGGACGCCATTTTAATAAGTGGTAGACAATGGTTGGTACTGTATTAGGTTGTTTTATGACGTGGGGCCAGTGCGGTGAACCGCAGCGTTCATACTTATCGTGTACTTGAACATCGGGCAGTTTCTGTTTAATCACGTGAGTGTGATGGATGGGAACAGCGGTCTTAGCTGGCATTACACTACAGAGGCGCACTCGGCACGCCGCGTTCTGTGGGCGGGGCCTGAGTTTCACTTATGATTCTAGTTTTCACTATTATAAAGAACATGTCCAGCATACCTCATGTTGCGCCTGCAGAACGGGGTCTCGTCTGGTTCAGATGTCGCGGTAGTGGACAGTCTACAGCGCGCGTGGACGTGAGACTGCAGACTGCTTGCCTTCCGGCTCGTTCACATCACCCTTTACAGAATAACGTTGAGTTAGCAAGCTTCAGAAATGTGTAAAATTAGTGGTGATGACAAAATAATTGGGTCCTTTTGTACGCAACCTGAAGCAGGTGAGCTGAAGCTTGGTCAGCAATACCATCTATAGCCATATTATATATATTTAATTTAAATTTGGGTATTAAAATTATGCGCACTAAACGGGGTTCTTGTCACTGTGATTCGTCTTCACTTAAAACCTACGACCTCATGGGTGGTGGTGGGAATCATTAACCTGTCTAAAAATACCTTGTGTGGATTTTTAAGACGTTTTGCAGGATATCTTTTCACCGTAATGCTTGGCAGCGCCGCACTTTATGAGATACGCGCTGCAAAGTGCTTTGGGAAAGTCTTAATCTCACCTGCTAAGCCGTGTTAAAGCGGTATTTTATCGTGCACATCCATACGATGCGTTTTCTCAAGGGCTCACTTGTGTTTCTCTAGCGAAGGGCCACCTACTACGAAGGTCGTGTGTGTGTTTTGTGGTATTTATTCTTAATTGCAGTACCATCCGGAAATATTGATGGCAAAGCAGGCGAACGTAAGTGCCAAAGTCTTTTAGTCCTTTTGCTGTAACAGTAATGCTTTCCACTGTGTGGTTTTTGATAAGTGTTCTTATAAAAGCGACCTGGATTAGTCAATAAACTAGACTTACGAACGCAGTAATCGTAGTCCTTTCCCTTTGGTTTTGCATTCCGTTTTTGGTATTTTTGTGTGAATACTTGATTAGCGTGATTACTCGAATAGGTCCTATTTGCACTACTACCACTATTTTTATTACATATTTTTGTAAACATTACCATTGCACATGCAGAAGATGCTGGCTGCGGACAATATTTAGACTGTAGAAAGTTAAACAGCGAGCCAAGGCTCAGATACAATAATCAGTTATACCTTTATTAAACAACATTAAAGCGTAATAATATAAACTTGTGGTAGGGTTTGCCAAACTTTGTTTCGCTAGCCTTTTAGGCACGTTCGTCTCTAATTTCTGTATTAATAATCATACATGGAATAAATCTGCCATTTGCAGCTGGAAATTCCAGTAGCTGCCTGCAGGGGTCTCTGCTTCCTTATTCTATTCTTCCCCTTTCCTTTACTGCCCGTATTATTATAACGATTTCAAAAGCTACTCCCACGTAAACTACTTTAAAATGACAAGGTTAAGCATAGATACAAAATTTTACCACAGAGAATAAAACAATGATACTGACAATTTAATGTGTCAATTTTTACTCCGTTATCCTGCTTTTTTTTTTTTAATCAATCAGATGCATATTTTTAAATTAATACCCTTAATTATGTGTTTTGGCGTTATTATTATATGTCAGCAGTAAATGGCGGCTGAATGTTTTGCTTAAATTAATTAGATGGCTTCCTCACGGAACGTAACTAAATTTTGCCGTCCGGCTTTTTAATATAACAATTTCCAGACGTCTCTCTCCCCATTATCGCCACTTTTATTACGTTGTGTTCTCCAGATTCCTTTATAATCTGAGCGTAACATATAAATTAGACCACGTAATCATTCTAAAATTACAACATACCGAAGATTGTAAATATAAATAAAATTTTGACAAACTATAGATTTAAAATGTTTTTGATCTTGGGGGGAAAAAAAACAAAAACAAACAGGCTAACAAAGATAATTATAGAAACAATAGTGGCCCACTGGTCTACGTGCTTTGGACCGCTAATTATTTACCCGATAGCGCACCTGTCAGGCAGGTGCACTACAGTAGCGTACGCAGGAATTGTATTTTTCATCTCTGAATCAACAGCAAGCCTCCCCGAGACCGATAATGGACTAAGGGATCTGTCATCCACCTGTGCTTACGGACCGGTACGTCATGACGGTGCATCCGCGCGTGTCCCATGCACCCGCGCGCTGCCGCCCCCCTCCACCCCCGGCGCTTTTGCTCCAGCTGATCTCTCCTCTCCGCCTGCCCCCGCCTCCTCCCTTCCCTCGACTACAGCTCAGCCATCGTCAGCACGGCCTCATACCGCCAGCGCCACCGTCCTCTGCTCGGACGGCATCCCACCAGGGCTAGAACAAAAGGTGGCCTCCGTAATCCGTGCACCTGCCGCGTTTGTGCTTTTTCTCCGGTAAAGGGACCGGGGGGCTGGGGGGAATGAGAAGCCCCCACTCCCCGTGCCAGACCGTTTATCCGTAAGGATCATCGTCCAGGATGCTTCTGCTTCCGAGATCCAGCGAACGGCGAGCCGGGGCCTCGCTGCTGCCCGGGCTTCTCTGCGCGGTTCTTGCAGTATCCAGCGCCAGTGCGCGAGGTGAGCGATCCCGTGTCTGCATTTATTTAATCTAATTTATAAGCCTACTTCTCTCGTCTGCATTTAATGCGTTTATAGCAAAGGGAACATTTACAAAATTTTAACACTTCTTCTTATGCACGAAGTATATTACTTCTTCTCGCCGTCTAGGTTGTAATTCATCGCTTAAAATGTGGATACTTTGTTTAAAAATGTTACTTTAAATAACACAGTCACACAGCCAGCTGGCACCGTGAATATACATAAGTGCAGGAGCTGTTTTCCGTGCGCGAATAGCGTGTTTATGTAACAGCTGCTCGGTGTGTTTACGGTGAGAAAGCGCTTTTTCGGGCTGTGGGATTTACTACATTTAACGTATGATTCAATACATTACGGGAGATATTTAGGTGCTGTTAATTTCTTCCATAAAATCGCAAACGGGAGACTGTTTGTTTTGCCCGCTGTTGGTGATGCAGGGTTGAACCTGCTCTGGTACAAAACATGGACGAGCCCGAAAAGGCTGCACCTCGCATGTCTTAGACGGGACGGCTTATTTTCCAGGGTGACCTTCTTCCTCTTTTAAAACACCCTTTCTGGTGATCGATCCGCCACGGATTCATTCAAATAATTTCGCATTAGTGGTATATGTTGTAATGTGTTGGTCACACACAGCTCGACGTGGTTACCAATAAGCCCGATTCTACCGTAAATATAAGTAAGTAGGTAGTATAATTTTTACGGGTCCTAAGGGGACGATGACGGCATCTGCCCTTCATATTCCGCTATTGATGATAGAGATGAGTGCTTTTATTATTTTTTCCTCTTTTTTATTTTTTTTTCCATTTTCAATTTATTATTGGACCTCCACTGTTCTCACACTAGTGTGGTGTAGATCATCCTAACCTGTTGGCTGTGAGTCTGTGTGGTCCCTGGCCAAGCGAAGAGCTCATCCTGTGTTTCGGGGGTACCCTGTGGTTCTCCGTGTCCGTGTCACCTGTGTTTGTCTTAGTCGTGTGGCAGATGTGGGATATGGTAGCAGGAAATGCAGGGTTTATCTGGAATTGCACTAAGCGACGTGCAGAGACAGTCCCTAGGTGGGACGGGGCTGTCGTGGGGGATGAACAGTCTCCTGGAGATTAGCGTTGGAGGGAGAGATTATCCCCTCTGATCCAACATCACACCGGCCCCGTGGGGGGGTCAGGACTCACAGGACGATCTGTTGTGTTGCTGGTCAAGCACCCGCAAGCAACCACACACACAAGTATTATTTAACATGTGAAAACAGTGGCCAGATGTCTACAGACGCACAAGAACACATACATAGGCAAACACACCCTGTCCATGCTGCTTCATGTTTTCCAGACATCCAAACGCAAACTCCACACTCGGGTTGTCGTTTCTGTAGGCTCTCCTCGCACGTGCTCCGTACACGTCCATGCTCTCATGCTGGACGTCAAAACCGCCCTGCTCGTCGAGTTGGCTTGTGGCGTGCACACGCACACGTGCAGCGTGCGCACAGACACACACACACACACACCCCACTCCATTAAACAGGACCCAACTGACAGGTCCTTGGCCAGCTGAGAAAGGGCTCACTGTTAATTATAACATTATTGCTAAATAAATAATGTTGCGGAGGGAATTCAAAATGAAACTCACTTTCCGCAAGCTACAGGCCTTCGCTGTTCTTGCTCTGTGACGCCATTTGTCCGTGAGAGGTACAGATAATATAATTAGAATTCAGTATTGTAATATTTATCATAGGAAATGAGCACTATTATTATCCCCCCATTTTTCATCTCATGATCGTGCTGGGAGCTGTGGAAAGGTTAAATACACTGTTATAATCATTAATAATCAGCGTTTTCATATGTTATTCTGGTTGGGCTGTTATGATATATGTTGTATAACTTCTGATACCGTAATTCCTTTCTTGTGAGTGATTTAAGCGCCTTAAGGAAGCCAGTAAGTGGGAGCCATTGTGGGTAATAGGGACCAAAGAGTTACCTTGGGGCAGAGTGAGTTAGGGGTGGATAAACTTATCTGGTGCCCCTAGGCTGACAACGGCAAGGACGCGCAGATGCTGCCAGATTAACCAAACGTTCCACTTTCCCTCAGATGGGGTGGGATTTTGTTGGGCCCTTAGGCCAGTGTTTCCCAATCCAGTCTTGGGGGGACCACAGGCAATGCACGGCCCCCGTTGGGAGCTGGGATGGAGCAAAAACGTGGACTGTCTGTCGGTCCCTGTGGACCGGATTGGGAAAGGCATGCATGAGCTATCGCTCAGGAGAGCCTATGCATTAGTATGCCCCCGAATGGGTTAATGTTTGCACTAAAGTTCTCTCCGCAGTGGCCTTGGAAGGGACTTCGCAAGGTTTGGGAACCAGTGCGGCTGTTAAACCTGT
Organism: Hippopotamyrus pictus; assembly: GCA_026781145.1. Classification (NCBI taxonomy): domain Eukaryota; kingdom Metazoa; phylum Chordata; class Actinopteri; order Osteoglossiformes; family Mormyridae; genus Hippopotamyrus; species Hippopotamyrus pictus. Next base: position 6,806,488 of record JAODLC010000123.1, on the reverse strand, counting down.
TAGGCGCTTTGAAGGCCGTGTTGACCTCCCAAGGTCTGATGGAGACACGGACGGCGGTCCCACGCCAACAGCATGTTCCTTCTCGTCACAGGAGGGTCAGAGAGGAGGAGGTTTTGCAAATGCTGTGTAATAAACCTGATCAGTTTGGGGGGGGGGGTGCACATCACCTCCCCTATCTCTTTCACCACATCCATCAGCTTTTCTCCCCAACAGTGACCCTTCTATGGCCGCCTCACGATCACCGGAGGTAACGCCACGCTTCACTCCCTTCTTTGATTGCCATTCTTTCTTGTGAACTTTTGTGAAACGAACCACTTTCTTTGTGAATTTACAGCGTTATCTTCTATCTAACATTCAAACAACTTATACTCTGTTCATTCTGAGTCTCGTAAATACCTAAGAACCCTTTTGCTAACTCTTGTAGAAATTACAGAAAAGCCACGACGCCCTGCGCGATTCTGCGTTTAGCAGTTAAATCTTTCACGCTCGCTGCATAACCTTGCAGTGAATGTAACGACACAGTCATTTGGGATATGCGATACTTTTAATCCAGTGTGGTGTTTGACCAGTGGTGGACACACTGTCCCCAAACCTCTGAAGAGCTCTGTGTAAATAACGCTTAAAGCATCCTGGTGGGATCTCGCTCTCCTGTCCCCATCTCGGAGGACTGGATAAGACATCAGACATTTTAACGTTTAAGTGTCTCATATCGTCAGAGGGAATTTACCTTCAAATGGCCTCTATGTGCCGATCTGTCATTTGCTGTCCTTTTGTTCTGCAGTTTGCTTTAATCTTACGCAATATTTACTTTTCTCAGTCCGCCAGCAGTTCTGAGACCTGGGGTTTTCTGCCTTTCTTAAGCCATGAATATGTTTCTCTCTGACCAGGGGGAGGCTCCTATAATAATGTTTTTGCGGACATGTAAACTGGCTGTTACCAGGGGGGTAAATCTTTGGCCCCAACGCAACTCAATTTGATTACAGATATTAAGGGAACAAGAAATCTTTAATACCACAATTTGTTTCGATTAATCGATTTTTCGGTTTGATTATTTTGATAACCAAAATTCAAAAGTTTTTTTTTTTTTTTTAACCTTTACTGAAAAAAATTCAGAAATTATACCATGGTAACTTGACTACACACTATTAATAATACAAAGAAAGTATGATCTCTGAACATTAATTTTACTACAGGAGTGTTTCTGTGTTTGACGTCCCTGACTCCGTGTCACATCGCCTGTTGCCTGTGGGGAATCGAGCCCCGTTCTTCACAGGAATCTGCTTTGTTTATCCTCCTGGACTTGGATTTCTGACAGAATTTTAATTCCCGTATGTCCACGTCTGCCACTGTAAGATGCGGATGGGTGGCTCTGTTGCCCCCCCTCCCCTCATCTTTCTGGAGGCTTTTGGGGGCTGTGACATTGTTAGAGAGAGGGCATGTGGCTCTGTTCTATAAAGTCACACTATGGAGCTACGTGAATGAGAGGACCTGGAGGCCGACTAAGAGAAAAGAAAACCTTATAAATGGGACCATATGGAAAAATGGGGGTGGGGTGGGGGGGGGGGTCCAGGGTGCTTGTGTTTACATGGCCTCAGGAAAATGTACTTTGAAATGCAGAAACAATTGAAATGGGGGCGTGGTTGCTGATAGTAGTGAACGTGAAGCGTTTCCATAGCAACTGCCCATCTCATTTAACCCGCCTGGCAGCAGGATGCGTGCGGCTGACGTCTTTGCGTTTCAGAGAGGCGATGCGAAATGAGTGAATAACGTGGGAGAAAGTAGGCTATCCGGCTGTCATTGATAAATACTTATCAAGTATGTGGTCATGGTACACTGGAGCCTATTCCCAGATGCAGGGGGGCCACGGTGGGGGGCAGCGTCATGGCGATGCTGGACCATCACGGGACACACACACACACACACACACACACACTCACATTCTGGGCAGTTTAGGCAAGGCAGTTTGTCTCCCAGAGGAAAGACAAGTGTCCCAAAACATGGAGGAAAAACAAGTGTCCCAAAACCTTGTTATTTAGCAGATGTTTTTAACTAAAGCTACATACGGTTAAGGAGGGAGGGTCAGACTACTGTAGCAGTTGGGAATTCACTCTACCAACCCTGGGACTTGAACTGAAGATCTTCCAGACACAGAGTCCTGACCCACCGAGCCACGCACCGCAATCCTCCTGAGGTTCAAGTGTTATCGAGCCGGTGCGATATAGAGAGTGAAACGAGAACCCAAGAGGAACCCGAGTTCTGCTGGTTCCCAGCTGGGCGCCTTCTGGTCCAAACTGCTGATCCGAAGGTTTCCGAGGAGCCTTTCTGGCAGAGGTTCCGGAGAGGTGAGCGGCCCCACTGTGCGAACGGCTCCGGCGCCACTTCAGGTAAAGGTACCCGCCGCGCGCTTAAAATAAACGTGGCGACCAGGTAGCCAAGGGGATTGTGGGAAAGGTGCATGTGTGAAAGATTGGTGATGGCTTTCTGGGAGAGAACAGCGCACTCTCACCCCCACTGAGATTGCAGGTTGCGTGTTTGAACTGGCCGTGTGAAAATTGGAGCAGTTTCTCTGGGCGACTCGGTCAGATGAGCAGCGTAAACACGGAGGTGGGGGGCTAGGAGAGTCTGCAGTCGAGGTGCCGCATCCTGGCCGCTAACGCTGTGCCTGGGCTCGCCCCCGCTCTCCAACACGGTGTCTGTCTCTGAGTTGGCAGCTGTTTTGCAGTTCTACGGGAACGTAGCCGAAATACCATCCAGGATTGTTTATATCTGGGATTTGAATGTGACTCTGGAGGTGGGAAGGGTTTGAGTGCGCACTCGGGTAGGCCGAGAACCCAACGGAACTCGCTGCTCTGAAATACACACACCAGGGGGGTAACTTGGCCTATTTTAATGCAGTGAAAGCACCTCCTCGCATCAAGGTTAATGTGTAACCGCTATCAGAGACGGGACCCAGTTGTTGTTCAGTGAAACAACAAAGGTGCGGCGGTAGTATCCATTCTGGGATTCAGACCTGCAGCCTGTGGTCTCACTTATAAGCTTGTTGATCTCTATGAAAATCGATAACATGCATCTCTGAGTCAAGGTTTGGGTTCAGAACCGTTCGTGTTGTGGAGAAATGCAGCGTCTGCCAGCGGCAGCGCGTAGACGATCGGCGGGGCCGTCCGGCACTCTGAACTTCCCGTCTGTCACGGCAGGCAGGAAAGGAGCACAATGGGCTTGGGTTCTGTTGGTGCCGTAAGCATTTCCTGCTCCATTCTATGCCATCGAAGGTTTGCTGCGACAACAGAATGAAAACAAGGGCAGCATTTTACTGTTTATCTTTCCTTATTTGCTGTGGTTTTCCCTTAATGTCTCGTGACCTGCGTTCTGAAAGTGTCTTATTACATGGATACTTATCGTCACATAAGTTTTTATCCCCTCCCGGATGATAAGGGACCTTCGTAGTCGGTCTTCACCATCGTCCTGCCCAGTTCTTTTTTTTTTTTTTTAATTTTTTTATTTACTCTAAGGCCTTAGAGGTGAGGGGAATGGAGGGGGGAATGTTAGTGTACATAAGGCTTTCCCTGACACAAAATCTCTCGTCCTTCAAACTGGGGTTCTAAATTTAATATGCACATGACATCATCGCTGGCGTGCAGGGTAAAGACGCTCTGCCGACCTGAAATTCAGGCGTTTCTGCTGCGTGTGTTTTCACCGCGGGCGGAGACACACATCTGCGCCGGCAGAAGACGAAGCAGGGCCAAGCTGTCTCCTCTTTCCAACTGGCAGCCCAGGGCCTGTGAGCTGGTGTGACACCTGATTAATAGAGGTCATGATTAAGAGACGAGCGCTGCTCGTTATGGAGAGGGGGATGAAGCTTTACGTGATGAATTGGCTCGTTATTTATAGGCCGCCTGCTGGATTTTAGCTGCTGGGACGACTAACCTTAGCATCTGCAGAGTGAAATGACTCCCCAAGCGGCTCTGCGGCGTGAGCCGCTGTGTCTCAGGCTTACTAGGATCCAGCCGGTTTAGCTTGGTAACACCGCAGTTTAGGGGTGTAGACCGGTCATGGCTGTGACCTGCTAGCCTCTGTAGTGTACAGACCACACAGCTGGCAGTGTTTTCATTGAAGGAAGGGCAGGGAGGGGAGAGCAAGAGATGCCCGGTCCACAGACTGGCGAGAAACGTTAGCCGTTAGCAAACAACTCCTTTCTTACAGGGTCACCTTGGGTTAATGAGCAACCAAAAAAAATCAGGAAAGGGACCAGACTAAATAATAATGGTTTATGATAAGCATGCGGGCGTTTGATCTCGGTCTGCTGGGACGTACTGGGACAGGGATGAGGAGCATGGAAGGGCGGGTCCTCGGTGAGAAGACCGAGGAGGATGGGAGAAGACGAGAATAAGTGTGCAGTGTTCCCCGATGCACACTAAATACTGCATTTTAATGTAGTGGACTCAAATGATCGCAGACTACAGGTGCATCATGGGAGAGAAAAGTATTTTCAACCCGTCTAATATTTATCGTCTGGAGGGATCAGTACCCATGTGCCCTACTCATGTGGAGCGGTTGGTGCCCGTGTGGGGCGGCTGGTTATCTTCTGTGCTTGTCATGTTTATCTGTCTTTTGCCTCAGAGATTAATTTAGAATTGATGTTTTTTTTTTTTGTGTAACCCAAAGCAGATAAATGATTGAAAGTGAAGGGCAGAGGGAGGTGATTGTTGTTCTGATTAAAAAGGAAACCAGGGCCAGCTGGAGGGGGAGGGGAAGATGACGTAAGATGCCAGAGAGAATAAAGAGCAAATTTATGGCTGGGGGGCTGTGGAGAGTGAGGGAGTGATGAACGGCAGATGGAAACGTTAAGAACGGAGAATGAAAAAAGAGTGATGTGCAGGCCTGAGATACCAGAGGAACTGCCACAGCAAGCAGACGGGAATAAGGGCGATGAGTGATGTGCAGGCCTGAGATACCAGAGAAACTGCCCCAGCAAGCAGACGGGAATAAGGGCGATGAGTGATGTGCAGGCCTGAGATACCAGAGAAACTGCCACAGCAAGCAGACGGGAATAAGGGCGATGAGTGATGCCGGCGGCAGGACACAGGGGGTGCTGTTCCCTCCATGCAGGGTCTTAATCAGAAGCTCATTCTTGTCCTTCCCTCATCACACATCAAAGGTGCTGGGGAAGATGGGTGCAGGGGTAGCGGGGGGGAATGGCTCTCTCTCTCTCTCGTCCACTGAGAACGGTTGCTAAGCAATGGCTAAAGAGTGAGAAAATTAGCAGTTTAGATGGAGTTGGTCTGAGAGTTACTTACGTAAGAGTTGATATTGAGTAATAGTTCGGGAACTGTGTATAAAGATATTTAATCCACCCCCCCTTCTGACAGAATGCTGTCAGCCTTTAAAGTGTTGTTTTCCACACCCAGTCATTTCACACGCACCCTCCCGCAGGGGGCCCTCTGTGTCCCCACACACTGTGTCACCCCTGCTGCTGTGTCGGAGCGTGTCGTACATGCGTCAGGGTTTATTAATTAACCCGAATATTGAGGCAGCAGGTAATCGAGGGTGTGTTACATGATGGGGCAGGACGGGCGATGTCCCGCCATGGGATGTGGTTACCATGACCACCATCGATCTGCCACACCTCTGATTGGCAGTTGGGGCTACTTACAGTGTTTATGTCAGGGGTGGCCAATCTTATCCGCAAAGGGCTGGTGTGTATGCGGGATTTTGGGATAACCTGTAGGTCAGCTGCTCAAACCCAGGTGTGAGGACTCTTCAGCCAATCAGGAGTTGCAGCGAAAACCCGCATACACACCGGCCCTTTGTGAATAAGATTGGAACCCCTGGTTTAGGTTACCTGTGAGCACAGTCACTATGTCGCATAAATCATTTTCACCAGATCTTCATCAGCTTCCACCTTGCCAGTTCTCAACATCCAGTCACAAGCTAGATGGTCAGGTGACTCTGCCCGTGTTGTCATGGGAAATGTGGTCCTGGGAGGCCCCAGTCTGTCTGATCTGTAGTTTTGTGTCTGTGTTTTCTTTTTAGTCTGTGTCACAGCTGTCCAGTACAGGATCTGTTAGCTTGGACTTCTACCCTAACGACAGCCAGTTTAATCCTCAGCAGGGGCCTGAAAGAAATCCAGTGAAATGCATGAACACATTGAATAGAAGCTTCAGTTAACCAGCTGGAAAATGGTGCTTGTTCAGAAATAGAGCTAACAGTAAGACTGTAGCAGACCACGTTAGTATATGACTGTACACTTTGGGAAAAACGATTGAATGGCTAGCAGTAATTAATGGATATTGCTGCATGCTTGTCACTGTCCTGCCCACTGACACTCTCAGCTGTTTGTTAGAATTAGCAGTGCTGATGGAATCGCGCAGCTTCTGTTACCTGCAGTTAAGGGGCGGGGGACCTGGTGCTGGTGAGAATGCGGGCCGCCCAAGCACAGATCAAAGGGATCCTGCTCCCCACCCCAGGCCCGGGGGGGCGGGGCTGGGGGGGGGCGGGGTACGTCACTCATCACTGCACCATGTAGCACAGTGGAACGTGTGCCCTCACATCAAAGCAGGTGTGCGTGTTCCTCACCGAATCTGCCCTAAAATCTGGCTGACACTGAGATCGGGCTAAAAACGTCATATATGCACAAATCTGACAGCTTTCTCCTGTTTGCTGTATAATGCATTAAACGTATATGAATATAGTACCTTTCATACCTTATTATATGCTTAGACACTATATGTATTTATGTATGTAATTAATATGGAGTATAATGGTTTTTGTTTACTATTTTAAATAACGCTTGTCTACGTAGTATATACAATGTTTATGTAAGGGCGATTTGTGTGTGTGTGTTTTTTTGGCCGATTCTCAGCCAGTTGTGACCTGTTCGCGCTCTTCCCAGTGACCACCGGTGTTCGTCTTCTGTATCTACCAAACCCTCCCCCGTGTGACTCTTCCAGGAACCTGTTTTAAAGACGTGCGTCAGCGGGATGATGGTTATTAGGAAAGCAAACAGCTGCTGGGAAGGAACCTGCTGGTTTGTCCACCATTATAAATGCTAAGCTCCACCTCCGCCCAGTACAAACTGGAACAGAAATGTGTTCTGAGGACAGAGCTTAATGCCTGAGGGAGCCGTGTGCAATGTTCACCGTTTAAGTCTCAGGAGCTGCCGTTTAATTCATTGGAAATTTTTTTGGGTCAGTTTAAGAGTGATTGTGCAGTTTAGAGTTGACCTGTTTACTAGCGTTCTTACTGTGAAAAACACTCAGGTGGGGCGGGG
>JAODLC010000123.1:6761498-6772933 GCA_026781145.1 Hippopotamyrus pictus | reverse complement strand
ACCCGTCCCCTCCCCCCCCCCCCCCCCCCTTGATTTTAGCTGTGTATTCTGAGGTTATGTTCAACATGTAAACTCTCCCGCAGGAAGGAATGCTATTGGTCTCTCTCAAAAAAATCTTGAGTCCTAATTTTCCTGCATGGTAAAATATCTGTATAAACTGTCATCCTAAATCATGTTTTGAAAATATATCGATAGACTGAAAATTTGTTATGCTGCCATGACTGATGTTCTGTGGTGTTCTTGTCCGTTAAATTGTATCTGCTGTTTGAAAACTGTTGGGTTTCACCTCAACCCACTAGAACGTTTCTCTCTTCCGGCTGCCCTCTACTGCAGGTTACTGCGTGCTTTGCACGGTTTACCACAAACCAGCTGAGTCATTGCTGAACCTCTGTGTGTCAAGCCTTCTCCATAACACTGCAGGGCAGTGTCGCGTGCCTCTGATTACCGCTTTCAGTCTTGGTTTTCAATGCTTTTGTATTTTTCTGAAAACTATATGCCGGTGCTCAAAATGATTTGTATTTTAAAGACTGTGAAAGTTTTTGCAATTAATGAGGTAACACAGAAATCCACTCAAATTCACTACACAGTGGCAAAGTAGGATTTGAACCCCTTAAGTCTGGATATATGAGAGTACACTGCTTCCCATTGAGCCACCCCAGCCAGCTTTTGAAATGCAGGTCTCATAACATGCTACTTGTTGGCCCACCCTTGTAGATCTTGGTAGATCTTCTTGGGTGGCAACTTGTGGTAAACCGTGCAAATCTTGCACAGTCTCTCCCTCCAGTCTGTGTAGAGCTTCACGGTGTGGTTGCGGTGCCATTTGAAGTACGACCTATACCTTATCGGGTTTGCCATTGTCTGGTTGAGGTACTCCGCCAGCTCCTCCACGGTCTTGAAGTCATTTACGTGGATGAAGGAGTCGTGAGGCACCATGGCCTCATAGTTTTCCCGTGGAGGACCCAAGACAACCGGCACTGCACCTGCCTGAAAAGAGTTTCGCCACAGCTTCTCAGTGATGTAGTCTTTGTATTGTGCATTCTCAAAAGCCAAGTAGAAGTGGCATTGGGAGATAGTCGGCAGAAGCTCTTCATGTGGAAGTGGCCTTTTGAAGCTATACCCATAAAGGCCCAGGTTAATTATCTTCATGAGTTTCTGGATGACTTTAACCCTTGCCTGTTGAGGGTCGTAGTTGCTGATCACCCAACAGGCCAGTGAAGATTTCTCATGGAAGGCATTGTTCTCGTCATCCTTAGCATACATCTTTGAAACCAGTTCTCCGTAGGGTATGAAGATGTCGGCATCGCGGCGGTAGCTCATGGTCCAGTTGAACAGACCATTGTAGGAGGCCAGGTTTCCATTGGAGGCCGGAGACTCCAATGACAGCCAGAGCCACTTCTGGTTAGCTGGACGGTGGAGGTGCAGAGGTAGCTGCAGCTGCTGGGTCTTCAGTTCATGGTGGTGGAAGACTACGATGTCGGAGTTCTTGAACAGCAAGTGGTTGTCATGGAGGTGGCAGCCAGGGATGCGGTACATATCCCAACAGACGTCACCGGCTAGGCTGTAAGGGCGCCCAAATGGCCAATACCAGATCAAGATGCTGATATTGGAACTATGTTTTGGGGCACTGACAGTGTCGTCATTCAGATTGAAGTGGAGAAAGAGCAAGGAGGAGAAAGTCAAACAGACCAGGAAGCAGGTGACCATTAAATATATTTTTACTGGCATTCCAACCAGAGTGGTCTTTGCCTTCTGCCTTTTGCTGCCTGGGACGGGATCCTGACCGGAACAATGGATGGGTGGATGGGACTTGTTTTTACTTCTAAGAATTGTATGCAGATGCTGATTTTATAATTCGCCCTGCCAGGGAAACTTGCTGACACTCTTAAGCCAATTTCCGGAGCTCCTCCCAGCTGGTCGGGTCCTGTTCCAGACATGAAGAAATAATCATTTATGCAGTTGTCATGGTAAGAGTCACTGTGAAACTAGCTCCAGTGATGTAATGGGTTCCACTGAGGCATTGAAGAAATCTAGCTGTGAAACCCTATCAGCTAAGCTATAAAAACTTCATTTATTGCTTTTGTTACATACATTAAAATAGTGTCCTTTATGTCAATGCAATTCTTGTGAAAGGTTAACTTGCATCCTAATTTTCTTGCTAAGATTTATTGGATACTTTTTACTGTGAAACAAATTTGCTATAAATTTATCTGGTTATACCAGTGGAATTTTAATGAAGTTGTAAGGCTTAATTTCGTCATTTCACTAAACTACTATGCAACTGGAAACTTTTTTTTTTTTTTTTGGCTGCTTTTTTTCACATGTTTATCTGCTGTGGTTCATGTCCTTCCACTCCCTTTCCGGTTCATTCGAGGTTCTTCTCTTCCGGTGATAAGGTGACTGGGTGTTGCTTTATGTGCCCTGCCGCATAGACAGATGGACTGTCCCCAGTCACTATTCTGCAGGCACACAATATTGTCAGTATTCACTGGATCTGAAGGGATTTGGACTAGTGGCATAACATTGGGTTGTGCTTTGGGGGGGGTCTCCGTCTAGAGGTATGTATTGGCTGGTTTTGATTCCTGTGGGGGGTTGTAACCCCCAATGATTCACACCCATGGGCAGTGGTGCAATTTAAACTCCAGCTGTTTTATACAGGGGTGGGGGTGGGGGGGGGGGGCTAGGGCAATATGTTTGCTACTTTGGTCTGATATAAATTTATTATTACTACTGCTACTGTTATATAACAATATATGTAATTACATTTACATTGAAATTAACAAAAAAGTAATCAAGCTTTTGGAAGCAAGACAAAGAAATGTGAGTGAGTTACGTATTGTAAGTAAGTATTAAATGTGACTGCAAAGTATTGCATAAATGACATCGGTTTTCAGAATTGTCTTTTGCATCTTAATCTCAATCTAGTTTAATACTTAAAGGACATCAAGGTAAATTGCATCTGCCCCCCCCCTAACAGAACCACTGACCCCAGTCACCCCCACCCCCCCCACTTAAAATGGTCGAGAATTGCCACTGGTTTTACGCTGTGAGCCTACCAGTTATTTTGTAAATGAGATATTAGGCCTAATACTGAAACTAGTGGGCAATTGTCCTGGGTTTCTGGCTACTTAAATGGCTGCTCAGGTAGACAAACTAAAATTTGGGCCACAACGGCCGGGAAAGTTGTTCAGGATGCAATGAAAAACCCACAAATAACTTCAGGTGAAATACAGGACTCTGGGGTAAAATGTGGTGTGGCTGTTTCCAGATGCACATAAGGAGGCACTTGAAGAAAGATGGGCTGCATGGTCGAGTTGCCAGAAGAAAGCCATTACTACACAAATGCCACAAAGTATCCCACTTGCAACATGCCAAACGGCACAGAGACAAGCCTCAAACCTTCTGGCACAAAGTCATTTGGAGTGATGAGACTAAAATTGAACTTTTTGGCCACAACCATAAACGCTACATTTGGGGAGGAGTCAACAAAGGCCGTGATGAAAGGTACACCATTCCTACTGTGAAACACGGTGGTGGATCACTGATGTTTTGGGGATATGTGAGCTACAAAGGCACAGGAAATTTGGTCAGAATTGATGGCAAGATGAATGCAGTAAGCTAAATTTGCACCCATCAGCCCAGAAGCTGCACATGGGACGTACTTGGACATTCCAACATTGCAGTGATCCGAAACACAAGGCCAAGTCGACCTGTCATTGGCTACGGCAAAATAAAGTGAAGGTTCTGGAGTGGCCATCTCAGTCTCCTGATCTCAATATCATTGAGCCACTCTGCAAGACAGGCCAATAACTTACAGGCACTGGAGGCTTTTCGCCAGGAAGAATGGGCAGCTTTACCATCTGAGAAGAGAAAGAGCCTTATCCCTAACTACCACAAAAGACAAAAGCTGTCATTGATGTTAAAGGGAATTATACACGGTATTAAGAACTGGGGTGTGTAAACTTTTGATCAGGGTCATTTGGGTGGTTTCTGTTGTCATTATGATTTAAAAAGAGTAAACAGCTGTTTGTCAATAAATGGCTTCAGCCAACCGCTAACCATGAGTGAAAAAAGTTTTTGTGTTAATCATTTTCAGAAAATATGAATGATAATTCATAAATTCTGCCTGGGACTTATGAGCACAACTGTATATTGCAGTCCTATAAAAAGAAATTCCGCACTTAAGTTTTCCTGTCCCACCCGGCCTTTTTCTACCATCCATCGCTTCAGAGGTTTCCAGTGATTAGCAATAGCAAGTGATTATTTGCAGCACCTATGCAACCGTGCACTGCAATGGTCATGCAAATTGTCACACTGGTATAAGGCTTATTCATCATAACTTAATTCTTACTAGTAAAAAATAACATTCTGCAATTTTCACTAGTAAGAAGGTTAAAGATATCTACAATGCAATTCTGACTAGTAAGAATTCCATATTATAGAGCTCTATAATTCAATTTTTACTGGTCATATATTCCCATTGACATCCATTATATTTTTGCCTCACACATCCTAAATTCAACTAGTGAAAAGCCATATTGAAATTACATTGAAATTAACAACAGAAAAAAACAATCATTCTTAATAGTAAGAATTGCATTATTGATATATTTCATTTATACTCTTACTAGTAAAAATTGCATCCTTACTAGTAAGACTGTTATTTTTACTAGTAAGAATCTCTAGTCAGAAGCAGCTTGTCAAGTTGAACACAACAACTAAGTGCGCGCCCCCCCCCCCCAAGAATTCTCCCGAGTCTCCTGATTGGCCTGGATGTGCGGATCCATACTAAAATATATATTATTTTTTTTTTCGAGCTGAATGTTTTAATTTTGAGAATTGATTCCAACGTTAAGTATTCTTAACATGGCTATTTAAGTAAGGGATACTGTACAGGCAGCCGGTAGTTATCGCGAAATAAGCCCCGACAGTGTGATCAGGACCCGACGCAAACTAACCTGCAAATGTCTCAACTGACCAATCAGAATCAAGCATTCCAGAGAGCCGTGTAATAAATGTCCATAATATAGAGATCAGGACACTACAAAAGTGGGGGACGGGGTGTAGATATTAGGAAAATGGAACGATCGGTACTACTTTTTACCGTCACAAAACCCCCCCCCCCCCCCCCAAAGCAGCCCTCGGTAACTGCTGAGTATGGGGATTGGTATGGGCGATACCAACCTTGAATTGAAAAACGCCGCCCATCATTAAGGGTACAGCTGAATCTATGTGCAGGGTGTGGGGGTGCAGCGTGTGGCTCAGTGGGCTAAGCATGTGTGTCTGTAATCACAAGGTCGCCAGTTCAGCCTCAGCACGTCTGTGGGTCCTTGAGCAAGGCCCTTAACCCCTAGCTCTCCAATAGGTGGCTGCCCTTCACAGACGGCTTAGTCTTCAAAGAGCAAGTTGAGGGAGGCGTAAAAAGAATTTAGACAATAAAAGCTTGATTATTAAAGATGCTGCTTAAAACATAATTGGAAAAATTACGTTTTACATAATGAAAAATTATGTAAAGGCATTTATGGCCGTTCAGATTTAATACGAAAGGAATAAGAAACAGGATACACGAAGAAGGTATTAGACACACCAGTGGGGCCCCAGGCCATAACCCAGTTACCTAACTCGCTCTGCAGTTGCCCCAGGTATAGCACATGGTGGTGAAAGACTACAATGTCGGAGTTTTTGAACAGCAAGTGGTTGTCATGGAGGTGGCAGCCATACATACTTTAAAGATCTCCATGGGGAAATTGCCTTTACACCACCCTCAGCTTGTTCTTTGTAGGCTGCAATTAAAGGGCAGCCACCCATAGCAGCTGGGGGGGGGTAAGGGCCCACAGATATGCTGAGGCTGCATTTGAACCAGCAACCTTCTGGTTACAGGCATACAGAGTTAGCCCACTGACCCACACACTGCAGCTTTTAATGATGATGGCAATTGAGAGGGTTCTAAAGATGTCCATCATTCAGCCGGGTGAGATTCTGTTCTGTCGTTATTTGCTCTATTACACACATGATTAAATTACTTTTAAGTACTGAAACAGCTCTGTATTTTCTGCTGATAAAGAGGATTGTTTACATACCGGTGATCTTATCTACTTTCCAAGCGAGGGACATATCGGAAACAAAATCTCGGTCTGAATTTGTACTCTGGACTCTCTATGGAATCTCCACCTCTGGATATCAATAATGCGCATTTTATCTAGTTAAAGTTTATTATAACTTTATTTATTTTATAAACTTTGTTTATTATAAATTTATTATTTATTAGGAGGCTTCAAGTAGCTATTCGTGTTCTCCATCTCGGTTTAGTTAATATTTTATCTCAGCGTTGCATTCAGCAGCCGGTGCAGCGGTTAAGAAACTCGCGCTACTGCTGATGTTTGCTGCTTTAAAACGCAAAGTTCTGATGGCGCCAGTTACAATAAACATCCAAGTAATTAAAGACATATTGCTTTTTTAAAAAAAAAGCGACAGCAGAAGAAGGACGCGAACATTAGTTGCCGTTAGTCACAGCTTAAATGTCGAAATGATGTTGGAGGCAAAGGTGCGGGTTGCGCCGCTGGGTTAATGAGGCTTTCAGGCTAAAAAGCGAGGCAGGCATTCTGACATATTTCAAACGAAATCGTTCAAGGGTGAGTGATCATAAAACACGTTAAATAACGGATACAGAAAATGGATGAATGGGTAGATGAATGATCAATCCAATAATCGTCTGTAAGACTCGAGGCAAGTAAAACCTTGATGCCTAATTTCTACCTTGCAGGTAAGGTCTCCTCTGAAGCACACACACACTATTTATATATATATACGTTGGTAGGTTATTTTTAGAATTAATGGAGAACCCTTACCTTAATATTGACAAATATCCGGGAACTACTTAAAATATTAAAATACGAAAATAGCTCACTAATTCATGTATTCATTCACTTTCAACTGACATGTCTGAAGTTTGGCCCAGGTTGAAAGTGCCGCCTTTAAATGACGTTTTCGTTATATTCGCTAACCACGAAAAGAAAAAAAATCTGAGGAACCCGAAAGCATGGGCCCCTCCTTTAAAGGCGTATCGCTCACGCGCTGCATGTTCTCCAGATCTTTCCTGTACCTCCCGTCCATCTTTGGGACCCAAAAGGCAGGTGTCTAGACATAAGGAATTTTGGCTTCTTTGGACTTAAGTGTAATGTGTAGGTTGTCAGGCAAGTATTGCGCATCCTGCCCCAATCTCTCACTATACATACTTGTTGTGAGTACTTCAGCATTTTTTTAAAAAAACAGAACCTGCATGTTAATTGGGTTTGCTACTCAATTTACTCAAATCTTTAGCTATTTTCAGTATTCATCTTTTGCGGGTCATCCACCTCGAGTCCATTCTTCTGGAAGGCTGGAAGGGTGTTGATCAGGTGATGGAAACATGCCTGTCCATATTGGTTTTTCATGAAAAATCCCTGTAAGCCTAGAACCTATTCCAGGGAGGACAGGGACAAGAAAATCAAACGTTCAAGAACTTAAAGACACTACGAATAGAAGCGGACAGACAGAGAGCAGCTAGAGGTACCTTGTGAAACATTCCTGTTGCAAAATGCTGCTTCTTTACATCCTGGTGTCATTGCAACATCTCACAGAAATGTGCTGACAAAGAGCCAGAAAGCAGCTGTTAAGCCGAAGCTATATTTATGGAATGTATGTAGCGGAATACCCTGAATTTCAATTTTGGTTTTAACTTGCGAGATGAAAACCATAAAATAGATAAAATTTTTTATTTCATTTAGCATCTTATAGATCTTTCCTGCACTACATGTGTTTATAAGTGAGCATGATGACACATTTATTACTTCATTCATTATGGCATCAAACAGACCGACTTTATTAGGGACTGGAGTTTGGCTGTTTATGGGCAGATTTATGGTGAGGGGAAAACGTGAAATGGGGCGGGGAGCACACCCTCTTCTTACTGCACGCTGGCGCAGTGGTTAACACTGTCAGCTCACACCTCTGAGACCAAGGTTCAAGTCTCCACCAGAGTTCCATTTATGGAATTTGCATGTTCTCCCCGAGTCATCGTGGGGCTTTCTTCTGGTATTCCGGGTTCCCGTCCCCCACGGTCCAAAAGCATGGCTAATTGGAGTTACCAAATTGCCCACAGGTGTAAGTGAATGGTGTGTGTGTGTGAGTGTGCCCTGTGATGAGTGGCTTCGCCATCCAGGGTTGTTCCCTGCCTTGTGGCCAAAGGCTCTGGCCCTAAAAAGGACAAGTAGTTCCAGAAAATGGATGTATGGGTTTTTGGTTGTGCTGGAGAGTTACACAAAGCCAGAAGACCGTCGGCCTCGAGGTCAAAGCAAAAGTAAGTGTTGTTACCCTGTTACACAAAAGTGTGTGTGTGTGTGTGTGTGTGTTTCTGCCCTAGCCTCACTTCTGTGTTTGCTCATGCATGTTTTATATTCTGTATCTGTGCAAACAACCTCAGAACCCAAATTGGTTCAACCCTCAGGTTCCCTTTCGGTTCATAGTGGTAGTACCATGAAGCCACCGCCCACCATCTCGGAAACCTTATCTGCTGTGACTTTTATCGTATGGTTTTCCTGTACCCTGACCCACCTGTCTTTTAAACACCGTGTCAGATTTTCATTTCTCAAAAGGGAAACGAAAGCTTAACTGCCAGTGTCAGACTCCTTTACGTTTTCATTAGAAAAACATGGATTTGTTTGCCCACTTGACTCAAAGCTGCTGCTGTTCTCACTTCCACCAACATGTGCAAAATCAGCTCATTCTCTACATTCATCCAATCATTTTTGGAAACATAACAGTCATGGTACACTGTCCTCATGTGAGATGCCACTGACATTATGAAGAAGCCTGTTCTCCTTTAGTCAGCACCTCCATTCTAAGGGTGCTTTCTCACTGCATGAGGTACCAAACCCATTTCCATTGACTTCTGGTGGGGTACCGGTACCAAAAGTTCCAATAGTTGAAGTGATGCATGCCTAATTACTTTATTTCAGCAGTTTTGAGAAGCCCACAAACATCTCCACTTTGGCCCACGGTCATGTGCTCTTCCAAAGGTCATTTTCCTGCCCTTGCCTCACCTTTCAGGTTATTGGTCACTGATTTCAGTGAGTTGCACTTCACCTTCTACTGTAAGCACCTCTTCATCAGTGAGTACCCCCCGCCCCCCAGCCGCTCATGGGTCTGAGGGCAGAATGAAATATGATTGGTTCAGAGAGAGAACCAATCAGATTGTAGGGGGGGGGAGGGGGTGGGTCCAAGCACCTAGAGGAGGGGGCACCAAGACATCAGATTGGTTGACTTTTTTCTATTGTCTTGCTCCATTCCAGAGTCCCTGCCAGTTGCACAAGGTACATCACTTGTTTACCATTACTGTAAAATACTGTCAACAGTTTCCTGTTTCATTCGGGATGATATCATCACAGGGTGTGCACGTCTTCTGTCACTTGTCACCCATCCGAGTTGAAACTCCTGTCAGTGTCAAATTTTGTTAAGTCATTGTTCTCTATCATTGTCCCCACAGCATTTATTCACACCCAAAACTGGACCCAAATTGTTGTAATTCCTCCTTTCTCCTCCAGGGGATATTAAAGTTAAATCCCTTGTACATGGGTCGGTCATTAAAATACATCCCATGGAAAATTTTGATATTTTATATTTAGACATGAAGATCCTAATCATCTTTTATATGTTGTGGTTAATGTGACATCATTTATCAAAAACAATTGAAAATTTGTAAACAAACACAACTTCATAGAATGGAATGTAATCTGTGGCAACGGGTTTGAATGAAACATCCGAATTTAATGATTGAGGTGTGTCCCAATACTTTTTTCCACACAGTATATTTTGCCTCTGCCATGTGAAAAAAAAATGCAGATTATTTGAAAGTTAGTTGAACAGCTTTTAAGACCCAGGTTTGCACCAACATAAGAAAATTGAATTCATTTTGTGACCTTATGGCAAATCAGTAACTGTTGATCCATGTTAATCTGTTTGATGCCACAAAGAATGAAGATATAAATGTTACATCACGGTCAACAATTAAGAAGTGCCCATCTGGTAAAACAGAGACTTCACTTCACCAAAATGGAGGACAAAAGCACATCTGAAAGTTGCTAGATATCGCATGTTGTTTCAAACAACATGGATCAATGTTCCTTGGACAGGTGAGTGAATGGTGGAGTGGCTCAGCTTCAATACCAGATGCTTTGTTTGACACAAAACAGAAAAACCACAGAACATAAGAACCTCATACTACTGAACATGGGGTATTGAATCAACTACAAATTCCACAATGTACCGGAGCTTACAGAAGCAGAATTATAGCACGTCGGTTAGCACTGCTGCCTCACAGCCCAAGGACCTGGCTTCAAGTTTTCCCCCACCCCCATGACTCCCTGTGTGTGGAACCTGCACAGTCAGGTAGTTCCAGACACCCTCGCCCATAGCCTGAAAAAACAGGTGGCCAGATTTTAGTCAGAACATCATCCCTACTTTTTCCAAAGGATACCAAACAACCCCTAGTGAGACCTTACAGTAAAGAACCAGGATCTTCCCAGACCAACAACCCAACTAGGCTCCCATCCAAACACTGGCCAGACCAAATCCTACTTAGTTTCACACAGACTACCCAGTCCAAACTGCAGGTACCATGGTTGCTGACAGCTTGAAATACTGATCACTGAGAATGTGAGCTGAAGCCTAAAGAAAGCAACTACATCAGTTACCTACAGGGGACAGCAGGAGGGGAGGGGGAATGCTGGATAGCACAGTGGTTAGCACTGCTGCCTTATAGTCAAAAGACCAGCGTTCAAGTCTCCCCATTGCTCTCTGTGTGTGGAACCTGCACATTCAGGTAATCCCCAACACTCTCACCCATAACCTGAGAAAACAAATGGCCAGATTTTACTCAGGACATCACCCCTACTTTTTCCAAAAGATACCAAACAACCCTTAATGAGGCCTTGCAGTAAAGACCCAGGATCTTCCCAGAGCAACCAAACTAGGTTCCTATCCAAACACTGGCCTGACCAAATCCTGCTTAGCTTCACACAGACTACTTAGACAAACTACAGGTACCACAGTTGCTGACAGCTGGAAACCCTGATCACTGAGAATGTGAGCTGGAGCCTAAAGAAAGCAACTACATCAGTTACCTACAGGGGATGATAAGGGGGGGTGACCAGATAGCACAGTGATCAGCTCTGCTGCTTCACAGCACAAGTACCAAGGTTCAAGTCCCACACACAATAAGCACACCAAACTTTCCAATACACATATACTGTATAGCTGTTTATAATTATTACAGCCAATGACATCAGTAGAGGCATAAGTATTCATTTACAAAATGGCACACCACAGACATTGAGACAAACCATTGTGTGAGTACTTTTACTTAAAAATACTTTAAAGTAAATTTAAAAGTAAGTACTTAG